>JANBTT010000003.1:0-354782 GCA_027578915.1 Coemansia sp. RSA 1200
ACATCTACTCATATTATCTATTTCTTTCTGGATACATTATTATTATCATTATCTTTAAGCACACCCTTTACCAGACACCTGGGAGAGCTCATCCTTTATAATCGGCTTGCAAAAACAAACAAACAAAGCAACAAGCGCTTCTCTTGCTGTAACTGCATCTTAAAATATAGGAAAGGAATGCAGCAGCCACTTTTTTCGAGTCTAAAAATGAAAAATGACTTGCCCTCGTTTGGCGCACACGCCAGCTACATCCCTCTGAAGCATGTTGGCAGAGCATATGCCAATACCCATGCCACCGGCGCACCTGTTCGGCTACCGCCCATCTCTAGCATAGCTCAATTTGATGAGGCTGTTGTTCTGCCTCCCCCGCAGCTTTCTGCTACTGCTCCTCCTGCTCCTCCTGCTCCTCCTGCTGACAGCAATATTGATTTTCCTGCAGCAGACGTTGCAGCTTTGCCAGAGTCTTCCGTCTCTGGCGTTGCGTGCTTTAACTGCGGAGCCGAATCCACCCCGCTCTGGCGCCGCGACGTCCAGGGAAATGTTATCTGTAATGCCTGTGGTCTCTACTACAAGCTCCACAACAAGGTGCGCCCCATCTCCATGAAGCGCACAATTATCAAGCGCAGAAGGCGCAGAACAACAGCTACGGTGGGAGCAACAGCATCAGCAACAATAAAATCCACAAAGGCATCTGCAAACTCCACATCTTTTGGAAGAACTCATGCATCCGCAGCCAATAGAAAAGCCAACAGTATTACAAATGCCAAGCCCTCCACAAAAACCGCAGCTTCTGGCAGAATCAGAAAAATTAAACGCGATTCCGCTGTGCTACCACCTGCCCATCATTACCAGGAAGGTAGCAGCAGCAACTACGCTTCGACTTCTTTCTACCGCAGCTCGTCGATGCCGCTGCGAGACCAAGAAGATGTGTGCGAAATCTCCACGTCGGCACCCCATCAAATCTCCACAGCATCCTCACCCTACCAGATTAGCACCGGTGGCCTGGTCAACGGCAGCAGCAATCATGCATCTAGCGACAATGGCTCTATCTCCGATGTGCTCGCTGGGGATAGGCGCAACAGCATTGCATGCAGCACGTGGACCTCCCCTGCCAGCACCTATGTTTCGTCGCCAACCATGGCTTATTCCACACATCCCGTCAATGCGACCAATACTGCCTACACATTCTCAGCTGTAACGGCTCCTGCCTTTAATCAAAAGCAGCAGTGCCCAGCTATGTTGCTTGGGCTCGATTCGCTGCTGCAGGCTGCTGAGCTGTGCCCGCCATTGCCCCAATTCCACAACCACCGTTCAACAGGTGTCCAGATGGCTGGCAAGAAGCGCTCAATCAGCCAGTCGTCATATGGGTCGATGCTGGATACCCTTGCCATGGTCGCAACAGCAGAGATATCGCTTTCAAAACGCCAGGCGTTGGCGTCCAAAAGAAGAGACAGCGGTGCCGCTGATGCTGTCTCGACACCAGCCGCCTGCCACATCAGCGGTGATCCGGAGTGCCGCATGGCGTTGGAGCGCGAGTGCGAGCGGCTGTTGATGGGACTGCCGTGCGACTGAAACCGTGGCAGTTTTAGCTTCTCTTTATTTAGTTGTATTTTCCTTTCAATAAAAATGTTAGCCATTTACTATCAGAATTGCAGCTCCGTTTCATATCTGAAATTGCATTTGCAAGGCATTGGGAAAACGACCCTGCTTTTATGCAGCTTCCCCAAAAGTCCTCATTAATGACACACAGGATGGGATATGAAATTGAGATGCATGCTTCCAGATATTTGGACAGCAAGTGATTTATTTTACATCAAAAGCAATATGTAGGAATGGAAAAGAAAGTGTTTCTAGTGATAGTAATAATATGAAATACAAGGGAATGGCACACATCTCTTTTTCACATTACAATTCTTTATACAACCGTATTGAGGAAGAGACGCTCATCCTGCTCCATCTGTTCCTTGAGAAAGTTTAGCCGTGTGATCAGCGCTGCAGGGTTGACGCCCTGATAATTGCTTCCCAGAGGCGAGTCCGCTGGGGCCACATCCGCAGCAGCAGAAACAACAGCCACGGCATTATCTGCGGCTACAACAATTCTAGATCCGGCATCTGTTATGGCATGTGCACCACCGCTCAGACCGTCCAAGCTCTGGTTTGCAGAAGAAATCTCCGGGTCTTGCTTCTTCTTTTGTTGGAGATGTGTGGTTTCTGTATTTTTGGCATGCAATGCGTCAGTGTCCTGTGCGTTGACTGCTGCGTATAATCTGGCGGCAGCGCCACAAGTATGTTGCTGATGCTCCAGGACGCAGGTTTCCCCGTCGACGGGCGCAAGGACGCTGCTACTGCCACTTTGCTGGGTAATGTTTTTGGTTACTACCACTCCGGCACTCGGTGGTACTGCCTGTTTCTCACGGACTGGCATTGGCTGCTTCACGTGCTCATCTGCGCTGCTCCCAAGTCGCAGTGCCTCGAGTCGCTCAGGCATTACAAACAACCGCCGCTGTGTTTGCGTGTCCGCAGCAGCGCTCTTGGACACAACTCCCGGCGAATCTGCCAATTCGTTGCGGCTGGTAGGGGTTCGTGGCCCTGTCGCGGTGCCCTGGGTGCTGCCAAGATGTCGCGACCAGTAGCTGTCTCTCGAGGATGCCTCTGTGCTGACAGCCGACAATGTTGATAACAATGTCACGCTGCGATGCTGCGTTGTGCGCATGTTAAAGCCATACATGGTCTCGGAAGCAGAGTAGTCTTGGGATGGAAGCGCCCGGGACGCAAAGTAGTCCACATCGCCGTCATACTGATCCCAATACGAGTATTCAGCAAGATCCATTTGCATAATATGGCGACTAAGAGAAAGAAACTCTTGTGTTTTATGGACAGGTGTGGGTAGATATTAAACAGATAGATGGAGAAAAAGGAAAGTAAAAGATGAAAGATGAGCGAGTGGAGATGTGCCAGCCAGCCCACTGAAGTAAAAAAGAAGAAAAGCAAAAGAACAGTACAAGAAACAAAACGGGACTTTTTATAGCAAGGCTGAATCGGTAGAGAAAAGTGGAGAAGAAAGTTGCTATTTTTATAGCCCCTTGCATCATTTAACAAGATAGAATGAGGGATGGGGGTTTCTGCAGGATAAAAAACGATGGATAAAGGCAAATTGCGTTGTTGTGTGCGACCCGCCCACCCGTCGTCTATTTATTTGCTTTTAACAAAACACAATATGCTACTTTATCATAGCTAGGTACATTTGCTATTGCGGCAACCGCAGGTAGCCAAAAGTATAAGAAAGGCACAAGGCCGTTCTTTATCTATCGGCTTGTCATTCGCACTTATCATCATTACCATTGTTGGAAGGCACGAAATGAATGTGCGTGTGTGCACGGGGTTCCGGCACTATGTGCGCCTGGCCAAAGCGGGGAGAGATGAAAATCCGTAAGTCCCGCAGCAAGTGAAGGAGGAACGTTATCAGCATCAGCTTGCCATTTTGAGAATGGGAGTGAGCTTTTTCTGTGTGCGTGTGGTGCAAGCGGGCACACGTGTCCTGGCATTTTTCCTTTCTGTGATTCGCGATCAGCTGCGCCCGTTTTGTCTATTGAGATTGATAAGAAAGCGAAAGCATTCCTCATCAGGGCTACCTTTCTCTGCCTTTCGCTTGCATTGGCCAAAGTCAACTTGTCTTCCGCATTTGTGGTGCAGATAAGGCAATGTTCGGACCAGTTTGGACCGGCCTCTCTGACATCACCAGAAGAAAGCAAACGGCGCGGCAGATTAGCTGCTCAGAATTGGTCGCTTTCAAAGTCTCTTTACGGACAATGCTGTGGTGGTTGTGGCCATTGCGTCAGGAGTAACAATGAAGGGAGGAACCGGATGAAGGCAGCAGAGTGACGCAACACTTCTGTGACTATAAATAAAATAAAAGCTCCGAGCCGATTGAGTCAAATATATTCCGTCTGTTCACCACGCCTTGCATCATCCTGCCTGTTTATTTTTGCATATCGTACAGACCTGTGAAAAATGCTATGAAGCTCAGCCAGCCAGCCAACCAGCCAGAAAATAGTTTGTATGCGTAACAACCACAACGTCCAAGCCATGCATTCCAGTATCGAAGCCACCGCCTGCCTTTTCTCTCCTTTATTCCTTGCTTTTGTTTCGGCCATCGTGATCTCGTCCCTTTAACTTCTTCCTAACACAAGAATATCACGATCACAGATTGCTTGCGGCGGGCATTTGAACGTTATCTGTCGCCCATCAGCCAAACCGCAGTCGGAGTGGGAACAACAGCAACAAATGCAGGCGGCACACGGATCTTTTTTTTCGGAGGTTGATGCAAATCCTGATGCGCTCGTCCATTCCTTCTCACATGGAACGTTTCTTTGCAGATATTGGAGTCTGCCTGACACCTGCTCTAACTTCGACAGGCTCCAGGCATTTAAATTGCAGGCTTTTTGCACAAAGCGCAGCTGCTTTTCACTGACACCTGCCATCCGCTTGACCTGGCAGCAGAGAATGCGGATACCAGTAAAAAATATCCTGTAAAACAATCTCCCTCTTTGTCTCCTCTTTTGCTTCTGCTTTCCATATATCTCCCCTACTATTTTGTATTCTAGCGCTTTTTCTCCTCCTTCCGCCTCCTCAAACCTACTACAGCTCGGACGTAAAGACCGGGGGGCGTCACAATAGCAGCAAGTAGGCCCTGCGAGTGTGCATTATTTTCTGCCGATGACTGAAGGCGACAAGCCCTCTTCTCCAGCAAAGCCTACAGTTGCCGGTGGCTCAGAGTCCAAGCTGCCACAGAACGCACGAAGGCATTTTACTCAATTCCAGCACATTGCCACGTCGCCAGCAGAACATGGCTATAGCAACAGCAACAGCAACAACAATAGAGGTGGTCTCATTTCGAGCCCACGGAATTCACTACAGCCGCTGCCTATAAGGCAAAGCCAGAGACAGCAGCAACAGCAACAGCAGTACTCACACAGCAGCCCCAAATTCTACGCGACTCTTCAAGAACATGTTGCACAAGCACGCAGTGTTAATGGAGAAGGATATGAGCAATACCGCGGTACGGGCAGCCATAGTTTTGCTCGTGCGACTGAGATCCTTTCTCGAGGTGATACTATCCGTCCACACAGTCTATCATCGTCTCCGGCAATAGAACCACGCCTACAGCACCTTGGCCGCTACATGGTGGCAGCAAGCGGCGGATTAGAGCTCCGCAGCAACAACAGTGGGTCAGCATCGTCGTCACTTCACAGAAAGCAATTTGCTCAGCAAGCGGCCGGGGAGCAGGCAGAGATTGCACGGCGGCTGAAAAGACATCTTGTCACGCGTCCGGCGAGCAGCAGCAGTGGCAGCGGCAGCGTAAACGAGTCTCCGCCGCAGAATCCCTCGTTGCCAGCGATAAACACAAGGATACAGTATGCCTCTGCCGCACATGGATTAGCAGGTACGGCAGTAACAGCGCCGACAGCCGTCTCTTTGCATGCGGACGACGGCGGGTACGCAGGCGACATAAATGACGATGCGGACGATGATAATGACAACGACTTTACTGGCGATCTGCGCACAATGCCGCTCGAGCACGGCCAGTCAAGCGAAGATAGGGAGGAAGTCATCGACCCCTTTCTTTTGCCGTCTGGCGACATGACCCACCAGATATACCGCTGGCATGGCAAAAGCGAGGCAGCAGCCGCCGCCGCGGCCTCTCTCTCTGGACGAGACATATCGCTGTCCTACAGTAACACAGCGGACGGTGCATCTGCTACAATCTCACCACACGTGGGCAATCGCCGCAACTCGGGCGCTGTGGACATGCCTCGGCGGCGATCGTTTTCCGGGTGGGACTCGGACTCGGATTGGGACATTGCATACCGCCCGGGCCAGATCAATGTGCCTGGTGGGTTCCGCAGACAGTTTGTTCGAGAGCGCGCCGAGCGCCAGGGAAGAAGCCCGCCGGGCCTTATTGCCGAGACATTTGTCGACTTCATTGCGCTTTATGGACATTTTGCAGGCGGTAACTACCTTAGCGAGGAAGATGAGGAGTACTTTGAGAACATCTATAGCTACTCCAGACTCGATCAGCTGGCAACAGATGCCGCTGTGGCGGCATCCACAGCATACACGGACGCTGCACCCAACGAGAGAACGCCGTTGCAGCGGCGGACGACGAGCAATCTGCATGCGACAGCGTCAAGCAAAAAGGCATTCTTCCTGATCATCAAGGCATTTGTCGGAACCGGTGTGCTGGTGCTGCCGCGCGCGTTCTACAACGGCGGGCTGCTGACATCGTGCGCTATGATGGTGTGTGTGGCGTGGTACGCATGGCACTGCATTCTGCTGCTGGCCGAGGTGTATCTGCGCATCGGCGGCGGCAGCTACAGCGACATTGGGTTGCGGCTGTATGGGCGGTGGATGCAGTACGCGGTGACCAGCTCGATCATTCTGGCGCAGATCGGCGGGTGCTGTGCGTACACCATCTTTGTAGCGCAGAACTGGCGCAACGTCTTTGACACTCTCAGCGGCTGCCGCATGCGGCTGTCGACCGAATTCTGGGTGCTTATCCAGATGGTTGTGTTTGTTCCGCTTGCGCTTATCCGGCAGATCCGCTACTTTGCCCCCGTGGCTCTTGCCGCCAACGTCTTAATCATCTCCAGTCTCGCGTATCTGCTTGGCTTTGATCTGTGGTCGATCTCAGCCAATGGCCCAGCCGCCATCGTCAACTACAACCCAGCCCGCTTCCCATTGCTTGTCGGAACCGCCGTCTACTCGTTTGAGGGCGTCACCCTGGTCATTCCTATTCTCGATAGTCTCAAGGAGAAGCGCAGCTTTAGCAAAGTCCTGACCCTGGCCATCACGCTCTGCCTGGGTCTTTTCCTCTGCGTCGGATCGCTTTCCTACATGACGTTTGGCGAGTCCGTGGAGGCGGTGGTGCTTCTGAATCTTCCCAACCACTCGTCTTGGACAATTGTGGTCCAGGTGCTCTATTCTGTAGCCATCTTGTTCTCAATGCCCCTGCAGCTCTTCCCGGCCGTCAAAATCGTCGAGGCGATGATGTTCACCCGGTCAGGCCGCGAGCACAAGAGCGTCAAGTGGCAGAAGAACTTTTTCCGCACCACAATGGTTGTGCTTATCGCGTTGATTGCCATCTTTGGAGCCGATCAGCTCGACAACCTCGTGTCTCTGGTTGGCTCCTTCTGCCTTGTGCCTCTCAGCTTCATCTACCCCTCCAGCATGCATCTCAAGGCCGTTGCCCGCTCGCCATGGGTTCGTGCAAAAGACACTGCACTTATTGTGGTTGGCATTGTGGCCATGGCATATGTGACATTCATTTCAGTCAGCACCTGGGGCTCGTCAGATCCGCCAGCCGACGTGTGCTCCTCTGTTCCCTAGAATCCGTGTTGGGCACTTGCCTAGCACTTGCCGTAGAATTTCTGTTAGATCTCTTTTCCGCTTGGCACTTTACCTGCCATCTATTTGTATTTCGCAAATATGTTTGTACCGTGTTATGAGAAGGCTCGTATGAAGTGGCATGCTTTGAATTGCAAAGACACAGTAGTAAGTCTGTGGATATCAGTATATTCGGTGTAATGTATAATATAATATAAGGTGTGCAATGCGCACATGTACATCTCAGATGAACCGGTGCTGGCGGTTGTGCTTGTATGTGAATCCAACGAATGACGCAGGGTCAATGTCCAGCTCGCCCTGCTGTTGCGAGGAGATGTTGTCCATGTCCTTCCATTTGTTGTTGACGTCCTTGTACACAGCCATCGACACTGGATCCGAAAAGTCGTCGAAATGCCTGTTGTCTGCATCCGACCGTAGAGATGGGATAAAGGGCGGTACAAGGCTTTCGCGCAGCTGAAGCATATCCATGCCGCGGAAGTACGAGTGCTTGGCTATCTCGCCCAGCGAGCACAGCCGAATGTCCCGATGGCACACGAGCGATGTCATCAGGTTCCACGCCTCTGGCGCCAGGTTGTCCTCGGCCTCCTTTGACGCAAAGTCAGGCCGCTGCAGAACCTCCTCCCAGTGATACACGTTGCGCCACACATCGTCCGAGGTGGGACCGGTGAATGGCGAGTAGCTTGCGTAGAACTCGTACAGTATACACCCAAGCGACCAAAAGTCCACGCGAAAGTCGTATCCTAGATGGGCATCTGCAAGAGGGTCGTTGGAGGTCCCGCTGTAGTGGCTCGAGGGATTGTCGTCGCTGCTGCTGTCGCCCGTTTTGGGCGCTTTGTGCATGTCCATCGCCAGCGACGTGTACAGGATTTCGGGCGCCATGTAGTCTGGCGACCCAACTATTGAAAACGCGCGCGACGTCCGCTCGGCCAGCTGCGTCGCCGTGTACTTTGACAGGCTGCGCTTCTCGCTCGACGACTGCACTATAAACTCCTTGTCCTTGACCTTATCCAGCTTGCGTCGCATGGCCTCCAGCGTGGGGCGGCTCAGGTGACCATGCGATAGGCCAAAGTCGGTTAGTTTCACATGACCCGATGCATCCACAAGGAAGTTTTCAGGCTTGAGGTCGCGATGAAAGTACCCAAAAGAGTGGAGCGCACAGACTGCCACAATGGACTCTGCAATGTAGAACCGCGCAACCGGGTGTCTGAACAGCTCGCTGTGGATCAGAAGCGACCGAATGTCACCGCCCGGCACAAACTCCATGGCTAGATACAGATGGCGGGCGTCCTGGAATGAGTACAGCAGCTTGACAAGCCACGGCGATCTTGACGTGCGCAGAATGTCGCGCTCAGTCAGGATATGCTGCACCTCATTCATCTTGACCAGCAGCCGCTTGTCCATCTTCTTGAGCGCACACACCTCGCCCGTGTCCCGTTTGCGCGCTAGAAACACCTGGCCAAACCCACCCTGTCCTATCTGCGCCAGCATGTCGAATTCATGCTCTCTTGTGCGGTTTCGCCGCCGCCGAAGAATGTTCGTCTCGTTCACCTGGTGGTTGTGCCACGAAATCTGCACCTCTTGCGCCGACACGGGCACGCTGCGCATGGCCTCCTTAAAGTTATTCAGCCGCGACCGCCTGTTTGCAATGTATGTGAGCTGATCGACGTAGAACTCGAGAAAGTAGACCTGTGCTGCCTCCACTTTGCGGCGAATTGCAGGGTCTATTGTGTTGAGGAATGCGCTGCGACGGCTCAGTGAACCCTCAAACATCTCGCCGCTGTTGCTACTGCCCATGCTAAGGTTGCTTCTGCTGTCTCTAGAAGAGCTTATGTTGCGACTGGATGCATTGTTGCTGGGACTTTCAGAGTTCATGTCTTCCGTGTTGGGCCTGTCGGGCCATGTCAGCTCATCCTCTTGCTGGCCCTCGTGTTGCTGCTGTGCATACTGCTCAAGGTGCTGATGGTGCGTTCGCGCCGATGCCAATATGTTGCTAAGCGATGCGCTGCGTCCGACATTTTCAAAGGTGTGCATCATGCCGTTGGCTTCAGCATACGCTAGCCATGGCTGGCTGTCGCTGTCCCTGCTGTCTGGCCGTGCATCCATGCTCTCACGCTGAGCTGCCATTGCTGGGTATAATTAATCGGCTGGTAGTGGGGTTCAGCGAGGACAGGGGAAAATGGCGCACTGTATTGCTTCTCCGCCTGCGTATATCGCTCCTTATCTCTTCTCTCCCAATACCTCGTTAGCAAAAGAATAGAATGGAAGCTAGTAAAAGTAATAGCTCCCCGCGCACAGATAACAAAGTAGAAAACCCCTGTCTCTCTCCCTATTCCCCTTCTTTGCTATTTTTTACGTTGAAAAAAGTAGATAGCGGCGTATAGATGAAAAAGTCGTTGCAAAAAAACCTTAATACATTAAAGCAGCAAACAAGGCTATGGACATGTCAAAGAAAGAGCAGAAGAAGCAGACATTAAAAAGAGGGACTAAAGTGAAAGAAAAAAGAAAGAAAAAAGTGGATGGATAGGCAAGTTTGTACCGCTTTCATCGTCAGGTTTTCTTACATCTACTGACACAAAAGGTGTAATTTACCAGTTTTCAAGCTCTTAGTCGTGCATGCAATCCAAAAAAAGATTCTTACAACTTTTAACATTGACACTCGGCTTTTCTACAAAACCGCTACTCGCACATTATGAGCCTCAAGGTCACCAGAGAAAATAAAGGGGAAAATGGGGGGAAGTTCTGAGGCTACCTTAGCTTTTCTTGATCAACAGTGGAAATTGATCAAATAACGCTGTGTTGCTGATTTATTGTAAACAAAAACCAATCAAGTCAACTTTAGTTATTGAGAACCCTTCCCTCTTTTTTTGCTTTGCTTTGCATCTTGCTTTGTTTTCAATTTTTCTAATCCACTTCATGCAAATCAAACGTGTGTTCTCTCTTTGCTTAACGTATTTTTATTTCCAAGACACGGTGCAGCACCCTTTTAACAAGGATACCACCCCCAAAGAACCTCTTCTTGTGCTTAATTTCCCACTCGCTCATTGTGCACTGCTTTTGAAAGGCGAGCCACTGGTGCAAGACACATTCGCACATCGTATCTTTACCACACCTAACAAAGAGGCCTCGCCTTCTTGTATTTAACCAATATGGACGAGATAGAGGACTTTTCGTCATTGCCACTTGACCAGCGTCTAGATCACAAGGTAAATTCAACTCTGATTCTGCCACGAGTCTTATTAGCCCGTCTCCATGGTGTGCATTTCATCTTTGAATGGAAAGAAACAGCCAGGCGTTCCGTTCTGACCTGACTCTAAAACCAACAGAATACCCTTCCCAATGGTAATGTCTATAAACACCTATTTGTTCATATTATGCTTTTGTAGTTATGGAAGGCGCGTTTGGGAGCCTACACCGAGATAAAAACCATATTCAAGAGGCTGGATCCAGAGACAGAGGCTGCGCAATTCAATAAATACGAAAACAGTCTGAGCAAAATGATACTCGATACAAACATGGCCGCACAAGAAGCTGGTGTTTTGGCGGTCATAGAATTCGTTGGCAACGCTCCAAACCCGACACGGCATCGTGAGGAGATCGTGGCTGGTATAGTGTCCAAGTGCCTTGCAGCCACAAAAGCCGGCACCCGCACCCACAGCGTGGAGCTACTGCTACTGCTTAGCGAGGTCGACACGCCAAGTCCGGTGGTCACGGGGATTATTGATGGATTTGATGCGAAGCAGCCAAAGTCGGTTGCAGCATCGGTTGCGGCTGTCAGACAAATCGTCCATGCATACGGTGTAAAGTTTATAAACAGCAAGCTGCTGCTGAAAGCCCTTGTAAAGCCATTCACGCACAAGGACAAGACCGTCCGTGCAGAGACTCAACTTCTTGCTGTTGAGCTGTTTCGGTGGATGGGCCAAGCGATTATGCCGTTTTTACAGGAGCTTTCGCCAGTCTTGCTCAAGGAACTCGAAGCCCAATTTTCAAAGGCCGCAAACGACCCACCCCCAAAGCAAGAACGGATGCTTCGCTCCCAGCAAGAGGCTAGCGAGATTTCGGCTCCATTGAACGGCAGTCATGGAGGAATCTCCGGCGAGAATGCCGGGGAAATGACAGACGGCTTGGGTGAAGCTCCTGCGGGAGTGGATCCATGGGATCTTGTTGACGCTGTCGATATAACAAATAGGCTTCCTGACGACTTTTACCAGTTCCTCACCTCTAGCAAATGGAAGGAGCGCAAACAAGTGGTGGAGGAGCTCCACAATACACTCAAAAAGTCGATTCGTCTGCAGTTCAATTCGGGCACTGGGGACGTGATCCAGGAGCTTGGGAAAAAGATTGGCGATGTAAACATTACTGTTGCGACGCTTGTAATACAATGCCTTGGATTGTTTGCGTCCGCCTTGCGGCAGCCATTCTCTCCATACATTCAAAGCACATTGCCAGCGCTGGTCGAAAAGTCAAAGGAGCGGAAACAGAGTGTCATAGATGCTATTAGAGAAGCGACGGATGCGTACTTTGCGGCTGCAGGGTTTGATATGACGGCAATTGGTGATCACTACTTTACCGGAGCTAGTCACAAGAATCCCCAAGTGCGCGCAGAATCAAATCACTTTTTGCGGCGCTGCTTTGCTGTCATTCCAAAGCGTCCCGGCAAAACAGAAATAAAGCGTTATTCGGACCAGCTAAAGTCTGGTCTTGAGGATGGCGATGCAAATGTTCGTGAAGCGGCAGCAGAGTGTCTGGGCACCCTTTCAAAGCTAGTCACGCCAAAGACACTTGAACCGTTTATCGAAGGTGTCGATAAAATTAAGCTGGACAAGATAAGTGAGTACACAGATAAGGCGACAGTCAAGGTCAAGGCAACAGCAAGACCCAACGTGCATTCAGCAGCTCCTGGGAATACTGGAGCAAATCAACGGGCTCCAGGAGCTGCTACAACCACAGCGACAACGAGACAGGTGCGAATGCCTGCAAAACCGGCACAGGCTTCGATTGAGGATAGCGAGGAAAGCGGATCTAGTGGTGGGCTTGGTGCCAACCTTCCTCCTCATATTCGCAAGAAACTTGAGGCGTCGGCGAAAGCGGCTGCATTAAAAAAGGCACAGCGTGAGGGTCGTACACTCGATGAGCCAGCATCTGAACCCGAGCCAGCACCATCTGTGTCTGCGACTGTTGTCCGACCAAAGGTGGCTGTAGCTGCACCCCCACCAAAGCGCATGGCTCCACCAGCAGTTTCTCGAAAGGCACTACCACCAGCATCAGCAACATCAACTAATAAGGGAAAGGCTATAGGCGGGAAGAGCACCAGTGAGGCTATTAAGATGTACTTTGCTAGCGATGAGTCTCTTGATGAAAAGATTGCAAATGCGTTTCCAGGAGATATACTAGCCGGCTTTGAAAGTACAAAATGGAAGGACAGAATGGAGGCCATGGATCAGCTCAAAGAGTATCTTGGCGATCAATTGACCAGCGGCTCTCCGGTTCAACCTGAACTTGTGATCCGCCAGCTAGCGCGTAAACCTGGATGGAAGGAAAGCAATTTCCAGGTCAATGCACGTGCTTTCCAGATTATTGAATGGATGGCAGGCGAGGGTTCGTTGGATTTCAATACTGGCGCCGCTGCGCTTTGTGCATCTGCGTTGGTAGACAAGCTTGGGGATATAAAGCTAAAAACGCCTGCAAGTAATGCGCTTGTTTCTATTGCCCAGCGCTATACGCTAAAGTTTGTCATTGGCATTGTGGAGTCCTCGATTAGGAACCAAAAGAGCCCAAAGGTTATTGCCGACTGCATGGCCTGGCTTGATACGCAGATATTGGAGTTCGGAGTGAAGGGACTGGTTCTGCGTCCGATTATTAACATGGTCAAGGATGTCGGTCTGCAAAGCAGCAATGCACAAGCTCGCACCAAGGCCATCACTTTCATGGGTACTGTACGCCGTGCAGTCGGTCCTTCTGTGATTGATTTGATAGATGATCTTAATCCTCAGCTCCTTCAGCTTGTCGAAGCAGAGTTTGAGAGAGTTGGGGACCAGCCTATGCCAGAACCTATCCACGTGCAACAGGGACTGTCTAGTACTTCCGCAAATGACAATGGCAGCAACGGTGGGGACGGTGGAAGCAACAATGTCGACGGTGGCGATCCAATGGACGACTTATTTCCTAGGCAGGATCTGAATGCGCTAATTGGACCTGCAGTATACAAGAGACTGAGTGACAACAATTGGAAGGAACGCAAAGCTGCCCTTGATCAGATCCATACCGCGCTGGAGTCCGTTAAGCATCGGATTCAGCCAAACATCTCCCCCGATCTGTATACGGCGCTGAAGCAAAGGCTTCAGGATCCAAACAAAAATCTGGTGGCCGTTGCTTTGGGTCTTTTGGGCACTCTTTCCACCGACAGCAACAGTGCATTGGTTGCAAACATCCGGCTTGTGGCGCTACAAGCGATACAGTGCCTGTCTGACAAGAAGGTGCAAGTTAGAGCAGCAGCTCTAACTGCACTCAGCGCTTGGGCTACAGCAAACGATACTGCGGTTGATCAGGCTGTGCTTCCGGCCATTCCCAACGCACTTGCTGATAACTCGCCTGAGTTACGCTCGTCTCTTTTGCGGTGGATTGCCGACGTGCTGGGAGCACGCCAGACAAAGAGCGGAAGACTACCCGATCTTTCGTCTTTGATTAGTTCGCTGTTCTCATGCCTGCAAGACCGTTCTGCCGAGGTACGCAAGCAAGCTACCCGCGTGCTCTCTCTCACTGTAGCAAGCTGTGGGTTTGAGGTTGTACATGATGTCTGCAATATGCAACTTCGAGGTGCTGCACTTAACACAGTTCTGCCGATGGTAGAAGAGTTCCGTAACACAATTGGCACTGTGTCGGCAGCTAACAGCCTTTCAGCAAATACCAGTCGTACTCGTCCAGGTGCTGGCGCTGCACATCGTGGACTTGGCAATGCCGATCGGGCATCATCACCTGCTCCAGAGCCTGTCATGACCGCCTCTGAGCTTCTGGGAAGGGCTACTATTGGTTCTGCACGTACATCTTCGCCCATGTCCTCAGCAGTCGGGATTGGCGCTGCACCGGCGGCGTCAGGTCCTGGCATGCTTCGTCGTCCCATGGCTGTTCGTCGTCCGGCGGGGGCCATTGGAGGCGCGGGCGCAGGGCTTTCTGGTATGCGGCAAGCTCGTCCAATGCGAGGCCCTTCAAGCAGCACTGATTCCAGTCGCCCGGGGTCGTCTATGCGTACTACAACGCCAGCTGCACAGTCAATGGCAAGCCAGCTTGCACGAATGAGTGCCGAGGAACTGGAAAATATTCCACCTATTCTCGATTGTGACTTCCGTGCAAAGGAGCAGAGAGCGCGTCGAGATATGGCTGTCAATCCGCATGGTACTCCAAAGTGGGCAATGCTCAGCGACTCTCGTATACGCGCTGATCTTGAAGGGCAGCTAAGGGAGCATATGACCTTGCATTTCAATCCTCTGATTCACAAGCTACTGTTTTCGACTGGCCACTATAGAGACCGCGATTTCCTTGGCGGTTTAACAACTATGGAGGAGGTCATTACCATCACGTCATTGTCACAGCAGCGTTTTGGTTTGCCGTTGCATTCGGAGTCGCCGGATGAGGACTCGTTGGCTAATCGCTGCATTGCGAACATTGATCTTCTACTCAAGTACGTTAGCCTGCGTATGCATGACGGATCAACACATACGATGCTTAAAAGCTTTGATTTGCTTGAGCATCTGATTCGTGTGATTGAGGAAGCGCAAAGACATGATCATCAGCAATCTTTTTCTTGGTCTGATTATGAGGTGCAGGCCGTGGTACCTGCGCTAATATGTCGTCTTGGCGATGCTAAGGAGGCTGTGCGTGCTAGATCTCGTCGTCTTCTTACACAGCTGATCACTCATCTCTATCCGACAACAAAGCTGTTCATTATGCTTTTGGAGCACGGCGTGCAAAACAGAAGTAACTCGCGTATACGGCAAGAGGCTTTGGATTCTATATGCTTTTTGATTCGTGAACGGACAGCTGGCCTTGGGCTTAACGCTGTGTGCTCCCATCCCGACCGAGCAATTCCCTTAATAGTCAAGTGCATCGCGGACAGAGACAGCAGTGTGCGGGCTGCTGCCTTGAATGCAATGGTAGCAATGGGAGAGCAGCTTCCTGGAGGCGCAGAAGAGCTGTGGCGCTACAGCGGGAAGATGGATCCCAAGGAGCGCGTTATGCTTGAAGAGAAGCTAAAGCGGTCGTCTATAGGCCTAGGGCTTGCGCCAGGTTCCTCATTCGAGACTGCTGTGCAGAGGCCGGGGTCTCGGTTAGGAATGGGTCAGCTAGTTGGTACTCGTGTCCGTGCGCCGCAGTATGGTGCGCCTGGTGCTGGTGCTGGGGCCTTGCGTATGGGAACAGGCATAGTCAGACCAGCCAACGTGGCTGGAGCAGGCGGGCTTGGGCGTAGTGGTATTGGGGCAAGCAGACAGATGCAGACACGTCCATCTTCCTTGGCACAACCATCGACTCATTATTCTGCATATAGTAACGATCTAGGATCAAGATCTGAACACCCAGTCACTGAGCATCAGCAGCCAGTGCCAGTGTCAGCACCATTCCAATTTGGAGGTAACAGTGCTTCTGGTACCACGAGCGCTACAAATGTAGGGAAACCTATGTTTACGCTTGATTTTGATAACCTTAGTCTGCCTTCGTACTCCACTGCGACTAAGGAACAGCTTGTAACTGGACATGATACTAGCGTTCGAGCGCCTGTAACTGCCACTGCACCAGTTCTGTCTTCTGCAAGCGCAAGAGATGGTGCCAATAGCTCAAACCCTGATTACTCTAGCAACACAAGTTCTGCCATTGGATATGGCGCGGGACGCAGCAATAATCTTAGAAGTGCTTTGAGTGCTATTCAGGCCAACAGGGATCCTGCGAGCACAGCGACTGCTTTTGACCGCGACGTGGAAATGGCACAAGACATCACGCCTCCCAGAAGTCCTGTCGCTAGCACTGCTGCAGGAGGTGGACAAATTCCAGAGATATATGGAGTAGCTCATGGACCAGGGGACTTTGCATTTATGAACGACGTGGAACGCATTCAGTGGCTCGACTGTGTTGTCGCTGATTTGAAAAGCGAGAACTTTGGCGCAATCGAAATGGCAATTGAGCGGCTACATGGGCTTGTTTTGATAGCTGAGCAGCAAGCATCTGAACCCAATTCTCTTGACGATCCCTCTAAGCCAGCGCTGATGCACATTCGCAAAAATGTCGAACGCATCGTTATGGCTCTGATGTCGTTGGTTCATTGGTCGTATGCAGTTATGCCTAGGGACATGTCACTTGGTCTTTCACAACGGCAGTCTCTTTCGCGCGTTCATCTGGAGACACTCGACTTGCTTAACGACATGTTCTCCAATAGAGATATTGCGCTGTGGCTGCCTCTTGGGGCTCTGCAGACAATGCTTAGGGAGATGATTGAGCGTATACTTGATCCGACGCTAAAGTCGGATGATAGCTCGCAAGAAAGATCCGGCGGTGTACTGATCCAGAATGCTGAGCGGATTTCGCGAATTCTAAACACGTTCACAATGAAGATCCTGGATAACTGTGATCGCACGTCCGTATACGTCGCCCTTATCAACCTCCTTGACTTGTCAATGGCCGAAGGCTCGCCCAAACCACCGCAAACAGATGATCAGATTTTGCGCATGGAGTTTGGCGAGATGGCAATGAAATGCATATGGCGCACGACAAAGCCTTTGAATCAGACTCTATACATGCAGTTTATGGATGCGATTGATTCCAGCATTGCTGTTATTCCACATGAGCAGGCCTATCCGCGACTCGGTGGCTTATATGTTCATCCAGCTATCCGAGTAGACCTGATTTTGCACTGCTCCCACAGGTTTTTCGAGCATATTCCCGACAGCGAGTGGAGAAAGCGCGAAAATAAGAATGTTTGGATGTATGGCGACATGCCAAAGCGCACTGTCAAGACAGTCAATCATGCAATAGTCTCAACACTTTATGGGCTTGTTTGGCAGTTTACTGGTCTGATCATTCGCGATGTGATGGAGAAGCATCCAGGACTAATAATTCCGCCGCCAGATGAAGTATTGGCATCCGACGAAACCACTCTGGATCCCACCGATCCTAGGCTTGCCAGGTGGGTTGATGATACACACAGAAAGCTCATGCGTGTGTCAGAGACGTGGACTTTCTTGAGCACAACACTATCACGAAGCAGCAAAGAGCTGGAGCGCCCGGCACTTGCTCAGCTAGTATCTGCCTTCCGTGAGTCTCAAACAGCCGAGGCGGATGACCAGCAGCAGACAATTGATATAGCAGCGTATTTATCATCGAACGACCACCGCCACGGTGGCACGCCCCAGCAACCCCAACTTCCGTCTCGTCCTGGAAGCGTCATGTCCACATCTTCGTCCCCCTACCAGCAGCCACGCATCCTTTCACAATCGTCTCCCACAGAAAGAACAAACAGCCCTGCGCTTGCACCCGGCCGTGCGTCCTATTTGTATGCTGCCGCATCAAACCGGGCATCATCGCCTTTAAATTCGGGCTCAGAGTATCCCAGGAGCATGCACTCGCCACCACAGCAACAACACCAGAACCAGAACCAGAACCAACAGCATAAACAGCCGCCTGTCTCGTCCTATACTTATACTGCTGGTAGCGCTGCTGGCTCAAAGAGTTCCGGCACGACAGACAGCAAGGTAAATCAGGAAAGGTTGAATGCTTTGCGTGAGCGTATCCTGGGAAATCGATCATCGGGCCAGAGCAGCCATGCTTTGCAGACGCAGCAGGCATCAGCACCACCAGCGGCACCCGAATCTAGCGCATCCAAACTGCCGTCTCGTTTGGCTGGGCCATCGGACACGGTACCTAATATGGACGATATTCGGCAAAAGATAGCACTAATGCGCAACTCGCTTAGGAACCAGAAGCAGTAGCAATGCGGTGGTTTCAGGTCGATTATTCGTCTGCCATGCGACTGACCTGTTATTGTTTTTTATTTTTGGAACTCGTCAATTGATTAAATGTTAGTGACTAAACTGCGAAATTTAAAGATAAAGTCACTTTGCAAAGGAAAACGAAACTGGTCGTGAAAAAGGAACAAAAATAGGTTATGTTTGCAGTCAGACTACACTTGTCCAGAGTACTTGTAAAAGTCCAGATAGCTTTTATAAAGCGATTTGAGAATCTCAGATGCACCGCCGTATCGATCTGGTCCAAATATCGAAGACCAGTTTGTTGCCAAGCCCTGGCGTGCGTCGTTTGAAGGGCCAGCTAACTGTGCGAGCAGCGTATTGCGGTTGTCGTCGCTTATAACGTCAAGTAATGCGTGCAATCCAGGAAGCAAAGCTTCGCGGACAGCCGTGCTGAAAATAACACCACGTCTGCTGCCGCTGTTTGCTGCGACATTTGTCTCCAGAGTGTCACAAGGCAATACATTGCTGCCGTCCTGGATGCCAGCTAACACCGGGGTTGGGCGCCAGCCGAATCCATAGAATGGGTTGCCTCCCGATGCGTTGTCAGCGCTCCCGCGCCCTAGAGCTCTCAAGGAGATTGCTGATTGTGCCCCACCGCCTTGGATAATGCAATACTCGGCAAGAATGTATGGCGCAAAAAGACCGACTACATAAGCCGTGCTTGCAGCATTTGTTCCTCGAGTAAGCTTCACAAATCCACTGATATCGGCCTTCGAGTTTGTGCTACCAGAGTTTGAGCCCGTCTCCTTTCTGCCGGTTATAAAGCTTGCTGTTGACCTGCGAGAGCGAACAAGATCATCAAGTACACGAGCATACGATTCGGCGCATCGAGCGTTGAGCGGTGCATAAGCAACAATCCACGGCGTGGAGTCAGCATCGATTCCAAGCCTTTCGGCTGCTGCAAGGCGCCGCGGTATCGCAGGTAAGACAAAGGCATGCATCAAGCTCCGGAGCACTTTCACCAGTAGTGAAATCACATCTAGAACGCGGCTAGTATGGTACCTGACTAAGCTGCTAAGAACCTTACAGACCAGGCAGAAAAGATCGGATAACGACGCTTGTGATTGCATTTGTGTAGCAACTGACATGTTACAACCAAGCGGTAGCGTAGTGACCGAGAACACAGCGCTCAATACCTCGCTGATATCATAGGTTGTAAAACGCATTGTTGGTTCGAGAAGCAGCTCGTCCATAGTATCCAGTACATGTAGCGCGGACTCTACGCTTGGGTGCACATGAAGTGCAGCATGAAGCGCAGTCAGAGCACTGCCGAGCCTTTTCTGAACGGCTTTGCGCTTTTTGGCAGAGTCGTTATCACCACCAGCTTGCCTATACCCCGCGTGCATGTACGCAATAAACATGGTGCTGAAAATAGTCGCAGTGGACTGCCCAAACTTCTGTGCAAGTCTGATCGTTGTGACAAGCGTGGCTTCGAATGATGCGGCATCAAGCGATCTCAGCAGAGGCTCAACAGCATAGGAAGCAATAAAGCTGCACATGCTTGGACAGCTTGCTAATGTAACGTCTATCCCAGAAATCGCTGCTACAAGGGATTGCAGCGCACGAGGCGGATTCTGGAAGCTAGACATTTTCTTTCCTCTTGGTGATAGATGGCGGATCAAGAACGCAAGGATATCAGGCACTTTACTCTCCATCTTTATAGGGCTATGGATTGCTTTAATGACCAGTCCAAGCCCAAGGATATTTGGATGCTGTGCAATCTCCCCAAGCGAGCTAAGCATCCGCGCCGTGAGTTTTGAACCATCAACTTGCATTCTATCCGTACTGTCAATGCTACTGGCTATACTCTGCAGAGAAACCAAAACACCCAAGCAACTTGTTGCGTGGATATCATCTGTATCTCGGATACTACCAATGTTCTCCAGACTCGTTTGCAAAATACCATCTAGCTTGGCTATCCAGGGTTCGACAAGCAGGGTCCATTCTTTGCATGTGTCAGAGCTCATCTTTCTGATGCACTTTTTTGTAACCACCGCGATTGTGTTAAAGGCATCCACAATAAGTATCTCAGAGGCCATCATATCCATTGTGCCTGTTTGTCCTAGCCTGTTAAAGAGGTATGTGCACAATCCACGACAAGCGATGTTTGCACGATCGGAAGACTGCATAAACGATGCCTGTATGAGCGCTCCAACAGCCGAACATAGTATTTTGCGCGATGATACGAGGATCTGATCTGACAGATGAACAGAGGCCATCAAGGAGTCGACAACGGACGATATATGTTCGGCAAGCAATAAAGATAAGCTTGGAGTATGCTCAAGCAGATGTTCCATTATTCTGCGACACACCGTCTGCAATTCCTTTGCGTCGTTATCGTCGACACAAATCCTGGTTACTCCCATATCAGCAGCAAGTACAAGTGCAAAAATAACTCGAGTCTGCTCAGGCGTCCAGTACGCCACAGGGAACTGAACCACCGCACGCATAAGCCGAGTCCATACATGTGCTTGATCCGATGTCAAAATACGCAGCTGAGTCTGGCTTGCCTCGGAAAGCCTGGCAGCAACCATCGCGATGGGATCCTGTGTCGTGGATTTCTTGGCAATGCCTTTTGGTAGGAATCCCTCGCTAATAGAAGACATCGCATCAGAAACAAACAGTAACCCAGAAGCGTTAGCTGAAATGTGATCTAGGCTGCTTGTTTGCTCTTTCCATAGGGCTGCCGCATATTCGACCAACGCTGGTGCAAGCACATCGCGAATCTTGCTTACTTCGAAAAAGCTCGCTGATCGAAGAAGCATCCCAGTCTTTACATCTGGCTCATCAACGCGCGCCCGCACAAACCCATCGACAAGTCGCAGTGCAATCGAATGTATAGATGTATTGTCCGCGTATTCACATATCAGCTCAATCCAGTCGAGTATTAAACGCCATTGTGCACCTCTACAGTTGGTGCCATCAATTGTATGGGCCTGTCCATCCCACGAACCCCATCCATCTTTACTACCGCTAACTCCTGGAAGCTTGTTCTCCTTTTCGGGCTTCCCAACAGCAAGAGCATCCAAGTTGTCCAGAGAAACAAAGGTAGATACCATTTGCGACATAGTCGAGGTCATATTGTCCATGTCCACCGATTGCATAACAGAGTCTGGAATTATCCCAGCGTTCGCTGACGACACAAAGACCGACCAATGCGTCGCTGTCTGGAATACAACTAACATTGCAATTGCAGCAACCCGAGGGTCTTTAGGAGCCTTTTGTTTCTTTCTGACACATCTGGGTAGTATTTTCTTTAGAACGTGCTCTGGATACAAGCACGACTCTAGCCATCTTTCCATTCCATCGATGCGTGATCCAGCTTCAGCAAAGACGTAGTGTAAAAGTAGTCTCTCCCAGGCAAAGTCGTCCGAGGCAAGTGAAGTTTTTAGATCGTCGTGCTTTGACACAAGCAGCTTTCCAAAAGATAAGCGCTGCTGCTCGGTACTTACAATTGAAACGCTAGCCAGAACAAAGTTTGCTATGATAGTTGCTAAAACCCCAGCTCTGTATGCATTGCCAGACCCATCTATGCTCTTTACGCCGTCCATTGTACGTCGGCGTTTTTTGCTGCTCCCATCATTTTGCGGTATACTGGCTATTGCTGAGTCGACCAATGTTGACAAGCACCCACTAATCTGCACAAAGGGCATCAGCTGTGAGACAGCAAGATTGAGAGTGTGCATGAATGATACGTTCAGCAAGATATTACATTTTCCGTGACTACTGACGGGGGTGTCCATATGAAGACGAGAGATTCGGTCAATCAACGTGTCTAGTTGCCGTGCCTTCGCTAGGGTTGAAATCCAATGTTCTAAAACTTTGGTGGCCTGGTCAGACGTATCTGATGGAACGTGCAAAAATGCACCAAGAAGAGTGTCTCCATGTGCTTGTGCAATCTCAGGACCTGCATCAAGTATAAGATCAATACTTGCAAGCGCAGCCTTGTTGGATACAGTACTTGCATCCAAAGCCAAAAGAACCGGCTCAACCACATCTGTTAGCCATGAATCCAACAGTGCTATTTGGCTCTTGTATACATCGCTGTTGACAAAGCCTGTGTTGCCGGTCGTTCCAAAACAGGGATCTCTGAAGTATATGTCAACTAGTTTGCTCAGGGAAACCAGCACACTTTCGCTTTTGCAGTGGGGCTTGAGAAGCTTATAGAGATACGAGAACATGGCAAAGCATGAATTGCTTGATTCAGCCTTGGAAACAGTTCTTGGTGTCGCAACAATTGCAGAGAGCCCTAGTGTGTTCGTCGCCATGTTGCGCGTTTCAGAGCAGATCAGCGCAGAGGCCTGAAGGTAACGCGAGAACAATTCAGGAAGAGCGGCTGCATATTCTGTTGGAGACCCCCCGCTTTTCGGATCTATTACTTTGGATATCAAATCAAAGAGCTGCTGCACATAGTTCTGATCGCCTTCTGCGGTGTCGGGTAGCTGGTTCATTAGCGTTGAGGTTAGTCTTGCCATACACTCAGAGTGGAACAGCCCCGTGTGGAGCATATCAAGTACCTTTCGCTGAACAGCGCCGTGTGTCTGGATAATGGGAATGAGCTGGAATACTGGAAGAAGTACCTTTGAATCGAAAAGCAAAAACATTTTGCGCGGATTGAGAGACGATTCGCAAGCAACACACATGGCATGCGAGGTCAAAGCTACCATCTCAAGCAACGATTCTTGAAGCGCGGGTGCACCGTCACCAATGGACTTTAGATAAAACGTTGCAGTTGTGGAAACCAGCTGCGCTAACATGTCTGGCCGGGCTAGAACGACTTCCAGCCCGTCGGACGTGGATTCGACAACAAACCGCCAGACCCTTGCAATGCCCTTGACATATTCCGCACTGCCTGCCAACGCTTCATCAGCAAACGCATTAACAAACAAGGGCATCACAGGGCCCTGGAAAACAGTTCTTATATCCAGCGACACATTAGGACCTCTTGCTATTTGCATACTGTCGAGAACGCACGTAAGCAATTCAATCGCCCTGGGGTCCTTGCTCAACATATACTCGTTTGGCTTCTTTGTCTTTAACTCGCGTAAGATCGTTGAAAACAGCCACTCGGCAAGCAGATCGTCTTTACGAACAAGCATAGAGCAGAGCTTTTTGATGCTAGCGCTTGTGCCATCGACCTTGGAGACATCGAATATAGCCCATGCCAGAGAAAGCCGCTCCTCCAGCGGCAAAGCCGTGGACCGAAGTGTCTTGGTCAAATCCTCCGTCGAATTTATCTCAGTCTTCAGCAGACCGGTATCCAGACCAGGCAGCCGTAAAGTGGTGCTCCCCATGCTTGTCTAATATCGCGTCGACTATCTGGGATCTTTTCGGGTCTATAACGAGTTAGAAGCACGGGTATAGAATGTGAATAAGAAAGAGCCAGAGCAGGAAATATCGCATGGAAAAAGTGAAGCAAAAAAGGGCATCTTTATTCGTCAAAGTTATGAGAGAAAAAAAAAAAAAGACGAAACAATCCAAAATTAAAATATAACGTGATTATCGATCAAATCATAGGAAAATATAACAGCATTTTGGGTGATATTTTCAACGTCCAAAAATCCATTTCTATTCACAGGCTCTACAAGCAACACCGCAAAAAAGTGATTGTTGTTTGGTTCACTATTTATGGAGACAAAGTTCTGGCCGCATGGCTTCAAAGATGGGGGGCGGAAAGTGTCTTGTAGCTCGACATCATCACATATTGTTTTCCTCATATCCACACTTTTTGCGGACATGTTTTGGTTCCCACAAAATATACTCAACATGTTGAAAGGAACAACAACAATCGCTAATATTTTTGATGCCAGGGAATGGCTTGCAAATATCAAGAAATAAAACAATTATTCTATTACGTTGTTGATTTAACGCTTTACATAACACTAGACATTTGCTTTTATATGCCAAATACTGCCATTTGAATATTGAATTGCCTTTTCTCCAATTTTTGTTCTCTGCGGAATAGTTTTACCTTGTAATTCTCATTTTATTAATAGCCATTTTTCAAGAGTCGGGATTTTAAATAGCAACCTTATATTGAATTATTTTTACCATGTCCTTGGAAATTGAGGGCAGCAGTACGCCTATACAGGCCAGCAACAGTTCCCAAAAACTAGAGACGACAACAGCCGATTATACAAGTGAGAACAAGACAAGCAACGTTATAGGGCTTCAAAGCAGCGCAGATAGTCAGGCTTCAGGTGATAATCCAGCGTCGCTTTTGAGATGTGTTTTCCCCTTGATCTCAGCAATGCTGTTTGGTCTAGTTATTGGTTACGACTTTACCGCAGTGGCTACAATATTGCCTACACTTGGAGTATACTTTTTTAACCAGTCAATCATTAACTTTGTCTCTATTGTATTTGTGTTTGCACTAGCAGCTATGCTGCCGTTGTTGATAAAAATCGGTGACATGTTTAGACACAGGCTTGTTTTCGCCCCGTTCGCACTGATGCACATTGGCGGGGCGTTTATGAGCGGAGCTGCCAAAGGAATGCCGCTTTTGCTTTCGGGTCGTGCGATTTCCGGTGTTGGGGCTGCTGGAACGGCAATGACATCTATTATTGCCATAGCGAGGCTTGGGAGCAAAAAGCAACGCGCTCGGGGGCTTTTGATTGTGCTAGCTTCGTGGCTGCTTGGATCAATTCTAGGGTTTGCTATTGGCAGCCATCTAACGGGTCTGAATTCGTGGAAGTGGGTCTTTTATGCGGAGACGCCATTTCTTATTGTCGCCTTCTTGGTAGGGATTGTGGCATTCAATATTCGCAGGCCCGTCGAACAAGGGTCATTGGCGTCAAGGCTCAAGCGACTTGACATACTTGGCTGGCTTCTTTTAACTGGATGTGTTCTGTCTCTCATCCTAGCGCTCAACCAAGGCCAGAATGTGTTTGCTTGGGTCTCTGGCGTTGTTATTGGGATATTTGTGCTTGCCGCATTCTTGCTTATTGGATTTATTGTTGTCGAGCGCTATGTGGCTGTTGAAAGGATTTTACCAACGAAAATTGTCCACTCAAAGGCCAGCGGATTGATGGTTTTTGTGCAGCTCTTCACTGGAATGGCCATGTTTCCGCCCTTTATATATCAAGTAGCATGGTACCACGTTGTCAAGAACGTATCTTCAAAAAGCGCCGCCCTATACGTCATGCCATCCGCCATTGTTGCGTTGGTTTCTGCCTTGGCTACCATGTATATAATTTCGTTCTGGAAAAAGATCCGCATGCTACTTGGCATATCTATGCTTTTTATGGTGCTTGGGATCGGGCTTCTTATTTCAATGGACCAAAATACTAGCAACACGTTGCCTGCCTTCTACATGGCTGTTTTTGGGGTTGGAGTTGGAATGTCAATGCAACCACACGTACTTTTATTTTGCAAAGTTAGTGGTGAGGCGACAGAGAATGTTATCGGCACATTGTTGTTTACCAGATACCTCGGCGCATCAGTTGGAATTGCCATCTTCAACACCGCTTTCCAAAATATCCTAACAACCAAGCTTGCCGAAACGGTTCTCTCGCATCTTCTGTACACAAAATACATACTCGATGCGCCAGACAACGAGGATGTCATGCGTCTGTCGGCAGTGCCGCAAACCGTACGTGATGATGTTGCAAAAAACAACTCACAAGCCTTGCGCATTGCATTTATTGCAAACATAGTTTACATTTCGCTAGCTGCGGTTCTGTGTCTTCCTCTGGTGCTGCGGTCGCTTTTCAGAAAGAACCCTGTGCACGATGACGACTAGTGAATCATCTCATATTGTCATATTAGATAAATAGGCATTTAAAGGCAGTCTGCTATCCCATACACGCACGTGGTAGATTGCTTTAATATTTTTGGCAAATAAAGATTGAGATGCTTGGTTTTCGCTGGTGAATCACCAAATTTTTGAATAGATTTTTCATTGTAAAGAATCGCTTTACTGCAACGTATAAAATCCTCTACCGCTTCTTTTAGTTTCCAAAAGATTTTCCCACTTTAAAGAGCAGTTCATTACAATACGTGTTGATAGAAAACGACGGGGAAAAAACTAATCTTTTTCATTTCAAATTCCAACCAACAAAAATATATTTAACTGCAATTCTATTCTCTAGCTACAAGCACCGAAAGCAAAATGTCAGCTGCTGAAGGTAGGTGAATTTGCATAACTATACAGTGCTGCTTATTCAGAAGCGCTTTGAAGCCTATCAACACCAACCTGTGAGGCGTGAACGAGACCATTAAGCAGCTTCGCATACATACATGCTCTTCTTTTTCTTTTCACCTATATCGTGTAGAAAGCGGAAGGTTTTCATTCCCTCAAGAGGAGGAAAAGGTTCTAAAGTTTTGGCGTGAGATAGATGCGTTCAAGCTGTCAGTGAAGCTTTCGGAAGGCCGTAAGCCGTTTTCGTTCTACGACGGCCCCCCTTTCTGCACCGGTCTTCCGCACTATGGCCACTTGCTTGCGGGCACCATTAAGGACGTTGTGACGCGCTATGCGTACAACACGGGTCACTATGTCGAGAGAAGGGCTGGCTGGGACACGCATGGTCTGCCGATTGAGTATGAAATTGACAAGAAGCTTGGTATCCGTGGAAAGGAGGGCGTCATGGCGATGGGCATCGGCAACTATAATGCAGAGTGCCGCGAGATTGTCATGATGTATGCCAGCGAGTGGCGCGATACCATTGAGCGTCTTGGTCGCTGGATCGACTTTGACAACGACTACAAGACGATGGACACTTCGTTTATGGAGAGCGAATGGTGGGTGTTTAAGCAGCTGTTTGATAAGGGTTTGGTGTACAAAGGCCAACGCGTGATGCCTTACTCTACCGAGCTTTGCACACCCTTGTCAAACACTGAGGCTGTGCTTAACTACAAGGATGTCAGCGACCCTACAGTTGTTGTTGCCTTCCCGCTCAAGAAGGATCCGGAGGTAAGTCTGCTTGCGTGGACCACCACTCCATGGACACTTCCGAGCAACTGCGCGCTCTGTGTCAACCCCGACTTTGAGTACATCAAGATCAAGGACGGCACAACAGGCAAAATCTACATTCTCCTTGAGAACTGCCTTAGCATCCTGTACAAGGACCCAAAGAAGGCCAAGTTTGATGTGCTAGAGAAGATCAAGGCCCAAGACCTTGTTGGTCTTGAGTACGAGCCCATCTTTGACTTCTTTGTGCCCAACCTCAAGGATACCGCATGGCGCGTGGTTTCTGACAAGTATGTCACCGACAGCAGCGGTACAGGCATAGTCCACAATGCGCCCGCGTATGGTGAGGACGATTACCGCGTGTGCGTTGAGCACAAGATCATTACCACAGATGGCTTTTTGCCAACTCCTGTTGATGACCATGGCAAGTTCGATGCCACCGTGCCTACGTATACCGGCATGTATGTGAAAGATGCCGACAAGGAGATTATCAAGAACATCAAGTCCCGCGGTCGCTTGGTGCACCAGGCTACGGTTGTGCATAGCTATCCATTCTGCTGGCGCTCCGACACACCGCTTATCTACCGTGCAGTTCCTTCGTGGTATATTCGTGTGACGCATGCGAATGACCGCCTTTTGGAAAACAACGCTCAGACACATTGGGTGCCTACATTTGTCAAGGAGAAGCGTTTTGACAATTGGCTAGAGAATGCTCGCGACTGGAATGTTTCTCGTAACCGCTTCTGGGGAACACCGATACCCCTTTGGGTTAGCGAAGACTTTGAGGAGATCGTGTGTATTGGCTCAATTGCCGAATTGGAGGAGCTCACTGGCGCTACTGGAATTACTGATCTGCATCGCGATAAGATTGACCATCTCACCATTCCGTCCCGGATGGGCAAGGGTGTTCTGCGTCGCACCGAGGAGGTGTTTGACTGCTGGTTTGAGTCTGGAAGTATGCCCTATGCGCAGAAGCACTATCCATTTGAGAATAAAGAGCTTTTCGAGCAGACGTTCCCTGCAGACTTTATCTCTGAGGGAGTCGATCAGACCCGTGGTTGGTTCTACTCGCTGATTGTTCTGTCGACCCTACTTTTCGACAAACCTGCATGGAAGAATCTCATTGTCAGCGGAATGGTGCTCGCTAGCGATGGAAAGAAGATGAGCAAACGCTTGAAGAACTATCCTGATCCTCGCGTGATCCTTGACAAGTACGGCGCCGATCCTCTGCGTCTGTATATGATCAACTCGCCTGTCGTGCGTGCTGAGACTCTTCGCTTTAAGGAAGAAGGTGTCAAGGATATTGTTTCGCGTGTTCTTCTTCCATGGCACAACTCGCTGCGCTTCTTCACTACGCACGTTGCCATGCTGAAGAAGGATAGTAATGTTGATTTTTCGTTTGATCCCTCAAGCAAGAGCAGCAATACTATGGATCGCTGGATGCTTGCATCTATTCAAAGCCTAATCTTGTTTGTGCGCAATGAGATGGAAGTGTACCGTCTTTATACTGTTGTTCCTCGCTTGCTTGAGATGATCGATCAACTGACCAACTGGTATATCCGGTTCAATCGCAAGCGCCTGAAGGGTGATTCTGGTATTGAGGACGCAGTTCACTCGCTAAACACCCTGTTTGAAATTCTCCTTACGTTGAGTCGCCTCATGGCACCATTTACGCCGTTCATTGCCGAGAGTATGTACCAAACCCTCAAGGCCTATCTTCCGAAGGACTTCTTTGAGGGCGACTCGCGCTCATTGCATTTTGTGCCTTTCCCTGAGGTGCGCGAGGAGTACTTTGACGCGGAGATCGAGCGTGCCATGGCCCGTATGCAAGCTGTCATTGAGCTTGGTCGTGTCATCCGTGACCGCAAGACCATCTCGCTCAAGAAGCCACTCGCAGAGCTTATTGTTATCCATCCCAGCGCCGAATACCTCGATGACATTCGCGGTCTTTCTACGTACATCACAGAGGAGCTCAATCTGCGCAACCTTGTGCTTACTTCGGAAGAAGAGACATATGGTATCAAATACCGTGCTGAGGCTGACTTTAGAAAGCTTGGCACTAAGCTTCGTAAGGATATGCCTCGTGTCAAGAAAGCACTTCCTAGCATCCCGTCCTCTGAGATCAAGTCTGCTCAGACAACCGGTAGCTTGCTTGTGGATGGAATCTCTCTGAGTGCCGAGGACATCAACATCGTGCGCTTCTTTGATAACCTGTCTCTTGAAAACGGAGATAGCGAGTATGAGGAGGCCACCAACAAGGACGTTCTTATTCTTCTGGACACCAAGCTTCGCGCTGATCTTATTGAGGAAGGTGTTGCGCGTGAAGTTATCAACCGCATCCAGCGCTTGCGCAAGAAGGCTGGTCTGGTAGCTGTCGACGACATCAAGTACTACTTGGATATTACGGAGGACCCCGAGGGTGTTCTGGCCAAGGCCCTGATGACGCACACGGATCTCTTCCAGCGCGTTCTCAAGCAGGATATCCTTTCTGCTGCCGATAAGCTTGAGGAAGCATTCATTGAGGAGATCCAGGAGGTCGACGATTCCAAATTTATGCTCTCTTTTGTTCGCTAGATCTATTGGCTCTTTTGAGGAAATAGGGCTTTTGATAGCTCTTTTTTTCTTTGCAGAGCTTGAGACATTTTTTGAATAGATAGACAAGCACATTTTTTAATTAATTTGTGTGCTACTTTATGTGTGTATGGTTGCAAAGACCTCTTTAGGCTTTAGCAAAAAAGGCAAAATGGATTGAAGGCCAGTCAGGCAAAAAAATGTAATTGTTGCTAGATATAGCCTCTAGAGGTTAGCAAGCTACCAATTGGGCTCCTTCTGAAAGTCGTCTTCAATAGGCGTCACCGAATACCCGGTTTCGTCTGGAACGGTCAGATCGACGTTGACGGATTTTAAAGAATCCACAATCCAAAAAGGCGCGGTCGTGCCAAATCTTGTCTTCATAAAGTCACGAATGAATGCTGGAAACCGGTTGCAAATGATGGCACGCCGGATATCGCACATTAGACGCATTTGGAAAGCAATGTTGTGGATAGTGACCAGATGGCATCCCGTTGTCTCCTTGGCCACTGAATTGTGCAAGTAGGCACGGGTGTAGTTTGTGCATGTAGAGCAGTCGCAGTCCTTGTCAATGGGTGTGAAATCGTCCTTGTACTTTCCCTGTCTGAGAGAAAGCGAGCCAGTGCGCACAAGAGCATTCCCAAACCGCGCTGTACGGGTTGGAAATACGCAATCGTACATGTCGACACCCAAAGCAGAACATACAACCAGGTCTTCGGCATAGCCAACACCCATGCAGTAGCGAGGCTTGTTCGTCGGTAGAATATCTGTGGACAGGGAAACCATGCGCCAGAAGGAGCCCTTCGCCTCGCCGCCACTCAATCCGCCTATCGCGTAGCCTGGTGAGTCACGCTTGACGAGCTCTTGTGCGGAGATAGTGCGCAGACGCTCATCCAGCCCGCCCTGCACAATGGGAAACAGATTCTGTTCGGTCGGGCGTTTGTGGGCCTTGATGCTGCGGTCAAGCCATCTAACGGACCGCTGCATAGCCTCTTCCACCCGCGGGCCGACCGTAAGCGAGGAAACCACGTCATCAAGCTGCATCATAATATCGGCACCAATGGCGTTCTGCAAGCCAATCGACATTTCCGGCGTCAACATCATTTTCTTTCCATCATGCGGGTTCTCAAACTCCACGCCTTCCTCGGTGATGTTAGCCAGTCTGAGCAATGACACCATCTGGAAGCCACCGCTGTCCGTAAGTAGACTGCGGTTCCACGCCATAAACTTGTGGAGCCCACCAGCCTTTTCAAGCAGCTCTGGGCCAGGTCGAGATCCTAGATGGTACGTGTTTCCAAGAATGACATGGCAGTCCAACGCTTCCAGCTGCTTGGTTGTGATTCCCTTTATAGAGCCCATTGTGCCAACAGGCATAAACATTGGTGTGTGCGCGGTGTAGTGCGGCAGATGCATTTTCGACGCTCGCGCCTTTGTCGTCGAACACCGGGCAAAGACTTCGAATCTTAGTGCTGGGCTGGTGGAAACCTCCAGCGGAGCATCGAGCTGGCTGAACTCGTTAGACTTTGTCATTATTCTCCTCTGTGCTGGTCTGCTGCCAACAGTCTGTCTGTGCTGTGCTGTTGGTGACAGAAGGCGGAGGCAGCGACGGGTGCTGTTGACGAATCCAAACACTTTTGGGATTGTTGCTGCAAGGACCGGAAATTATAAACGAAATTAGTTTTGTGGAGCAGGTAAACAGAGCAGCAAATGGCTTGGAGCAACGTTGGACCAAGAAAACAATTGCTTTTTGCTTTTTTTGATCGAATTCTGCTCCTTTGTTTCCCAGATCATGGATTCTCCTGATCGTGATCTGAATATTACGTCGTTTTTCTCTGTAAAAGGCGTAATCAGCCCGAGCGCCAACCTTTGTGCCTTTGTGCCTGTTTGGAAGGCGAATTGGAAAAACGATGTGCCGTAGCGCTGTTGCATGTGGGACCCGTCCAATTGCATTTCGCCGTGCATTTGATAGAATTGCAGGAACAAGTCAGGCGCCAAGCGGGGCTGTTTCTCCCCCTTTTGTGACGGCGCTTCTTTTGGCATTCGCCGAAGGCACCGCTTGTTTCCTTTTGAGGATTGAAAGGTAAAGTAGCTGCTTTTTTGCCCTAGCAGGAATGAGAGTCGCAAGAAGCAATTGGTTCTGGATAGAATGTTGAAGCATGGATCAACAACATCTTATCCCCAAAAATATGTGCCAAGCGCGAACACAAAGAAGGATGTTGCTAGTCAGGACTTTTTACGGCTTGTGTGTAAATATCATTACTAATAGAGCTCGGCAACAGGTACCAAAATATTGTAACATAAAGATGTGCCACAGAAGCAGCCTTTACAAGGGGATAGTGCAAGTTATTCTGTCAACATCAAGTCGTCTGCATACGCGAATGATTCAATATATCGACATATTCCACAATATTCGCACGGGGACGCGTGCAGATATGTGTGCCCCGAGTCCCGCTTTGTCGGTTTACTATGAAAGGAATTGAGCAAACGTGGAGTACGGGCATAGGAAAGAAATGCATTGTGGCCAGGTGCATCTATATGTGTCGGCATGAGTACGTTCTACAATTTCCTTCTTTTTAACTTGTATTTTTTACACATACGAACACGCTAACAAACAACAATAGCATCAAAATGACTGATTGTTAGACGACATTCGCTGGATCGTGCATATATAGCAAAGCGTAGTTTTATCGGTGTGATCTGTGCCAACGCATGTTTTCGGATGACTTGGAGTGGAATGTACCACCGAGACAGCAGCAGCGTTAACAACCACCATTGGAGCAGATAGGAAATCAAGTGTGCACATCTGTGCTCAGTATCGCCATGTATGGAAAGAGCAATATGCATAGTGACAGCAGATGCTATGTTTCATAGCCGAACACTGTGCTTCAGCCGTTTCTGGACCTATGACTCAGAAGAAAAGAACAGGACGTTGAAACAAAAGCTATACTTCTTGAGCATGGCCAATCATTCTCTATCCATTTAGGCACCACAGAATGCAGATGCAAGTTGGGGAAGCAGAAGCTTTCTAGCCAGCTATGAATTGCTGCCTTTGTCGACAGTGCACCACTTGTTTGCTGGTCGGTTTGGTGCCAGATACCAGGCTTTCCGAGGTAAGCCAACAGAACGTCTAGTCCTGTCTTGACAAGTGGCTGGAAGCACCGTCTGCCATTCTGCCATTGCGTGAGTTTCTCTATTCAACGATTGTTGGGATATCTCGTCTCCACTGCTGAGCTGCTGGGGGATATTCCAGATAGGTTATTTTCTACACCACCTACATGGTTCCCCCTACCTGCCAGACTCTCGGCTACATAAGGGAATTTCAGATTTTGAAATCAATGGCAGAAAAAGTGTGCTGCCGGATGCATGATTATGATGTGTCGCTGCCCCCGCCTGCCAATCAGTTTGCTCGCTCAGTCCCAAAACCGCTCGTTCTCCTGAAGATCATTTTGCGCACGCTTGTTTTCTGAGGTGAGCTGGGCTGTTGCACCAGACACTTTCCAAGGACTCAAGAAAGGCAGGGTAAGTTGCACAAGAGATGGTCAAGGGATGAATTCCCAAGATTTGGCAGAGAGGACATACACCCATTCGAAACTATTTATGGCTGCCATGAAGTCTTTCCTTCTATACTGCTGTTGCAGCAGAAGCTGCGAAGGATTTACGGGGGTTCTGCCACCTTTCGTTTTCTAACCAACCCTTGTCTGCAGCAAAAATAAAAATAAAAATAGAAATCGCAGCCATTGCATTAGGTGGGTGAATGTCTTTCGCCAAGGCAGAGAAAAAAAAAGCAACCCTATGTCCAGATGTGGAAGAATAAAAGAGCGATTAGAAATTGTGTCTTGTTTGCCGATCGCACTTCTCCTGGTTGGCCCTTGTTTCTTTCATCTGCTTTTTTATTTATTTTTCATTTTTATTTTTTCTTCAACTATTTTTTCTGTTTGGTAATTTCGATTCTTGCCTCTTTTCTACACAAGCAAAGGCTGGCTTTTTTCTCTTTTTGTGCTTTCCATGCTCAGGGTTCTGGCCACACCATATTTAGTTACACTCAGGTGCCAGCCGTTACAACCGCCCCTCCCTGCTTTCCCCTCTTTCTTCTAAAGACTTTTGTTTTACTTTTTCATCAGTTACGCTTGTTCTGTGTTTATTTACTTATTACTGCAAAAAAACTCGCGGCTACCTGATCATCTGCTAGCCAGGTCACTGCTTGTTCTTTTTTAATTGCCGAGCCGGCAGACGAGTTTAGCCTGGCTGGAGAGCCCTCTTATCTCACCCAGTCGACTATATAATATCCGAGCGCGTCCTACTGTTATCCCCATCGTAATTTCGTTTATTCATAGCCACTTTGTTTGTTTGTTGCGCAAATGGTGAGCGCCAATTTGTCTCAGCAGCCGCAGCTCACACCAGGGGCAATTCCTCTACTAAAGTCGTGTGAAAGTATGTATCTTGTGTTTTCTATCACTGTTTTGCACACTTGGTGAAAGGAGAATACTGTAGTTGACTCAATTCTGAATGTTTTCAACTTTACATTCTAATTATTTTTTTGTGTATTTTCATGTTGTTCGGGTTCTCTTTCTTTGCTTCGTTTTAGGCTGCAGACAAAGAAAGATAAAATGTTCTGGAGAGAGGCCGATATGTTCACACTGTGCACGACGCCACCAGCCATGCATATACAGACGCTCGGCTCGATATAAGCGACGTCTGCATGGTACAGCTTCTTCACAAGCAGCGCAAAAGGCAAAACAGCCATTGGCGTCAGTAGCACAAAAGGAAAGGAGGTACGGTGGTCCTACAGATTCAAGCAGCCAACCTGCGCCTTTGGAAGCAGCAACCAATAGTACTGGAAGTATGGGCACAAGCAACAACAGCAACAACAACAGCAGTGGCAGCAACCCAGCCCCATTACCCACATCCTCTGCCGCAGCACAAACACAACCCCCATTGTCGATCGGAGACATCCTCGGAAGACAGTCCGGAGAAGGTTCGGCTGACGAAAACATTCCTCTTGCTACTCTTTTTGGTTCGGCGCCAATAAAGGAATCTGACATTCTTCCACCAGCTATCCTGCAGAACATGAATTTTTGGATGAACGACTCGTTGTTGACCTCGGGTGTGCTTCCTGCAGCCGCTGGCATAGGGAAAAACATGGCTCAGGGAAACGGGCCAGCGTCTGCCTTTTCCACTGCACAAATGCCGGTCTCCCTCTCTGCATCGGTGTCAGAAGCACACGCCTCGGAATCCCCGGCAACAATGGCAGGTTCTGGTAATATTGTGCCGCCGTTTTCATCGCCGTATTTATCTCAAGGTCAGGTTCTGGGCTCCCGCGACCCGTACACTTTGATTCCAATGGATCTTGCTCTGGGACTATCGGCATTCAACCCCCAAGCCACAACCAACGCAAACGGTGTTCTACCTTCCGCCAACCAGCTGACTTCTTCTGCACTGACGGCGTTTAGTTCCATGAGCAATACATTATCGCCTCAGGCAGCTGATTCTTCAAGACCTTTCGTTTTGGGACTCCAGCCAGATTTCCTGCAGCAGCTGAATCCGCTTCACCAGGCGCAGGCCAATGCTGCCGCCATGGCGACAACTACACGGTTGAGAACTGCAATCCACTCGCCGCTGAATATTACATCTACAAACCCTCTTGTGTCGCCAACCACTGATGGCGAGCAAATCATGAGCTTCCCCACATCCGCCTTTGCATCCTTGAATCTGATGAATTCACTTGATCTACAGACACCGCCTTTGAATGTCAATGTGGCGCTACAAGAGTCAATATCGAATAGTAACATGACTGCACTTTTAAGCAGCTCAGCTATTCCTCAAATTCCGGCTGGAATTGCCAAGATTTCTTCCTCGGCAAGCACATCGGCTGCGAGTGCGTTCTCTACTGGTAACTCTGTTTTAGCTGGGATGATACAACCCGTGCCAAATGTGCTTCCTTCTGCAGCAACGCTGGATCCTGCAATGCTGTCCCTTCAGCAAATATCTGCACTTGACAGCCAAAGCCAGACAATGTTCCCGCGACACAATAGCGTCCCAGTGTCACAGGAGCACCAAGCATCATTCGATGCTGGCACAATTGCTGGAGCGAATCGTGTGAACAGTAATATACTTGCTGATGGAGCTGGCACCAGGCCTACAGACAGCCTTGTGACGGCCGACACATCCCAGCCAATGTTCTCTTCATCCATAGTTGCTGAGCCAGGCGGTCTGTTGCCGATTTCTACATCGTCGCCGCAGCAACAACAGCAGACTGCCTCCGACTTGAACATCCAGATATCACACAACTACAAGCTGAACGAGATGGACTTTGTTGATTCCCTTCTCTCGTCAAGCTCTCTCGGCACGACGACACCGAATCTGCAGGACACCATAACTTCTGATAGACAGCGGGCGCTGCAGCGAAAGTATCTTATATATGGAAAGCAGATGCCCTCATCCCAGCGCACAGCCAAGGTGGTAGGCGATGACGGGGTTTCAACTACAGCCCCATCGCTTAATGCTGGCTCGACGACAGTAATGAACAGCGGAAGCAACAGTGCCACAAGCAGCCCGCAGCATATAAAGGCACTGTCTAGTAGCAGCCCAACGGCAGGCACACCCAGCAGCAGCACATGTACAAGCATTGGTCAGATGAACAAAGCCATTATTCCCCAGATGCTCAAGGACGCAGTTGCAGAGCATCCGGAGCTTGGGTGTCCCGAGCTCATATACAATCTGCTTATTATATATGTTGTGCACGACTGCTCGCGCATTGGCATATATCAGGCGCATATATTTTGGATGCGTGTGCGGGAGTATCTCCTGCCCAAATTCCATCTCTTTGCGTCGATTGCTGATGCTTGCCGGTCGTGGTCGCTTCCCGATGAGCTCCGTGCGGCGCTTCCGCCGAACCTTGACGAGATTTGCTATGCACTTTCGATCAAGGAAGCGCCGACAGACGACAGTTGTCTGCAGATCATCAACGCTATTGGGCTTTTAATTCTGGCATCGTACGAGTTTAAATCGGCTCGCTTTGCACCCATGGTTGAGCACAACTGCCTGGCATACAAGATCATCGTGCAGGTCAAGTTCCGCGGAACGCCTTTTCCATGGCGCGCGGCAAAGAAGAATCCTGACGAAAGCGGCGTGGACTCGAACTACGAGGCACTGTTGCGCGCGTTCTGGCGGCTTAGTCTCAGTCTGTATTATGCAACGGAGATATTCCGCATCGATGCGCCTGAGGACCGGGACTTTTTGCCCGAGATGCCAAAATGCGACGACTACTTTGTGCAGCGCATCTTTGTTGTCGATCCAGAGGGAGAGTTTGGGTTTAAAGCAGTCAAGCCCTCGTATGAGGTGGCTGATAAAGGGTTCGGAGACATGTTCAGCACGGTCAGCGAGCTGTATATCAAGCAGTATAAGATTGCCAACCGCTTCAATCGCGTTCAGCGCGGCGAAAAGACAGCAGCTTGGTACATCAACTATCTGCTTGAATGGGACCGACAGATGCTTGAATGGCGTGAGAGACTGCCGCATCATCTTCGCTGCGACCTTGCAGCACTTGCACGTCAGACACAGCCGCTGGATGCGCGGCGGCGGCGGATGAATCTGTGGGGGCTTTCCGAGGACGAGATGTGGCAGAGACGGCACCAGTGGAACGTGGATGTCGGCCGCACGATGGAGGTTCTCTATGTACACATGGTTTTCGAGATGTCGCGAATCAAGGCCCACCGCATCGGACTCATGCTGCTGATGCGCGAGGACCTTGACATGGTGCTCAACTTCCAGAACTCCAAGGTATTTACAGTCAGCGAGCTCCCATACATGCCGCAAATGCCGCCGGTGACGCTCTCGCACGCAGAGGATGCGGAGAGGTTCCGTCACTTTTCCAAGCAGGCGTGCGATGCAGCATCCAACCTCTACCATATGCTGAAGTTCAACCACCAGTTTGGGCTTGACCTTCACGCGTACTCAACCATCATTATCACCACGCTTCTACAGGTGGGGCTTGTGTACGTTGGTCAGGTGCAGTCGAGCGACAATCGGCTGGCGTGGGACGCAATGCTTCGGCTGGCGCGTGTGCTGGGCGTAGTTCGATCGCTGGAGAGATGGGCTCCAGCGTTGTACATCTTCACCAACATTCTCAAGGCGCTTGGACGGCCTGAGCTGATCCTGCGCCCGCCGAGTCCGGAGACGTGCGCCCGGCTGTCGGAATACACATGCATGTCGGCGGTGGCTGTGGATCGCGGCATGTCGGTGGAATCCAACTCAACTACTGACTCTAGTCCGCTGGAATCCGGCAACGCCTCTGTACATGTCCCAGGCGGCGAAGATGAGGGCGGACATACGCCTAGCTCTTCCAAAGGAAAGAGGAAGAACCCCTCGACCGATGCGCATGGCGACGAGAAGCGCTATGAGTTCAGCGACCACCACTATGGTGACCCGCACTCTGTGTCATCGAGTGCAAGCTCGCCCATCACAGAGGAAGAGGATCTCTCCAACCCGTTCCCGCCAGATCATGTCATCTCGCACATCATGCGCGAGCAGAAGGTTAGCACTGCCACGTTCTTTTCGCCCACGCTTCCTATCCTGGCAGCATCGCTTCTTCACAACAACATTCCGTGAAAGGCTTTTTCCTGCTTATCTTCCATTACGAGCATTGTAGTATTCTTCTTCTTCTCCTTCTTATTTGCTTACAGTGTGTTGTTTACCGAATACCACTTATGTCCTCGCTTAGTCTAGTTTGAAGTACTGTGTATTTGTATCCCGCTGGCAATGCCGCTTTCGAGATCTTAAGATCTATGCGTAAAAAAGAAAAATGCTAAAGATAAGGGACGACAGGATCGGAAAGAAGACGCCAGCAGAGAGAGTGTGTGTCTTTTGAACCTCAGTTGTCAGAAAGGACCCACTCCTCGTTGTTCGAGCTCCAGTCGACAACCTCGCCGTTGCCGCCGAACCACAGCGAGATCTCCTTCTGGGCGCTCTCGGCGCTATCGCTGCCGTGGCAGATGTTGCGGCCAATGGTGAGGCAGTAGTCGCCGCGAATGGTTCCTGGACCTGCCGCCTTTGGGTCGGTGGCGCCGAGCATGATGCGGCCCTGCTTGATAACCGACGGACCCTCCCAGATCATTCCGACAACAGGAGCCTTGCCGTTGGTCATGTAGTCAACAAGCCCTGCAAAGAACGGCTTGGACGACAGATCGGCGTAGTGCTCCTTGGCCAGCCCCACCGAGGGAACCAAAAGCTTGAGCCCAACGAGCTTGTACCCGCGACGCTCGAAGCGCCCAATGATGTCGCTGACAAGTCCACGCTGCACGCCGTCTGGCTTGACTGCAATGAAGGTGCGCTCCTTGGATGTGCCAGCCACGCCGTAGATCGGTATGCTGTTGTCGGCGTGGATCGCCGGCGACTGCTTCTGCGAAGCAAACATGTTGTACCCAAAGCTGGCGCCTGCTGCAATAACCGCCGCCGTGCCGAAACGCTTGGCGTAGAAGCCCATGTTCGACCCAGACGATGCGTTGCTGCTCATGGTGCGGGTCGCGGCTGCTGCGCCTTGGCGGCGTGCTGCTTGGCGGAGGACGGTGGAGGCGGTGCGTGCAAACATGCTGGCTTTATTCTCGCTGCTAGATCGGACAACTGGCAAAAAGGGTACTCGGTTTGGAGTTTGAGGCAAAACAAGAGGAAAAGAGAAAAAGTATGAGAATGGACAAGATGTCGAAAAAAAGTGGGGAGAAGAGGAAAGTGCCTTGTTTTCGTAGGAGCTGGCTGGGTGCTTTCATTCATTTTTCGTGCTGCATGGCAAGATAAGAAAATTCCGTCCTTTTTCTTTGTGAAAAAAGCAGGCAAAAGCAGTGGAAATAACAAGCGCAAATAGTGTGCAAGATTATAATCGCCTCACAGCCTTTTTTTTGCGTGCAGCAATGCGTCTCTCTTTTGAATATCCTCACTGCTTTCACAGTCGGTCTGGAGGAGATGGCAGCAGCAAACAAGCAAAAGTGGCTTGAAGAGCAAGAGCGGACCAGCCTGGGCTGAAAGAAGACCAAATCCCAGTGATACTCCTGGCTCGAGCCGCACGGCATTGCTGCAGGCTCTACGACTCGCTTGCTTTTTGTGCTGACGCGTTTACGGTTCGATGAACACGTACGCTGCGCAATGAAAAGCCCTCGTGTTTTTGGTCGTCAAATTGACGGACGCATCACCTTTCTTCTTCCTCACCTTTTTTCAATTTCGCATTGTGCTATTTTTCTATTTTTCCTTTTCTATTGAACACAAAAATCAAGAGACATGTCGACAGCTCAGAACACATCCAAGGGCGCCAAGCCAGACCAAGAGGCAATCGCCGCTGAGACTGCAGCGCAACAGCAGACGCCCGTTGCCAGCATGCTTGAGGAGGACGATGAATTTGAAGAGTTTGAGATTGAAGGTAAGTAGTATAATGACACCGTGTTGTGCGTGTACACATTGGAATGCAGCTTGATCCCACTTTTCTCGTCTTAATGCGAGATACTAAATAGAAAGTGTTGAATTTGCGTGCTATGGAAACTGAGCATCTCTGGTGTACGCTTGCTTGGTTTATCTTGCTTATTCAATAGATTGGAATGAGGACGACGAGGACAAGGAGGATGTTACTCTCTGGGACGACAACTGGGACGACGACGATCTGGAGGACGATTTCTCAAAGCAACTGCGTGTTGAGCTGGAAAACGCATCACAACCCGAAGCAATGACAATGTCCAACTAAGTAGCATACGCTTTTAGAGTCGGCTACAGGCATTTTCTTTTTTTGTACACCCTCCTTTTTTCATTTCTTTGTTTCAAACAATATCAGGCTCTGGCGCTCGACTATCTATACTCATACTTCTTCAGCTGAGCTGGTGGATCTAAAGGATTTGAGCTGCTGACAGTCAAACACACCTGCGGATAGAAATAGATAAAGGCCATCACTACTATCTAGCTTGTTGTCCGAATGGGTGCGTAGCAGTAGTTGCTCCCCTTGTAGATACCGTCCTCAATGAACATATCTCGCCGGTCATAACCAATGGTGACATGTGGCCAAAACGCTTCCGGTTGGAACAGCGCTCCCTGCCCACTCTTCTCTCTATACAACTTGAATATCTTTCTGCGGATGGTTAGCAGATCGCTGTATACGTCAGCAACAACCAGCGAATAAAGAAGAAACCCCGCCTTGTCAGTGCTGTGTTCTGGATCTGGCAGCGTGCCATTGAATCTGCCTAGACACACAGGCATCAGTCGAGCATTCTGGATGCCATTTGCATTCGCGACTGATTCGATCTCCTCGATGGTAACGCCACCAGGCTTCAGTACAAGATCAAATTCGGGTGGTGTGATGACTGTGATATGTGCCTCGCCGCGCGAATGAATGGTCGCATTTGATGCTGCACTTATTGCATCGAATAGCTCTTTAAATGGCCCAAAGTCAAGTGTCTGCTGCAAGTACGAGCCAAACGGCTTATCTGAAGCATGACTAGAGAACGGGATGCCGGTGGAGTCAAGGGCGCTCTTCTTGAGCAGAAAAGTGGGTGCGCCAGGATCGTAGAATATTTCGCTGGGCAAGGCGCCATTCTCACTGTAAAGTCGAGGTGACACTACGAGCATCACAACGGTGGCTACAGTCATAGCTACATAGAGTAGCAAACGTGGCTGGGGCATTGGGAACTGATGCGGACGTTTACCAGAAACAATAGTGAATATATAATCTTAGAAACAAACAGACATGTCAAATGTCCCCAGTCCAAAAAAGTACTATCCCATGGAGAGCTAAATGAATAATCAAAAAGGTTTCTTTATAAAGAAAAAGGAGCAGAGGTGTTGAGTTTGGGACTCTATTTTTGTCAAACACAGCCGCCATTCGACAATTAATAACAGCTTGCTATTTGTTACAAAGCCAGAGGCAAAAACAAAAGTACTCTATTCTATCCTTTGGCAAATGTGTAGCCACAGTCCAGCTCATCAAACGCACTCTGCTCAAGCATGGCAATGTCATTCTGTCGAGCAGCCTTTTCGAGGAGCTTCTGCGAGCCGGTTACTTTGCCCACCGTGGCATTCGCCATGCTCTTTGCCTTGTACCAGTTCGCATGGTACTTTCCGGGCCTGGAAATGCCGTACCTGCTTTCCAAAAGGTCGCTGCTGGTGGCCACCTTCTGGTCAGCAGAGTTGGAAATGTTGTAGTTCTCGGGATGCAGCTCCCCGTCGGTGGGTATGTGAACATTTGCGCTGATGGGCTCGCCCGTCTTTGGATCCCGATGTGCGACGCCGTGCCCAATGTACTGCGGATTGCTGGGATCGGAAATAAGCTCGACTCCACCAAACACGGTTGTGCCAGATTCCTTTGCAACATCAGTTGCCGCTGGATATGCCGTACCAGTTCCTGTTCCATGTATTTTGCTGCTGCTCATCTACAGATAGAAGGACTTGTTGAATGAGGATAATCTCGATGAAGGAGAGGGGATAAAGAAATAAGCGGTGAATTCCTAGAAGAATGACCAGTATATTTGCTGTTGAATTGTGCAGAAGCTTGCTTTTTATTCATACAGTCATACATCCAGAGCAGTAGCATGCCCCTTGACTTAAAGAACAGTGCGCATTTTTAGCAAACGTCTAGCAATTTCTGCGGTTGTGCACCTTGCTACTTCTACTGCCCGCAGCCGTAACTGCACTTTAGGGGAGCATATTCCAGGTCTACTTTACAATGGCCAGCGGCAAAGGATGCGCCCCGTTTCTGCTGGCAGTGTGCTGTTGTGCTGCACGCCTGAATCGGGTGGCGGCAGCTACGCCGCTCGTGGCTCCTACGCACATCATCCGCCACCGTCCCCGGCTCTATTGCCTTCACAGAAGCGCAAGCCAGACTCGCTTATTACAGTGCATTTTAGCGGTTTGCATAGCCTATCCTGCATAGGTATTGTGTGTCCGTCACCCTACTCACGCATTCTAACAATCTCATCTCTGGCAAACACAGCCCAGCAGTAATTAGATTGTGATTAATCCGCATCAGATCAACCGATTCTGCGTCACAGCCAGAAAAATTTTTTTTACAGGGCTAGAAGAACCCATCCCCAAAAGGCTAGCTAGCCAACAAAAAGAGGTTTTTCAAGCGTTTGGTTCGATGGGCTTGTTGATGAGAATCATCACGATGTGATTTTTTCCTCCTTTCTCTCTGGCCACCCTACTCCCCATCTGTGGTGCTTGCTTTTTCCAGACCCAAGCTGAGCCGCTTATTGCCATTATTTTAGCTTACAGATTGCTTCCAAGCAAGCGCTAAATCGAACACAAAAAACAATGGCAGCGCTAAAAAACAGCAGTCAAAGACGGCAGGGGAGAAATAATGTCAGTGGATATTGAAAAACGCTCCAGCGCGCTTGCTCTGCCTCTCTTTCTCTCTTATCCTTCTTTTCGTCCTTATTTATTTACTTTCATTTTAGCTCTCGTTTTTATAGAAAAAAGGTAAGCTTCGGATTTCTTCTCTAAAAGGAGCAGAGCGGGTAAGCATGTCTGTTCTCCATCTTGGCGGTCCCCTTTTCCCACTTTCCGCTCGCCTGGGCCTGCTGACAGCTTCTACTTCTACGCTGCCGTTCGGTGTGCTGCCAACTCCAATCTGCTTGTTTTTTTTTTTTTGGAATTTTGTTGGATTGGCAGTCTAATTGCTGCTTTCCAACCTGTCTAGTTCTGGATACTCTTCTCCGTGCAAGAGAACAGCACAGTCACAGATGGAACAGCGGATAGTTGGGTCCAACGACACATGGCTTTTATGCTTTTGTTCTGGAAGCGAAAGAACAGTGCAGTTCTATTTTCTGTTTTGTTTTTTTTGCTTCTTTAGCCTGACGCGACGCTGATGTGTTTTGCTACTTTCTCTTTTTGTTGGGCTTTTTGCCAGAAACAGGGAACAACGTCGTGGTTGCTCCAAATATAAAGTATCTGCTTTTGTTTCCAACAGTCGATGATACCCACTGTATTTTCTCGTCTTTTCTTTCTGACTTTTCTGTCTATATTGCTGCCTACTAATAAAACATTGCTTTTGTTTGCTTCATAGTCTAATTTGGAATTCTGAAAAGTAGTCATGGCTGAAGTTGATATTCCAAAGTTCAAGCTTGTTCTCGTCGGCGACGGTGGCACAGGCAAGACCACCTTCGTCAAGCGCCATCTTTCGGGCGAGTTTGAGAAGAAGTACATTGGTAAGTTTTCTTCTTTCTTCTTATTCATCTTGAACCGGCGTTGGTGTGTTTTCTGGCAGCACGGAATTGGCACGGAAAAACTTTGATTTGTGTTTATGAAAACACCGACTGCGGCTGTGCCCATGCCACAATTGGACCCTAACAACTGTGCAGCTTGCACTTTGGGGGCGCTTTCTTCTTATTCAAGCACAGTTTATGCTGCGCCTGGGTTCCTGTTATTAGTGTTTCTCTGTGTTTGTGCAGACAAGCGAACAGCGGCAATAGCAAAAACTACAATCAAAAAGCACTGCTGTTTTCTTTCGTGCTACAATCTATTATGCCACGAGTTCCATGTCTGCTGGAAGGTGTCGCCTGTATAATCAACGCCCAATCTAACGCATCATTGTGGTTTCGTTTGTTTTTCCATTCCATTTGCTATGTAGCTACCATTGGTGTCGAGGTTCATCCTATTAAGTTCACCACCACCAAAGGCGACATCATTTTCAATGCCTGGGACACTGCCGGACAGGAGAAGTTCGGTGGGCTGCGCGATGGCTACTACATTCAGGGCCAGTGCGCCATTATCATGTTCGACGTCACCTCGCGCATTACCTATAAGAACGTTCCCAACTGGCACCGTGATCTTGTGCGTGTCTGTGAGAACATTCCCATCGTTCTTTGTGGCAACAAGGTCGACATCAAAGAGCGCAAGGTCAAGGCGAAGAACATCACTTTCCACAGGAAGAAGAACCTTCAGTACTACGATATCTCCGCAAAGTCCAACTACAACTTTGAGAAGCCCTTCCTGTGGCTTACGCGCAAGCTTACTGGTGAGCCTGACATTGAGTTTGTCGAGGCACCCGCTCTTGCGCCTCCTGAGGTTGCGATTGACCATGAGCTCATGAACAGATACGACGCCGAGATTACAGTCGCCTCCAACATGCCTCTGCCGGAGGAGGACGATGACCTCTAAACCGCTTCGCTATTCTCGTTGTGCTTTTTTGTTTTCTGTTGTGTTCTTTTTTAGCAAAATAAAAGTATGAGATGCTCTTTTTCTTATTAACATTTCTCTTGCTTCTGGTACCACCCGTATTGCTATTATGCGCCTGTCCGTGTACATTGAAATCCACATCGAACAATGGGCGTTCTTGACAAGATCGTGGATCCATATAATGAATATAAAAATATGCATTGTGAGGCAGACGTGAAGCACCTTGCCCCAGCCCTTGCGCCCAACACTAATATCTGTCTACTTGCTGAATTGCGAGTCAACGGAGAGCACAGGTCGCCCAGTTGTGCCAAACCGACCACCGCGTCCACGACTGTTACCACGGCCGCGACCTCTGAATCCGCCTCTGCCTGCGCTGCTGCCACCCCGGCCGCTGGAACCCTTCCGCGCCATTGCATCGGCGGCAGCCTTCTCTTCGCGAATGGCATCTTCCAGCATCTTTCCCTTAATCAGTCCGCCGGTGTACAGCGACCGCACACATCGCTCATATGGAGGTGGTGCCGTCTGCTTCTTCAGTATCCGCTTACGTACTTGGGCCCTCCGCCTTTTGCGACTGGCCTTGCTTTTGGACTTTGTTTTGTCGTGATGTTTGGTGGATGCCGATGATTCCAAGCACCCATCCGCTTTTACGTGGATCACACGTCTTGGGTACTGCAGTGCGGGCAATGGTATTGTAGACATGGCCCGTATGACCTCGGCATCAATGGCTGCAGCCAGAAGTGCGTTCCTATGCTCCTCTGAATCCGATTCCTCCAACTGCGCTTCAGGCCGCTGCGGAGCAATGTACTCGGGCTCTACAACCTCGGTCTCCACCTTGACGAGGTTAGATCCAGAAAATAGTTTAAACACGGGTACCCCAACCGCCTCAGTTTCTGCAGCTTCGCAATCCATCTCCTCATTATTCCCATCCTCCTCCTGCTGCTGCTGCTGCTGCTGGTGATGGTACTGGTTGTCTTGGATCTTTATCCGCGACTCCATAATCTTCTCGAACGCCTCAAAGTCCTGCTCGTCTGCATCGAAGACCTCATGGCTGCTGTCGTCGTCAAAAAGCCGGCTCCGGTCTACCTTTCTACCGTCCATTGCTCCAGTTGGCAATATCTACAAGAATTCGATTATTTGGAGCTTGTTAATTAGAACTGCAATGAAAAAATATGTTGAGGAAGGAAGAACCATTCCATTGCTTTTTGAGAGTAGAAGTTTTCACTTTGAGTGTTGCCATTGCCACAAAATCAATCAACAGCATATTGGTTCGGCAATCACGTGCAATGTTCTACTAGCTTTGTGATCTGTAAAAAAAAAAAAAAAGAATCTAGAACAGGCGTTATGGAAATTGAGATGGGTAGCTATCAATTAAATTAGGTCGTGCTCAGTCGTCTAGTCATTAGTAGAGCCAGCAGATGATATGGATGGCAGGCGGCGCCGTGACAGTGTTGCTTTGTGGTTTCCAGATGGAACTGCGGCTGGTGTCAGCAACAGATTGCTTCTGCTGCTCGAGTTGGCAGGGCTTTCGTCAAACACCTCCTCCATGTCGCTCTGGTGGCCGCCGGAGCCATCCAAAGAGACGACCTCCACATCATCAACTGGCCAGGCCAGATTTGGAGACAAGGCAAGCTCCACGTTCTTATGAACTGCTGCTGGCACTGCCGAGACTAGCTGATGCGTTGGAAGGCGGCAGGTATCCTCGCTAACGCCCATAGCTGCAAGAACCTTTGGGTAAACAAGCACACCAACCGTATCCGCCCACAGAAAATCCATATGCTCGTAGTGCTGGAAGCATAGACTTTCCTCCGGCACCGCACCCAAGTCCTTGCAAAGCAGCTCAACTGACGAAAGGGAGTCTGAGCCACCATAGAACAACGAGATTCTGGTGCTGATTTTCTTGAGCGGATAGTCGTTGTTCCAGTGGGTCAGCACGCCACGCTGGTATGCGCGGCCCTTGGTCGAGCTTTTCGAAAGAGGAATGCTCTGTGGCCTTGAATGTTCGTGTGTGTATTTAAAGTCCAGGCCAGCGACTGGCTCATTTGGGTTGGATGATGTCCAAAAGAGCGGATAGACAGGTGGGTCGTCATCGTACATCTGGAGCTTTCCGCAGCGGATAATCTGCATCCAGTGCACAATGGCTTTCACGCTTGTATACGAGTACAGATGCCAGTACACTATGCATTTGGTTTCTTGCGACATATTGTCCATGGACCATCCAAAGAGCAAGCGCACGCAAAGATCTAACGCGGCAACATACAGGTCGCGGGGAAGCATGTTTATCCAAAAGTATACCAGCGACATGGCCCGACGGCGGCCAAACATCAGGTACAACATCTGCGGCGTTGCTTTGGTGAAATAGTCGACGATGCTGTTGTGGAAGCCCCTGGGTGTTGACGCAGGCGCAAGTGCAATAAAATGGTTGATCTTGGAATTCAGGCCTTTGTTTCGAGCCAGAGCCATAAACATCTGCGCTGTGCCCTGGCTGAACCCAATGTAAGTCAGAGATGAAGCGTCTGTCTCCTTTAGGATAAAGTCAATGGTTGTCGGGACGTCGATGGTTGCAATCTCGTCTATGGAAAAGTCCCAGAAACGACGGTCTTCAGGCGTGAACCTTAGGTGCTTGTACGAGTACTTGTTTCCACGTGAGTTTCCAAGCCAGACGTCGTAGCCAGCCTCTGCCAGACGGAAGGGCAGAATGTTGACCCAGTCTGGGTGGCAGACAAAACATTCAGAGCTGAGCATAAATCCGTGCCAGAACAGGACAACTGGTCTGGTGGAACGCATGCTTACTTGGCGGTCTTCTGGCGCCAGAGTACCAGCTGTCCGAATGTCTGTATCTGCGTCTGCATTTGCGTCTGCACCTGTGCCCGTGCCTGCGTGGATGGCCTGCGCAATGCGACGGCCTCGTGGACCGGTGATCCTGTGAATGCCGAGCAGAAAGCCATCGGGCGTTTCAGCCAAGTGGTCCTCGTACGGATACCCCCAGTACTCCATGATCTCGGCAAAGGAGTTGAAGTCGTCAAGGAACTCGCCCTCAGCCTCCTTGTTGGTGCCCAACAGCTGCGGTATTTTGAACCATGAAAACACCCATTCAGGCAGGTGGTCAACAACCAGGCTTATCGGAACAACAAGCAGAAGCACGCGGAGGACCTTTTCAACAATGAAAAACAGCGCTGCTATCAGCAGCCCTTGGTACTCGGAGACGCTAAGGCGGCTGAAAAACGGGATATACAGCATTTTTGTGGGCTCTAGGTAAAGTATGTGGCCCCTCTCTATAGAAACAGCGCGCTAGCCGAACAGCCACTACGTTTTTTGGCTCTTATACAGCGTTTAAAAGTACAAACAGGATATCAAGTTTTGAATATTTACGAAGGTTATTTTTTACTATATAACAATGGGGAAAAGAGAAAAAAAGAAGGCAATGTAGAAAAGGAAGTTGCCAATGGCAGCCGAGGCTTCAGAATCATTGTGGTTTTTTTTTTTTTGCTTAATTTCGGTGTACTTTTTTCCTACTACCGCCCACACCACACTCATTGTTCCGCTTTGCCAGTTAATTTGATAATACTCATTTCCACAGCGTTAAATTCTTTGTACATACTGGCAAGTCAGAGTGAGCTGTTGGATTTGATTTATTTTGTTGTCCCCTGCATACAATGTTGGCAGAAATAATGGTCTAAACGAAAGCAAGACAATACATGTGGCTTGGTTTATACCCTTAAATTACCACTGAATTCCAGCGTGCATAGGAGGGAAATAGTGCAAAAGCACACCTTTAAAAGTCGGGCTCGCGGCAGACACTACAACTCGATTGGAAATATCAGACATTTGTGCGTCTCCATGCTCTCACTTTCTGCCAGAACGTCGCCACATTGCGGACAGGTCTTTCTCGCATGGGTATTACGCAATTTCCAGCTACTGTTCATTCTGCTGCTAGCAAGATTGCGCTTCATAACGAATGCTTTAGACGTGCTTGAGTGCGTCATATGTACAGTATGTTCTGTCAGGAATAGTCTAAAATTCAGTGATATTATGTATGCTGATGAATCCGAAAAGGGGGTTTTTGAAAGCCAAGGAGGGTGAATAGTCAGGACCTGCTTTTTCTTGTGTGTGGAAATGTGTCAACAGCCGAACGGCGTTCAATTTATATGTCTGGAACTCTTTTCATTTCCATCATCATCTCTCCTCCTGTTGGCCCTTCTCATCTCACACACAATTTTTCTTTGGCAGTGCACGGCGTATGACGCGATGTCCACATACTTTTTTTGTTCTCGGGATGTGTGATGCAGCACCAATAGATATTATTGCACAGCAGAGAAAGAAGGGATCTTCTTGATGTGTTTTCTGTACATGCTTACAAAGGCCAGACTTTCGAGCTGCGAGCTCCTAACAGGTAACATGACATATTTCCCATTCCTTCCTTGTAGCATGTGTGTAATGCGTGATATTGGGTAAAGAGGGGGAAATGGATTGCAAACAGTGGTTGTTTGTTTCACATATGGTTAATTACTAGATGTGAATATACAACGGGATAAAATTATAATTAAAGAGTAGAAATGTTGCAATAAAAATATACATGTATTAACGCATGGTTAACATAATTCGGCTTGGGATGCAACAGGTCTACTTTTTTTTTTCTAATTTGCTGTTTTTGAGAGCATATATCAATCACGCAATCCACACATATACGCAAAATGCGCGTAATGTGCACGGTTGCTAGTAGCACAGAGTGGCTGCAGGTAGAAAACACACAAAAAAAGTATAAATATATTAGAAAAAATTAATTTTTTTTACAGTTCTTGGGCTTTTTCTTCTTCATTTTGTATATACACTGGAATAGCGAGAAATAGGTATTGTCTAATAGTTCTATTTTTATTATTTGAACAACATCCGACATAAAGACAACCCCCTGAATAAATGAATACAAGTGAAAGTCGATTAAAACATGCTAAACAGCAAAGATGCCGCCAGCTCAGATCAAGAATAAGATGCAGGGTCAAAAAACGCGAAGGAAAACAACAACCGCAGCAGCAAAGTAAAAGGCTTCTGCTTTACACAAGGCATGCAAGAACCCTGGTTCAAAACAATACAAACAATACAAACAACATGACACATTTAAATCCCAGCCGTACGTTTCAGAACGGAAGGCAGAAAACTCCGACAAAGAAATATGCAATGCGTTCTACATTCTCATCTTCAACAAGCGAAGCAACATTGTGGCCGTCAGGATGGAGTTTCAAGCCTCGCTTGACACCATCTGGCACTGCGGAAACAATCGGCGGCAATAGCAACATTCTAGGCCCAAAGCTTCCAGATGTGCAGAGCCGACTCGCAGGGCAAAGGCTCAGGCATCAGCAGCAGCAGCCTCTCTCTTGGGCATCACCACAACCTTGGGAATATAGCACCGCATTGCCGTGTGACCCTGCTTCATCTCTGTCATTAAAAGAGCGGCGGAGCCAACCCTTGTCAACCACAGTGGCTGCCGAGGAAAAAGTGTTTGACAATTTGCACAACGATGTGGGAGTCAATCGCCAGTCCAGCCATGTGCTTGGCGTCAACAATAGCATAATTAAGACAGGTCATCCAACGAGTCGGCCAGAGCTTCACAAATCAACAGCCTCAATAGGGGTGTGCAGCAGGTTGCTGGACGACAATGGAATGCTTGCACAGAGGCGCAAAAGCAGAATACAGGGAATTGCGGCATTGGGAATTGACAACCAGCTTTGTGGGCGCTCGGAATGTTGCCCGTCATTCCATACAGAAACGGCTTCATCCATCCACATTCAGGAGGGTGGCATAGACATAGAATCAATGTCTGACTACGCTGCAGACCCCGTTTTGATGGGAATTGGAAGAGGCTCACTGCGTAGCGTGGACGAAAACACAATGAATTCCATGGAGAGACGGCCAGCACATAGCCATTGCACGTCGTTATTGGAAACGGCTATCACCAGCCGAAGCAAGCTAGAGTCATCTGTGCTTTGGATGCACGGCTTGGGGCCTGAATGCGAGTGTCCAAGCACCACAATAACACAACAAGCATCCTCGCTGAGTATCCATCCTGCTGCAGATCAGAGCAGCACGAATCTTCGCAGCTCGCAACACCAGCCTCCAAAATGCATGTTTTACTCTGGCGAGACAGGCGCTGTCTACGCCCAGTCGCTGCATGCACTGGCTCATAGCAACGATATAATTGCCGAGCTGCTAGAGTCCGCTTTAGGAACAGCAGCGCGCACTAGCCAGAGCGGCAGGGCAAAAAGCCAGTTCTTTTGGATTGACGCCTCGGGGTTCGCGGAAAAGGAAGTTCGCGGTCTCGGAGAAGTTCTTGAGTTGCATCCACTAACAGTTCAGGACATGGTCCAGGGATGTCCAAGCGACAAAATCGACAGATTTCCCAACTACACGCTTGTCGCATACCGATTCGTACAAGGGGAGGAGACGCGAAACAAGACAAGCAACCATCCCTCTTTCTGGAAGAGCAGTGGTGAATATGGCTTTGGTAGCAGTAGCAGCATCATCGATAACTGCATCGATAACTGCGACAACGCTGGGCTAGCAACAAACAATCGTGCACCGCGGTTCACATGCGCTCAGCTGCTGGACCAGACAGACAATGGCAGTAGCAATGGGATAAATGAGAGCAGTGAGGGGATATATGTTGTCCTGAAGCAAAACTGCATTCTGACATTTCATACCGGCAAAGAGCGACCATTGGCGGAGAGAGTATTACAACGGCTATCTGCGCTGCATGCGGTTGCGTTGGAAGCTGGAGAGGAGGAATGCGATTCGGAGCCTCTGCTGGGTCTATCCGCATACCCGCCATACACAGCATATGCGATACTGGACGAGGCTACAGACAAAGTTTCGCCAAAGATAGTGGAGATTGAGCGACGGGTGGATGAAATTGACCGACTGGTGCTTCTGCGTTCGCACGAAGGACACGAAGGACACGAAGGACACGAACAGATGCTACAGCAGATGGGTGAGCAGCGGCGAGACATTCTTCAGACATGGCAAGCCTTGCAGGCAAAGCCAGCAGTAATAGCATCACTAGCTGAGCAAGCCGAGGCAGGTAACAGCGAATGTCCAGCGGCAGTGGCGGCCGAGGTAACGCAGTATTTCGGAGACATTCACAGCCGCCTGGTAGCTGCTATCGAAGCATGCGCACGGGCAGAGGCAGTGCTGGCCCGGTCGCATTCCAATTATTTGGCAAAGATATCGCTAGAGATGTCGAGGACAGCGCATGAGTCAAATGCGACGACTGAGCGGTGGGCGTTGCTGGGGATTATAGTGGTACCAATAAACATAGTCACCAGCTTTCTGGGCATCAATCTCAAAATTCCAGGACAGGACAGGGACGACACGCTGAATTTCTTTGTGCTGCTGGCCTGTATGATTATCTACACTATTGTGATGCTTGCCTTTTGGCGCTGGCGGCAGCTAGCTTAGCTCGCTTATTCTCTATTTTATTATTCTATTTTAGAAGCTGCCATGCAAGGATCGTCCACAAATAAACAAGCAAATAAAAAAGCCATGTATGTGAGATGTATGCATCGCTTTGGAGAAAGAACAGAGAAATAGACAGGAAGCAGACAGACCACAGCCGGACCGTTTGGTGACACCTAAACCTGTTTTTTATTTTTCTTTCTTTCCCCGTCTTTTTCTTCTTTTCTTTCTACAGCAGGCGATGTAGAAACATTGTTGAGCTGTTGACTGTTGGATTATCGCCGGTCCAAAGACGTAAACAATGGCAACTAAGAGATTGCAATAAAGGAGTATGAGCCCACAGAAAGAAAAGAGGCAGCAACATGCGTGTATGTGTGTATATAAATAGATTGGAGAACAAACAATGCATCTAATATTTACCTCGCTCTTTAAATAACCATGGTGAAGAAGAATGAGGTGGCGTAATAGAGCATGTTTTTAACAATATCGCCTAACAAGTAAGTTTTGTTGTTGCTGTTGTTGGTAGCAACAGCAAACGCAGCAATAATCATTGTGCCTGAGCGTTGTCGATTTTCATCCATGCTGAAGAAAGAAGATGATTGATGCAACGAGGACAGGGTGGAAAAGAGTGGAACGAAGAGGAGAGCACTTGACTCCAATATTCAGCAAATGGACGGACATGGAATACAAAGTATTGCGGTGAATGGCGATGAAGAAAAGAGACAAACACACATAAAAATCGTGTCATGTGTTGGCGGAGTGAAATGACACAAGCGACAAACAGCATGAAGATTGGCGGCAGCAATTCTAGCGTTTAAGCAACGCTCGCCCTTACTGTCAGAAGAGACAGAAAAGGAAAAAAGAAGTGCTGGCCGGCTGACAAAAGCACAAAGATACGCACATCCATTAGCTGGTAAATTTCAATCCAGCAGCAAAACAGAATCCCCTCTATACCGGAGCTAATGCTTATGCACAAACATCCATATTTGCATAATGAAAACAGCCATAGTTAAAAAAGACCCATGTTATTATATAAGCTCCATTACAAAATGAAAGAAAGAAGTAAAGAAAACTACATCCGCTCGGATCCAATGTTCCATCCGCAATACACTGCAAAACAGCTCCAAGCAGAAAAAACAAAGCACATTCATTCTTGCCCTGCTCCTCAGCCTCAGCCTCCTTTCTTCCAGATAAATGACAAAGTTTGACCTTTGGTCAAAGCAGAAAGAACAGATGCAGCACAAGAAGGGCACTCGCGTGATCCAGAAGGCACGGAGGGGGGGGAGGAGGGAAAAAAAATAAAAGTACCAAAACAGAAGGTTATTACTGATGGAAAGTAAGAGAATAAAAGCGAAGGAATGTTGGATGTGAGACGGAAGGTTAGAAAATTATAGCAAGAGGGGGGAGTATTATGTGAAGTAATAAAAAGCGCAAGTGCAAAAAGAAACAGATTAGAAGAAACATAGAACAAACCGTTTTGCTAACGCGCTTTATGCAGAGGCAGTAGCAGTGGCCACTGGTGCAGCAGCCTCAACAGGCTTGGGAGCCTCTGCCTCTGCCTCCTCCTTGGTCTCAGCAACAACAGCAGAGTCAGTCGTTGGGTCGGCCTTGGACTCTTCCTTGGCGGCGTTATCCTCAGCAGGCTTGGCCTCCTTGGCAGATCTGGACAGAATCTTCTTCAGCTTGGAGAAGACACCGGTGGCCTTGTCCCTAACAACAGTGCTGCGGCGCTTCAGCTTGCTCACAGTGCTGTCCTCGGCCTTCTTCTCAGCCTTAGCCTCGACAGCCTCCTCAGGCTTGGCCTCCTCAGCAGGCTCAGTGGCCTTGGCCTCCTCAGCAGCAGGCTCAGTGGCCTTTGCCTCCTCAGCAGCAGGCTCAGTGGCCTTTGCCTCCTCAGCAGCAGGCTCAGTAGCCTTGGCCTCCTCAGCAGTAGGCGTTGGCTCCTCAGCAGCTGGGGCAGGGGCAGGGGCAGCAGCAACGGGGGCGGCGGCGGTCTCCTCAACCTGTTTGGCCACTTCGGCGGTCGACATGGTTAGATGTAATGGAAAAGAGAAAAATTAAGTATTTGCAAGCAGAAAAAAGCGGGGTGTGTTGTGGAAATAAGGTGGAAAAAGAGACGTGTACGGCCTTTTCGATGCTGAGCGTTCAGATTATATATGCGACAAGGCTGAGCAGCAAAAAAAGGGGGGAAAGGGAGTGAGATAGAAAATAACACAAAGAGTAGAGCACCTTTATGCCTGTAACAGATAAAATTAGAATTTTTTGCTCAGCAAAAAGAGTGAGTATAAAGAGAAAAAGAAAAGATGCGAAGAGAAAAAGAAAGCGCAAAGGCGGGAAAGAGCAGTTCTGGCAGGTTAAATAAGGCCCATCCGGGAAAGCGAAAAAAAGGACATGGCATGGCAGACAGCACAGGGAAGACAGATTCAGCTGCTGTTTGTTGCTGCTTGTTGCTGGAGGGCGTTTCTGCGGTTCGGCAAGGGGGAAAGAAGGGGCGGCGGAAAGGAAGCGTGGATGGGATGATGCAGCGCGATGGGATGCGATGGTGGATTGGGTGGGCGAGTTTTTGGCTTGACGCATGCAACAGCCCTGTTCTAAAATTACGAGCAACACGCGCTTTTTGGCTGGGCAAGCAGCAAACGCAACTGCAGCTTCAACTGCGCGCTGGGCCCAAAAAGGCGTCTTTTCCACAAACAAGAGTGCCATCCATTTGTTTTGGTTTTTTATTTGTTTCCTCGTCCCGTATCTGCTTGCTGCACCCACTCCCCCTCTTTCTGGGTTGGGGGTGGCTGCCAGCCGGGGAGACCCACCTGACGCGTCCCCCCTGGCTCTTTCGCCGGGCCATAGGCCTCCCCTGCGAGCGCTGCTTCCAGCTTTCTGCTTCTTACTTCTATCCGAAGCCATAGCGCAGTCCCACACTCGCCGCCGTTTCCAAGCAGTCAGTCGGTCAGCCCGTCGGTCAGTCGGCCGCCAATGACAGGGCCTGTGGGACGCTCTGGCGCGTGGCAACCCCCAAGCCCTAGTGCTGCGCCCGTCCACACTGTGTAGAAACGGAGAGAACCAGAACCAGCACATGGCAACGGCGTCTGGCATGCCGTTTCTGCTGCCGATTGTTCTTGTTGGGGGAAGAGAAAGGAAAGAGCGAAAGGAAGGCAGCACCGCAGAAAGAGGGATTGGAGCGGTTCATTTGCACATCCTTGTTTTTGTTTTTATTTGGCATTTGTTCTGGCAGCTGGCAGGAAAGCCTGTCTGCCAAAGCGCCGCTTGTTTTCGCGTGTCATGTCCTGTCCTGTCCTGCCTTTCCATGCCAACAGTAGTGCCTCCTCTTTGGGACGCCGTGCTCGTTGTTTTTGGGGGCGATTGATTCAGCGGTCCAAATAAAAAAAGCTCAAAAAGGCATGGATGGGCTCTTGCCGATCCATTGGATGCCTGTCTGCTCTCTTTTTAGCCTATTGCACCACCACCACCATTGTCATCTTTCGGCTGGAGTTGCTTGTGTCGGCCTTATTTCAAGCCCACCCGCTCGCCCGCTCGCTCACCACACCCCGTCTTAGCAGAAGCGAGATATCCATCCTTCGCCATTGCGAACAACGAGGCCTTCGCTTCGCTTCCCTTCCCTCTGGATGGGCCCAGTGCAGGCGGCACGCTCAAGCTACAGCGCAATGGAATAGAAACGGTTTCCAAAGCTGCACTCCAGCTGGGCAATCTGCACAGCCGGCAGCGCAAGGATCTCCTCTTGCATAGCGTCCCCCAACTCCTTCTCCTGCTGCTGCCGTCCGATCATCCTCCCTCCCTCGTCAACTCGAACAATGCTGACATGGAATCGCGCGTTGGCGAAAAACGGCTGCTTGCCGAACCGGCGCATAACCTCATCCACCACGCGTGCCATTCCCGCCAGACGCTCCGCTCCATGGCCGATGTCGAGCCCCACAAACGCCCGCCGCCCTGTCTCGCTTGCGTAGACGCTGGCCTTGCTGAATCCAATCGCAAACGGCCCGCGACTCGCTGCCCTCACCGCCTTCTCCAGCGCCTCCACAAACCCACAGATCTCGTGCTCCTGCAAGTAGAACACGCGCGTAAGGCTCACATGGAGGTTGTCGACCCTTCGCACGCGATCTTCCTGGTTGAGGCCGCCAGCCGTCTCTTCTCCTCCTTCTCTTTCTTCTTTGCTTGCGCCAGCGGCATCCTGGCTGGGGCGCTCCGCCGTTTCTGCTTTTCTCGTCCCTGCGTCACCCGCCCCACGCTGCTGTTGTTGCTGCTGTCTCCGCCGGCAGATCTCCTGGATGCATGTCTGACTAACCCTGCAAAGTCCCACGCTCTCCTTCACCGCCAAATACACGTGCCCCGCCCATCCTCCAGGCACATGCCCCATGTCCAATGGCTGCTCCGCCAAGTCATCTACAACAGTTGATATATTGTGTGTATGCCATTAGCGTTGATACATCATCCCATCTATCATCCCACACATCTGCCGATTATGCCCCCCTTGAAGGTGAAGCCCGTGAAATACTATCATCGCAATGATAAATTCCATTGTGCCAGTATTGCACTCCCCCTCCCTCTCCCAAAAATAAAACAAAAAATAAAATTACAATCCACTCGCTCGCCATGTACGCAGTAAACGTGGCTTTTGTTTTTATATTTTTCTCCTTGCTTTTATCATTGTTTGTTCTGTCGCGTTTGTGTTTCCTGTGCTAGCGCATCTAACTTACCGCCCAGACCAGCAATCCTACCGCTACTGCTGCCGTTTCTACTGCTGCTCCTGCTACTGCTGTCGCTACTCGGATAGTCGACAAGCGGCGTAATCGTGCTCTGGCGCATTCTTGTCCCGTGTGTTCGTTGGTTTTTGTGGTCCAGTACAGCTTGGCGGTTAGATTAAGCAAACAAACAGAAAAACAAACAAATAATTAAAAGTAACACTGAACAAAATATATTAAATCCCTTTCATTCCTTTCATTCCTTTTCGGACGAAGCAGGCGGGCAAACAGACGGCTAAGGCTGTGCCTTCTGTTGCTCTTGTGGGTGGCGGCAGCTGGTGAACAATTTGGTCCCAGAGAAAAAGGATATTTTGAATGGCAGTGGCATTCAGCAATGCGCACATCCGCCTTCTTTTCTCCATATAGCAAACGCCCCCATACACATTCCAGTACTGCCTCTCCTCTTCCCCTCCTTTATCGCTGCTGTGTGCTACTGATGCTACTACTAGCAGCAGAAGACAATTGGTACTACTATCACCATCATAGAACATAACGATTTCTTAATTGGCCTACAGATGTATATTCTACGAGGGTGTTTCAAATCTAGCTAAAAAAAATCAATGGTCCAGATCCATCATCGCTGCTGCACAGAGTACGAGTGTGCTGGCATTGGCGATCTTCCTAACTGCTGGACTGGTGCTTGCGGTCGGCGGCTGCAAACAAGTGATCGTGCTCGCCAGACTTGAGACACATGTGTCTGAACAGTCCGTCGCGCTTCTGCAGCAGGTTGAATGGCGTGTCGTACTCCACCACCTCGCCATGATCAAGCACAAGAACCTTATCATAGTCAACAACCGTGCGCAGTCGATGCGCGATGCACAGCAGCGTTGACTCGACAAACTCTGTGCGGATGGTGGTTTGGATCCTTGCATCTGTGTCAAAGTCAACCGATGCTGTGGCCTCATCCAGGATGATCACCCGCGTCCGTTTCACAAGCGCCCGCGCCAGCGCAATCAGCTGCCGCTGGCCCTGCGAGAAGTTCGATCCGCCTTCCATCACTGCCATCTCCAGCCCGCTGATTGTGCGCCCGAGTCCAGCAGCTCGTGAGCCTGAAAGCCTGGCGCTTCCGCCACATGCATCCGCTGCCGCTCCAGCGCTGCTGGCAATGCTAGCGCGGCTTGACCCAGCAAGCCCTACGCCAGACCGGCTCCTGGCGCTGCTCGCTGCGTGGCGGTCGGCCTCTTCGTCGCCCAGGAGATGCGCCCGACGCAGTGCCAGCCATAGCTCATCGTCGCCGTGCTCGCCAAACGGATCCAGGTTGCTCCGGATCGTGCCCGTGAACAGCACAGGATCCTGCGGGATAATCGTCAGTCGCGAGCGCAGGTCTCCGACGCCAATTTTTGAGATGTCGATCCCGTCAATGACGATCCTGCCGGCGCTTGCTTCCATAAACCTAAACATCGCCAGTGTCAGCGTGCTCTTTCCTGCGCCTGTGCGCCCGACAATGCCCACCTTCTCGCGTGGGCTGACTGTGAATGAAACGCCCCGGATCACCGGAGGCAGGTTCTCAGCATAGCGCAAAACAAGGCCTTCAACGCTGATGCGGCCGTCGGTTGGCCAGTCGGCAGGAGGCATCATATCTGGGATTGACACTGGTGCCTCGGGATCGACATCCAAGTACTCCACCACACGCTCCACAGAGTTGAGGTTCATCTCATTGACCGAGTAGAACCGCACCACCCACAGAACATGCTCAGTGAAGTTCAGTGCATATGCAAGCGACAGGCCTGCAAGCCCGGCATCCATGCGTCCTGTCGCTGTCAGTGCCAGAAGCCCAGCCATAAACGATACACACGCTCCGACCAGATCAACCCGGATGCTCAGCCAGCGGTTGGCCCCCCACATATAGATGAACGACCGGATATTGTCATCCACCCTTCGATAGTTCGCCTTCTGGAAGCGTGTCTCCTGTCCGTATGCGCGAATGGTCGACACTCCGTTGAGCGTCTCGCCAAACTGCGTGTAGATCGGCGACTTTGTCACACTCTCAAATCGCTTCAGCTCTCTTGATGTCGCCAGATACAGCGTTCCTATGACCCAGTATATGCCTGCAACAAGAACTGCTCCCAGCGTAAAAGCTGGAGTGATCACCGCAATGACAACTAGTATTGCTGCTGCCGAGATCAGCTCCGTCAGAAAGATCGCCAGAGACGAGCTCAGCGCCTGGTCTATCGTCTCCATGTCCTTTGAGAATCTGTTGATCAGCCGTCCAACCGGGGTTGTGTCGAAGAATCGCACTGGCGCACGGAGAATCGTGTGCAGAAGCTGCTCGTGCAGTCGTTTAGATGCTCTGAGAGATGCCCAGAACTGCACCAGCGACTGTCCGAAAATAAGCACAATGCTTGCAATGGCTATCAGGGCGTAGACGCCGATAAAGTAGCCAAGATCCACGTCTCCATTTGAATGCCCGCCATCGAATCCAGAATAGTGTTGCGTATTATTTCCTTTGTGCCATTGCTGTTGCTGTGCCAAGCCCTGCAACGAGTATCTCTGAGAAAGAAGCGCTGCATGCGATAAAGACAAGCCGTTGCCCGCAGTGTCGCTGCCAGCGAGCGGGTGTAGGGAAGAGACCGCTACAGCATACAGCGTAGCAGATCTGCCCGTTCCGGAGTCATTGCTATAGGACGCTGCCCACTCGCGCAGCCACCAGTCCTGCGCAACCATCAACCCCTGCTTGACCAAGAACATCATTATCAGCGCTGCCCAGAACACGGTTCCTCCGCTTGCCTTAAAGTACGCCGAGTAAACGCTCCACTGGACGTGTCCATGCGACCACCCTTCCTCAGTAGTGAGCTTCCCCCTTAATTCGCTGTTGCTGTTGCTGCCACTGTCATTGTCGGTTTTGCTGGCTGCTGCTTTGGCTCCCTTCGCAGAGCCTGCAATGCCAGGTCCAGTCTTTTTGCTACTTCCATCAAAACGCCTATCGACCATGTCCTCAACCGTAGCCGCGGCCTTGCCCTTGGCTGCTGAACTTTCCTCGGCGCGTGAAGCAGCGTTCTGCTGCTCTTCATCCGCTTCTCGCAGCGTCTCTTCGCTTAGCCGGCCGCTCTGTAACACCTCCACCGGCGTCCCGGAGGCTGCAATCCGCCCATCCTGCATAACCACAACCATCGATGAGCCCTTGATTGTAAGCCCAACAGCATGCGTGACGAGGATCCGGGTGCGTTCGGCCATGTGGGGCGACATCAAACAGCTCTCGTACAGGTGCTTTGCTGTGTGTGCATCGACCGCCGACAAACAGTCATCCATAATAACGTGGCGTGCAGGCGAGTACACTGCACGAGCCAGGCAGATGCGCTGTTTCTGGCCGCCGGACAATGCTACGCCCCGCTCTCCAACCTCTGTCATATCGCCGGCCTCCAGTATTTCAAGGTCCCTTGCCAACGCACACATGCGAACAACCTCTTTGTAGCGCTGCTCATCATACGGCATTCCAAATGTAATGTTTCCGCGGATGGTATCATTCAGTAGCCATGCCTGTTGTGCTACATACGCAACCGACTCATGCACTGAAAACGGATCAAGTGGGTTTCCACCCAGAACCACATCGGCGTTGAACATGGCGCCTGGAACCATCAGCTGGCCCTTAGTAAGCCTCATCTCTCCCAGCAGTGCCATCAGCATCGATGTCTTGCCAGAACCTGTTGGACCAGCAATGATGCTGAGTTTCCCTACTGGGAAGCTGGCTGTTAGCTGCTGTAACTGGAATGTGGCTGCGTCCTCTTCACCTGAATCAACATCTGACATCGCTGCTGTGTCTGCTACACCAGTGCTTGCCTCAGCCAGCAATGGCTCGACAGTAGTAGCTTCATATGACCCTATTTCTGATTCTGTAGAGCGTACATTTAACTGACTCACATTTCTGCCACCGATTCTGCCACTGCTTCCGCCAGCTTGCTGCCAGCTAAACGACGCATCGATAAATCCGATATCTGTGGCACCAACGACCTCAGCATAGCTTGGTCGCCGTCTCCCAACAACAACTCCGCTATGTGCCTTGCGTGTCAGACGCGTCAGCTCATATTTAGGCGTGTCTTCTTCTGTCAGGAACTTTGCAACCCGATCAACCGAAACCTTGGCTTGCAAACAGAATGAAAAGAAATCGGGAAGCTGGTCCATAGGCCCTCTCAGTGTTTTAAAGAGCGCAAGTGCTGTGAATGCCACAGACGCCGTTAATGGACGGCCCATTACCGTTGTGTGCACGCCAAATGTAGCCAACGTGACAAAAACAGGCGCCATAAAAAAGAGCATAATCGAACATGTCAGAACCAGATAGCGTTTGCGCAAAACACTCAGCTCACACCCACGAACACTGGCAATCTGCTTTTCAAACTGGGGTTCCCAGCCAAAGAACTTGATGATGCGCACGCCTTGCAGGATCTCGTTCATCATGCCCATCCGGCGATCGCTGGCCTTCATCAGCTGGTTCTGGAACACGCTCCACACCGAAACAAGGTACCATTGCAGAGGAACAAGCATGATGATTGCGCACAGTCCAGCAAGCGATGCTACTCCCAAAAGCTGGTAGAGCATCACCATGGTTATAACCATTTCGGCTGGTAGCTGGTAAAGAAAATGGAGGTAGGCCGAGACCTCGGAGATCTTGTGTGCATCAACCGCCATCAGATTAGTGATCTTTCCTACTGATGTTGTTGATGTGTTTTCAGAGCCGCCGTCGTCGCCTGTGTCACCTCCATTCACCACATCCTGGTCACCCTTTCTTGAGGAGCTGCCGTCAGAATCATCTCTGGCTGCCACAGATGAAGATGAAGATGAAGAAGAGGACGTAGTAGAGGTGGAGCTGCTGCTTTCGCTACTTGCTGCATCTCTACGACGCAAGCTCTTTGTATAAACTTCACCAATGACAATGGCCTTTATATGCATCCCGATCTTGCGTCCAATCCACAATGCCTGGCTTTGGCACACCGTGGATATTGTGCCTCCACCTAAAAGCCCAGCAACACACCAAAAGGCTTGTTCGCGCGTGTATATTGTGTCGTCTTCCATATAAGCAAGGATGCGCTTCAGCAAGAATGGGCCAGTGAATATGAATACTGTGTTCACAAGCGTCCACAAGCACTGCAATGCCAAACGATAGCGAAAATACCAGAACAAACGGCGAGTTAAACTCCGAGTGTCCCTGCCGTGTGTTCGAATGTATGCCTGGTTCTCGCGGTTCCACCTGGCGCACACGTATGCGGAGCGATCCTCTGGCATAACATCGTACACATCGCTTGGCTCAAGCGAGCGCTTGTATCCAAGCCAGATCATAGGATCCATCCACGAAAAGAACAGAAGCTGGGCAATCGACGCCGTCATTTCGGGTGCAGGCGGGTTTCTGCTTGAAGCGCCGACGGGCGTATTGGACGGCAGACCGTGCCTTCGCCGCTGTTGTGTGAAGCTTGCAAAGAAAAGAACGCCAGCAGCAGCAGCCATCGCGATGGGTATCTTTGGAAAAGCGTTGATCTCTTCTCGCGAGTACGCCAGAAGAGCTGTGCGCATCTTTATAGCATCAACAGCAAACCCAACCGTATACACAAAACGAAGATGGGGCGACGGCGATGGCCAGCGCAAGTCTGGGCGGTAGAAAATATAGACGCACAGAACCACCGCCCATAGCCACAGAAGGACCTCAAACACGCTTGTTTCGCCTTTGCCATTGTCTCCAAACAGAAGAACAGCCCAGAGAAGCTGGAGAGCAGAAAGAGACACAAGGATCGTGTCACGAATTGAAATTGGCTGCTGGCCCTGTGATGGGGGCACATCATCGATTGCTTTATCTCTGCCATCGTCACTGCTGTCATCACTAGAACTGCTGCTGGAGTGCCAGCCATCCCATTCTGTTGTTTGTGCTTCGGAATTTATGGATCCATAGCTGCTTGATGTGCTTGTAGAACCTCCGCCTTGTCTGTTGTTGTGTAACTGCGCTTTGCCTTGAATTAGTGGCAGATAGCCGAGTCTATTAGTGCTTGGTCTATGAGTTCTCTGCCGGCGAGCACGCAGTGTTACCAAAGCTGCAATGACAACTGATACCACAACAACAATTGCCGGAACAAGTGACTCTATAAACAGTTCCCGGAAGCACGGATCAAAGTCATCCCTGTGCCAAGGGTGTTTCCATGGAATGGATCTGCATTTGCCGAGATCCTCCATACCCGAACCAGAAGTTATAATCCCTATAAACGCAGAGTAGCAAACGCTAGCCGTTTTGGATGAGTATTATAATATAGTGTTTGCTGCAAAGATATGAATTACGTCTATGAAAAATGGAGACAACAGTTTCTGCAACTATTTTCTTCAAAGCAATGAATTAAAGAACGATCCACAACACAGTCGTATGCGGTGATGGTTACCTTGCAAAGATGGCGAGAGTATCCTATGGTTCACGGTTTTTTGAAAATAGTTTAATAAAAGTAGGGAAAATCGATGCTTAAAAGAAGCGATTGCACAAAAGTTTTGTTTTTTTTTTTGCTCACCTACTTTTTAATGGAATACAAGTGCCTAATCCCAAAAAGACCAAAAATGTAGCTCTTATTCTCTGTGTTTTTAAAAAATTGTTGAAATGGATAAAGTTATGCCGATGTATGCGGAGATTCCTTGTTTTTAATTTTTGGTTCCGATACAAATATTATTCTATGAAGAAAAGATAGCGATATCCCAAGAGATGAAAATAAATGCAGAGAAAAGACAGACAAGAGAAAAGATCTGTAAACGCTACTGATAAAAGAAGCATGAAAACATCCAACGACACACGAACACCAGCCAGACACAGAAATAAGGCTTGATTCATGCTTCTCCCCCACCTTCTTTTACAGTTGAATTGTTGTTGGCAAGCGCTCGGACAGCAAGCGCCTCCTGCTCTTGCATCTCATACTGGATGAACTGCTAGTGACAATCTAAAATAAAGTAATGAGATTGCGACGCATTGTTGTCAGCGCAGATGCTATTGTGTGCACAAATTGGCATTTCAAAGCTTCTCAGGAAAAGGAGAAAGCCGGATGAGGGGATTTCTAAATGATAAGACAATTTTGTGTTTAGCTTTATGGTGCAGAAGCCAAACAGCCAGATATGACCCATGGATTGCATTCCTGTAAGAGCCTATTTTTAAGGTGCAATACATCAAATACTCTTGATCAATGTCGATGAACTAGCGGATTCTATGCACTTGCAACAGTATACTGTTGGTGCATATTTGGTTATACTATATTTACATATGGAGCTGCAGAACAATCCGAAAGCAGATTCAGCGACGGATGCAACGAGCTAATTTCCATTCTTTGTCTGATATGCCCAGAAACGTAGGGCTAACCTGAAATATAGGCAAAAGAGCATTTGTTCTGGCAACTCTGCTTTCTATTGTATCCGATTCACAAATCTAGACTCGTGAGCAGAGAGTTGATTCAGAATCGGACACAGTATGCTTGTATTGCTTTTATATTGAAGGCCAGGTTGATCTTTCTGTAAAGTGTCAAAAACCGTTTCACGTATCCACGTTAGTTGTGAAATCTTATTTCCCCTCTGTCCCCTACTGGTGCCACTGTAATACACAACTGCAAACACGGACACGAAAAGAAAACGGCACTGATTTCTTGCAAGCGACGCGTGTATTTTCTTTAGCACAAAACCCCTTTGTAAAAAGGAGTTTTCTCCAAAAAGAGTGGAGGCATGCCTGTTATGCATGCCGGACCATTCCATGCGTGCAGCAGGCTCCTTTCAACCACAATGGATAGAAAGAGCATCCCCACTGTTTTACATGCAGACGTCTGGCCCACAAGCGGTCTCTTAAAGAGCATTTTGGGGTCATTAGGGCGAGATATATGAGGGGAAATGTAAATCCATAATGGCACCAGTTGTGCAAAAGAAGTGAGGGTCAAGTTTTCTATAAAGATTAGACCGAGGAGTTTCGATATCCGACACTTGGCAGTGTGTCCAATGCAATGCACACCTTAAAAGGCTGCAGCTCTTTGCGTCTAAAGCTTTTCAGTCACAAGATTGATACTTGCAGGCCATATTTTGAGCGGGAATGGTGGTAAAGACAGTGCAGGGGCAAGAGAAAGAACCGCCAGTAGCAACGTATCGTAATTGCAAGAAAACACGAGTGGTGATGCGGCAAAAAACATAGAGTCCTGCAATTGCAAACAGCAAACAAACAAGCAATAGTAGTCTGCTCCTAGCAAATAAAAGAACCTCGTACTGGCAGCGGGTTCGCCTCTCCTTTGTATATTTCTATTCCAATGCAATTCCTGTTTATTTCTCTCATTTCTAGTCATTTATTTTGCATCAAACCTGCATATCATTCCAGCATAACTAGCATAGCACCAGCGTAACTCGAGCATCACTTCATAGTACTAATAGCAGCAACGATAATCCCCAATAGCATAAAGGCATAGGCAAATAATACTACAAACAATCTCTACTCTAAAAACAATGGATCGTCTTATTGAATCGCGCAGCGGCCTGCCCGACATATTTGAACCGGATTTCCACAGCGGACGCATAAACCAAATGCTCAGCATCAACATGGTGCTTGCCGACGGCACTCGTGGCATTGATGAGCTACTGAGCTCTGACTCTCCAGCAGGTAGGTACGCCAGACGCCACATGGCAAACCATCATCAGTCCAGCGCTAGCAGCGGATCTGATAGCTCAGGCGAAGAGTCGCAATTCCCCATCCTCGCAGATGGCATGTACTCGCCAAATGAAGAAAGATATCCGTTCCTTCAAAAGGAGATTGGACTGACAGCAAGCCAGAGCAAGCCGTCGAAATCACGCACCGTGTCTGGAGCAACAGCAGTATCCTCAAAGTTCTCAATAAAAAAGCTGCGCAAAGTCAGTTCATCTGCCTCGTCTATTACGACTATTGCCACTGACAAGTCAGAAAAGCAGCGCATCTCTCGCAAGCCATCCATCGAGAGCTTCCAAAAGCTGGTGAAGGGTCTGTTCTCATCAAGCCCAAAAAAGTAAAAGTGGCCTGAGTTTGGCCAAGGAGCCGACACTGTTTGTCAGGGTTGTCGGCTTCCACAGCACTGTCGTTTATCTACATTATGCAGCACCACATCACAAGGAATATGTTTCTACGTGTTCTAATTGCTGGTTATTTATTGTCCATTTCCAAAAAGTTTCTGCATGAAAGTTTCTATAGTTTCTATAATGTCCTGTTCATATCCTACGTTTTTCCTACTGTAATAAACAAATGTTTCACCCGTATATATTCTAAACGCGCAGTTTGTCACAGCTCTATCTAGCCAATACTCAATACAAAGAGCTATAAGAAAAAAGGTGTTGGAGCTGGAATATAGTTTCATCCATCTCACGTGGATGTGCCCTTAAGCATGCAGCGTGTGCTAAAGATGGACTTGTCCAGGCACACACCCACGGGCTGGGTCTGACGCAAGGCTCAACGCCGCTGCGTCCTCCTCCTCTTCTCGGTTCTTACTTTTCCTATTAGCTCAAAATCCCCTGGTTATTTCTATATGCTGGTTCGGCTTACGGGGCTATTGTCAAGGAGAACTGCGTGATGCCCAGCATAAGCGTGATATCGTTCTCTCCATACGAGAGACACCATCTGCTGTTATGTGAGCTGGACGACACGATATTCGTGGTCGACTGCGGATGGCCAAGCGATCCGTACGGTATTATTCATAGTACAGCGAACAGCAAGACCAGCACAGATTACAATGGCAGCATACATGATCCGCGCGACGTGGTGAGCACGATAAACTGGGGCCGTGTAGACTTTATTCTTATATCCAACCACGAGCAAATGACGCTTCTGCCGTATATCACGGAGTACACGGAGTTTTCGGGGGTTGTGTATGCCACGGAGCCGGCCAAGGCGTACGGACGGTGTGTGCTGGATGCAGGAGTCGTGTCTGCAGCACGGGCCAGGACAGCCCAGACAAACGGCAGCCAGTATGAGCAGCTGCTGGCAGTCGGACCATTGGCGTCGACAAGCAGTGGCGGACAGCCCAGATATCACCAGCAGAGCAGCCCTGGAGGCAGCGGCGCACAAAGACCGCTGTATTTCCAACAGGATATTGTAGCAGCGATGGAGAAAATCACAGACGTGCGTCACAACGAGATTGTCAACCCGGTGCCCTTTGTCCAGGCGTACACGAGGAGCTCGGGCCACTGCATTGGCGGGGCGAATTGGACGATAGAGTACAAAGGGCACCGCACGGCCTTTGTGGGCGCATCGTCGTTTTCCACGTGCCTCCATCCGCAGGAGTGGGATGGGCGGGTGCTGAGTGAGGCCCAGATGATTGTGTTTTGCGATGCCAGTGACCCGTCGTCAGGCGAGGATGGCAGCGATGCCAGCGACGATACTGGTGTTCCGCAGAACATCCAGGTGTCGCAGCGGATCAGCCAGCTGTGTTCGACGGCAATGGCGACACTGAGACAGCGAGGCCGCGTGCTGCTGATAGGCGAGCCGTACGGAGTTACGCAGGACATTCTGCAGCTTGTCGCCGAGAGCGTGGCGTCTCTCAATCTTCCCGTGCCGCAGTTCATTATTGTTTCGCCTGTTGGTGAGCGAACACTCCAGTACGGCAACATCATGGGCGAGTGGCTGTGCGAGAGTAAGCAGTCGCTGCTGTATCTGCCAGAGTACCCGTTTGCAGACAAGGACCTGCGCCAGAAGGGACATTTGCATTTTGTGCGGGATCTGTCAGATCTTGCAACTATGCGAGTGCCGCAGGGGACGTGGTTTGTCATTGCATCACCACAGGATGCGCCGGCAATCGAGCACTTTATCCGGCAATGGAAGAATGACGCCAGAAACAGCAGCGGCGTCGATGCTTCAACGGGATCGGGAGCAGCACGGTTCTCGGTGCTGATGCACAGCGACGACATTGTCTGGGCGCAGTCGCTGGCGAGGCGGTTAGCGGTTGGTAGCGAGCTTACCTATGTCCCTGTGTCGTGCAGACTGACGCCCCGCAACATTGAACAGAGCCTTGCCAGCGCAGAGAAGGCCCAGCATGTGCTTGTGCCCAGCGGCATCTACGCAAGACTGTGCGCGTCGTCGGGGGTAGCTGGCGGTGTTCCACACAGTCTGGCTGGAAGCGGGCTTGACTTCAAGCTCCTCGAGTACTCGTATCTTCAGGCAACCACCGTGGACCTTGACACGGACCGTCATCTGCCGCTAAGCATACAGAGGGAGATGACGCAGCAGATGCGGCTGAGCGGCAAGCAGCATGCGGTGGTGTCTGGCATGCTGTCGTTTGCTGCAGGCAAAATACGACTTGGGTGTGGCGATTCTGGAGACAAAGCCGATGGGGCTGGCGAAAAGAGCGGCTCTGTGACAAGGAGCGATGCGCTGGCATCTAGAAAGGGTGGTCCACGCATAACAAGTCTCGCTCAGTGGACGCCGGAAAGGCTTGCCTGCGAGCTGAATGACATTGGAGTTGACGCAACAGCAGCAGCCGCCGCCGGTGACGGTGCCAGCGTCAGGATAGTGGTGCCTGGCGGATCAGCCACCGTGCACATGCATGGCGAGTGGTCAGTAGACTGCACGTCTCCTGCCGCGCAGTGGACCGTGATGGATTCGCTGCGGCATGTGCTGAAGAATTAGCCATGCGGGAAATGAACAACGGCAGCAATGGAAGAAGCCGCAATCCGTGACTTTTTTTGCCCTTAGCGTAGCCAACCGATGCCTTGCGCCTTGGAATTGATTTGGGTTGCTCGCCATGAGAATTGTGCTCTTTTATCTTTTCTTTTTCTTTCCCGCATTTGTCAGTCTTCATTTTCCAGGCGCCTTGCAGCCTCTCCTGCGCTCCCTTATCTAGCACTCTGCTTTGCATTCTTCTTAGAGCATTCCTCAAAGGCATTATTTGAGCCATTGGCATCGGTTCTGAACATACTCTCCTTTTATAGTCTCTCATTCACTTTATCTCTGTCATTTTTTACTATCACAGGCTGCTGCTGGAGACTCTACCACAGGCATTTGGACTCCAGAACAAACGAAGAAAGAGAGCTAGCTATAATGGCCTATGAGCCGCAATGGCTCCGCTACATGTACTGGCGGTTTGTCGCCCTGGGGATAGCAGCACTGATGGCGTGGAATGTGTATATCGTCTCGTCCGACTTTTTCCGCTACGAGCTGCGGAACACACCGTTTCGGGACAACTTTGAGAGTGTGTTTTCTGTGCTCTCAAACGGAGTCAACCTGGCAGCCCTTAGCTACGCCCTGTACACGCAGCCGAAGGCAAACCACGACCGGCGGATCCGTGCTGGCCTGCTGGCGACGCTGGTTGCATTCTGTGCCATTCTATTGCTTCCGCTATGCAGTATCGACGGCTGGGTCTCCCTTGCTGTAGCCCTCTTGGCACTGTGTGCTGCTGCCGCCGCCGCCGCATACATCCAGTGCTCCATCTTTGGAATCGTTGCCCTGCTGCCGGCATGCTGCGCCGAAGGCTATATGAGCGGCCAGGCCATTGCGGGAACCGTGGCAAGTGCTGCACAGCTGTTTGCTGAATACACAAGCCCGACGGAATCAGGAACCGACATGGCCGCACTCGCTGATTTAGAAAAGCTCAGCCAGCACCAAGACCGATTGCGCCTACGAACTGCTGTTTACTTTTGCGTGTCGGCTCTTTTTATGGCTCTATCGACTGTCGCTTGGATGCAGCTCCATGCACGCCTGTCTCTAAACCACCAGACTGATGGGAACGAAGTTTATGCTGCTGATTGCGACTACCAACGCCTACCGACCATGGCAACGGAGGACGAACACCACAGCAGAGCTCTCCTCAGCAATATGGTTGAAGGGTCCCCTCGTTTAGGACGTGTCTCATGCGCCCATCGCAGCAGGGAACCGACACCAGCTACCATTGTCGAGAGTTCTCGGACACAGCACCGTCTCCATGTGCTGGCCGAAATCAATCACAGCAATGCAATTACTCTAGACAACCGTGGCCAAGAAGAAGTGATACAGGAGGGGTCTCCTTCTACAGAGCAGCACCCCCCGCAGTGGATGGCAGCATTGGGGATAGAGGGCGCGCAGCTGGTATACACTACTCTGTGCCAGGTAGTGCCATACGCCTACATATGCGCCATTGTTATGTGCCAGACGCTAGCCGTCTTTCCGCCTTTGACGGAAGCCGTTGTCAGCTCTCCTAGAAGTAGGCCTCGTGTCTCCCACTTGACTGCGTGGCATTTTCTTATCTTCAATGTTGGCGACTATCTAGGGCGGTTCAGCACTCGTTGGATCAGAATCAATAGCTCCATGGGGTTGTCTGATGGACAGAGTCTGTGGATGTCGGCACCACGGATCCTCCACTTGGTCAATGGCGCCCGTTGGATTCTGGCTGCAACTTTCCTGCTGTTTCCGACCAGTGTAGCAAACCCACCGCTTGGTAGCGCCATGCTGCATTCGGATCTGCTGTTTCTGTCTCTTGTGCTTGTGCTTGGCTGGTCTAACGGCTGGGTCGCAACAATGGCACTCATACTTGGCCCACGAGCAGCATCGAACAAAGAGCTGGCCGGGTCGATCCTTGGCTTTGCGCTGTGCGCTGGGCTCGCCGGAGGCGCATTGGTGTCGTATCCGGTGCTTCTTGCTGCTGGAATCTCCTAACACAAACATCCATATCCTACTCTGCATGCTGTGACTAATCGGTTGGTTGCTCACTGTACTCACTTTTCTGCTTTGAACGGTAGAACCAACAAGTACAAAATAGTTTCATTTTTAATCAAAAGATAACGCTATGAAAGAAGAAGACAGATAGGAGAAAATATAAAAGGTGTGTAAGAAAGACGGCTGCACTGCCATACGCATGTCTTCAGTGAACGTGAGACGCTTGGGTGCTGTCACTTCCCACTGAACAGCTCGATGAGCTTGCTGACAAGACCCTTGCGCGTGCCCTTTCTCTCGTCGGAGGACGTGCCCTTATCGTCCCGGTGGTGGCCGTGGTGCTTCTTGTGGTGCGCTTCGGGCTTCTTAGACTCCCCAGCCTTGCCAGCGTCGTCGCTCTTGCTGGCATCCTCGGGATTCTTCGGCTCTTCCTCGTTCTTTGCTAAATCGATCTTCTTCTCAGCCTTGGCCTTTTCCTCCTTGGCCTTCTCCTTCGCCTCCTTTGCTTTCTCCTCCTTCTTCTCTTTTGCCTCCTTCTCCTTCTTCGCCTTGGCCTCCTTCTCAGCTGCCTCCTCCTCCTGCTGTTCCTTCCTCTCCTTCTCCTCCTTGGCCTTCTTCTCTTTGGCCTCTTCCTTCTCCCTCTTGGCCTTGGCTTCCTTCTCTTCCTTCTCCCTCTTTGCCTTGGCCTCCTTCTCTTCCTTCTCCTTCTTTACCTTGACCTCCTTCTCTTCCTTCTCCTTCTTTACCTTGGCTTCCTTCTCCTCCTTCGCCTTAGCTGCCTTTTCGTCCTTTTCTTCTTTGGCGGCCTTTTCATCCTTCTCTGCCTCCGCTGCCTTGGCTTCCTTTTCCTCTTTCTCTTTCTTCGCTTCCAGCTCCTTTGGCATGTCGGAAGCAGGTGCAGGCGCCGCGTCCTTCGTGTCCTTCGCCTTGTCTTCTTTATCCGGAGTTTCAGCGGTAGCGGCATTCCCAACTGGTGGAATCACCGTAGAGGCCATCTTTCCTGGATCCCCAAGGCTGGCGTAGGCTGCGGTAGAAGCGACCGTGGCTGCCTCGCCATTCTTTGCAGGGGTAGTCGACGGAGGCGATGATCTGGCAGATTCGCTCTTGTTACCGCCATTCTTATTCTTCTTCCCGGACTTGCCTTTGCTCTTTCCAGCCATCTCTATTACTCGTTTGCCGTGAAGGTGTTCGAAATATACGTGATATGTAGTATAGACCCCAAAAGGCTTATCGTCGTTATTGCTGGCTACAAAGCAAAAAAAAAAAAGAGAAACACACATGCAATCACAGTATAAATTAGACTGTACATTTGAAAAAGTAAGCTATGCACCGTTTTTCAACAAAATAGTATACGTGGCTGTGTTCTGATCGACTCTAGTGTGATCACAATGCAGATGAACGGTCCCACGCCACGCCACACGCCAACAGACCAGCCAGCACAATAAAGCACAAGTAGACAACAGTTGCGATCTGTGCTCGCTGCAAAATGAAAACACAACAACACACCGAGTGAGACTATGAAGCAGCTCTTTCCAATATTTAATCAGCACAATAATATCAACACATATGACAAGAAAAACGACACGTTTGCACTGTGGGAGTAATGGACAAATGGCTTCTTTTATATTCTAGTATGCTGCCAAACAAAAAAGGTGCGATATAGGCATTTATCAGCTCTTCTCTTTCGTTTTCTACCACGAAAGCCAGCAGCAGCAAGCCAAAACGCTATGCAATCAGTGCAGACTCTGAGCTGTATAATTTATCTAATAAAAGTCCCCGTACCTTGTGTCTCGCTTTGGGTATCGTGGCCAAAAAAAGTACAAACGCAGACGCGTAAAGCTTATTCTACTTTGTGATAAAAAATGCGATGGAAAAATAAGTATTATAGATAAATGGAGAAAAGAAGAGCCACAGCGCCTTGACCTTTGCTTTTTGCGATTATGCAGCGCTCGTTAGAGTCTCCCCACTTTTGTCTACGCTTCTGCTAATTTGTTAGCTGGCTTCTGGAAAGGCCTGATTCTCCGACAAACCACTGGCCGTGCTGTTTCAAACGCCTGCCAACGAGTAAAAAAGAAAGAAAAAGATCTTTGTGGCCTGGACTAGGGGAGTGTGGTTGAGTGAGAAAGAGGCGGGGAACACCCCAAAAAGCTCTGTTCTTCTCTTGCACTTTGTTTTCGTCGTTGTTCTGGGCTTCATTCTCTTCCTCCAGCACTCCCCCACGCGTCGCGTTCAATATCATCTCATTCTCTGGACAGCGGCTGTGATGCAATTGCTTTTCTCCCTCTTCTCTAGTAAAATGAAGGCCGAGCTGGTCTAAACTGGGCTGAGCTGGGCTGGGCTGGGCTGGGCTGCAGGGGTTATGCGCGCTCACTGTGGGGGAAGTGAAAAATTGCTTATCTTCCAGAAGGAAAGAAAATGCGCTGACTGGATTACCAGATTGGCAAACAAGAGCGCTCTGATCAAGGACGGACAATAAAAGACGATCTTCTTACATCCACCGCTTTCACAAAATCGGCTTGTGATTGTGCAAAGCCAAGCCATTAAGTAAAACAAAAAAACTCCGGGAAACGACGAGCACGGCCGGAACGAGAGGCGTTTTGTGTTTTCCGTGCTTCCTTCCACCCGTGCCTTGTGCGCCGTTTTTTTCAGTTAGGCGTTTGTGCGATGCCTGGCCCTGTGGTCCTGTGATGCAGCAGTGGCGAATTCGATACAAATATGCGATCAAGCACAACGGCTTACCTAGAGGTAATACACCGCCGCTCTTTTCCTTCCAGTTTCCATTCTAAATGTAAAAACATCTTTCGATTATATTTTCTCTTCCTCTCCACTTTCTACACGCAAACACAACGGACAGAAAACTTTGCTTGTCAGTGCACACGCCGGGATACAAAGGCGCACCATGCCGAACTTCTGGACCTCCGACGCTCCTCTTGCCCGAATTCGGGCGCAACTATATCTGGATACCAAGGCAGAAAACCATGAGCCAGTGGTCCAGGTGTCTTCTGCAGCATACAATGTATTCCGGCAGTCGCTCGCCCGGCGAAAAGCTCTTCAGGGACAACAGCTACAAACAAACACAAACGCAGCTGATGGTATGTTTTTTTACAATCAAATGGCGTGCAGTTCTGGACATAGTCTAAATCTCGACTGTACTGTGCCAGACGGACTGCGCGTATGGCAAAACCATGCTTGTTGCTATGTAAATACAAAACAAAAAGTAAAAGAAACTACAGCTGATCTCTTTTTTTTTTTCTCTCTCGTTTAATAGATACGTGTTATGCCAGCATCAAAAGTAGCAACGTTGACAGGATATCGTGTGTGGTACGTATCGTTCGTGACAACGCATTGGACAGTGCAACCCTAAAAGGTCGCCATGACACCAGCACATGTGTAGCAAGCCTTGGTACATGGCTGGCTATTACAGGGGGTATGGATGCAGGAGGATGGAAAGAGTCAGTGGATGCAATCGTTCTAAGCAATGAAAGCATCATGGAGGATTCACTTGACGTAACAATAGAGCCGATTGTTCCCGTAGAGCTGTCTGAGATTGTTCTAGGCGTCGCAAGCGATCAGTATGCGAATGCGCTTCAAGCACAGGCCAGGATTGCCGATCACTTTGTATCACACACTCAGTTGTACTACCAAGGTCTCAAGACCATAGTTCAACCCAAAGTCATCAGCTCTGGAAGCCAAAATACCGAATCATCCATTTTGTTGACATGTCTCATGTGCCAACCGGTGATGTATGGTATTGTAAGCAAAGGAAGCGATCTGCGCATCGTCGTAACCAAACTCCCGACTAAAATGTCCGACACAGCCGGTGAAGGACCAGAAACGTCAAATCAGGGTGCGTATGGAGACACAAATGCCGATTGCTGGGATTTGAGCGCTGAGTGGTTCATTCTGGGTGATATCCCGCTTGGAAGTGGCAGAGCTTTGCTTGCAGATGCAGCGTTCAATGGCCCCATTCTTGTTGACAAAGCGAATGGCCTGTCGCTAGAGAATCCGGGTCGGTCGCCGTCTGCAAAGCCATTACTAAAAACTGACTCCAACCTATCCGTTCCATTTACTGCGTATGCGCTGCAAGCCCCGATTGATGTTTCGCAGGTACTGCCAACTCCGCATGCCAACGAGGACATTGATAACCGCGGGTATATTTCGCTGGCCGCTTCCGCAAAAGCCGGAATCATTAGTGGAAGCTGGGTTCTTATCGAACTAGAATGTAAATCTAATTCGTTGCTCTCGAGCACTTTGGATCCGCCAGAGGACAGCTCTATTTCGCCGAGACAGCGGCAACGAGCCATCCGCATTTTTGCACTCGATAGCATTTCATTGAACAACGCATTGGTGCTTCCGCCGCTCTTGTTCCATAATGTTTGTGCTGCCTTTGGACAAAGTCCACAGTTTGCTATCCGATCTGCTGTGCGATCTTGTGAGGCTCGCGTGCTGGTAACTCCGCTTGGGGTTTCGCCTGATGAGCCTAGCCCTGAATATTTGAAGACCATGAAAGACTTTCCTTATAAGCCCCAGCTAATGCCGCAGCCCCCGCTTCTGGTTGCCAAAAAGGTTTATATTGCACGGGTCTCATCGCCGCTTTCCGAGCGCCGTGAGCTGGAAACGCATGCACTTGCGGCTCTTGAGAAATGGCTTTCACCATCAACACCTGATGAAAGCAGCGGTAGCAGCACTCCATTAAGAGTTGTCAAGGAGGGTGATCTGATTGCGGTGCGCTTTTCTCTTGCCGATGCAGTTGTTCGCACAAGTGTTGCAAAACTCGCAACTAATGATGCGTCAAGCAGAGTACGCAGCAGCGAGGAAGAAACAGAGTTCAATGCAGTCGATGTTAACCCGGTCACTGATCTAGCGCTGGAGCATCTAACTGTCAACCACAACAGGTTGTATTCGCGGTCATCTGTGCCAGAGAATGAGCTAGTGTTCTATCAAGTCGTAACAGTAGAGGGATTCAAACGCACTCCCGAAGACTATGCTTTGCCGTATACGCTTAAATCAACAAGCAGAAGAGACTATTCTGATTTGAACGAGGATGAAGAAGCGTCTGACAATAGCGAGTACGAAAGCGACTATTATAGCAACGACGAGGAGTTTGATTACAACTCTTCCAAGGCAGCCGGCTCAGACAAGAAATGGGCTGTATGGTATCACCAAGTGAATGGCAGGGGATTTATTGTGCTGCCACAAATAACGATGGTTGTTCAAGCTGGATCCGTCCACAACCATGTGCCGTATCAGGCAATGCGTAAATTCGCGCTATCGCCGATTCAGAGTCCTCGAAATGACCCAACAAAGCCAGGCGACAGTGGTAGAGCCAGCGCAATAGATGTTCCATATTCGAGGGTGCAAGAGCAGCTAATCCGTCTTGGGAGCGCGTCGCTTCATCCGCTTGCTATTACGCACAAGCTTGTTAGTGGAACATTGCTGAAAGGCAACACAGGAACCGGGAAGCGCCACATGGTGCGCGCAGTGGCAGATACACTGGGCGTTCACTTGTATGAGCTGAGCTGTTATGAAATTTTGTCAGATTCAGAAGACAAAACAGCACAGATTTTGAAAATGTATTTTGAGCATGTCAGCCGATACACACCGTGTATTTTCCATCTCCGCAACCTTGATGCCCTAGCGCTGTCCACAAACGCTCCACCCGGCCAGGAGGATCCTGATGATCTGTCGATTGCACGTGTGCTCGAGGCGTGTATAGCTGATACAAACCGTGCACATTGCGAGTCTGGATTCCCTGTTGTTGTTGTTGGCACAACCAGCCAAGCGGACAAGCTTCCAGCATCGCTGGCTTCGGTCTTTCGCCACGAGGTTGAGCTCTCAGTCCCCGACGAGCAGACGCGCTTGTCGCTTCTTAGAAGTATAGTTGAGGACAGTTTGCAGCTTTCTCCGGATGCTGACCTTGCATACATTGCTCAGCAGACGGCGTCGTTTGTTGCCAGAGATCTAGCCATGCTTATCAAGCGGGCTGAGAAGCATGCCTTGCAACGTGCATATGAACAGGGCTCGGCGTCCAGTAACAGAAACTCTGCTGAAGATATCTATAACCGCTCACCGATTCTTATTCGCAGTCTAGCTCTTTCAGGTCAAGTAATCGCCCACGATGATCTGCTCGGGGCATTGAGCGAGGCAAGATTATCCATTTCTGATACTCTTGGCGTCCCAAAGATTCCAAATGTCAAGTGGGACGATGTCGGCGGCTTGGCCGATGCAAAGAAAGACATCCTGGATACGATCAGGCTCCCAATGGAGCAACCGCATCTATTTGAATCCGGCCTAAACACAAGGTCCGGGCTTTTGTTCTACGGACCGCCAGGAACAGGCAAGACGCTTCTTGCAAAGGCAATTGCTACCGAATGCGGCCTCAACTTCTTTAGTTGTAAGGGTCCAGAGCTTATCAGTCCGTATATTGGTGAGAGCGAAGCAAATGTCCGTCGGATATTCCAAAAGGCGCGCGAAGCCAGTCCCTGCGTTGTTTTCTTTGACGAGCTGGATTCGCTTGCTCCCAAACGCGGGCAGCAGGGCGATTCTGGAGGAGTGATGGATCGGATTGTCAGCCAGCTTCTTGCAGAGCTTGACGGGATGAGTGGCGGATCTTCTAACGATGATGATGACGATGGCAAGGAAAGCAAGAACGACAACCAACCATCGTCCAACTCATCATCATCTTCTGTACAAGTATTTGCAATTGGCGCGACAAATCGCCCCGATCTTCTTGATCCCGCTTTACTGCGCCCAGGTCGCTTTGACAAACTAGTGTATCTTGGTGTCAGCGAGACCCACGAAGCGCAATTAAACATTATCCAAGCACTAACCCGCAAGTTCCATCTCCATCCAGACCTTGATCTGCGCAACGTGGCTGATCAGTGTCCTTTTCACTATACAGGCGCCGACTTTTATGCGCTGTGCTCGGATGCTCTGCTCAAGGCAATGCTACGCACAATCGATGAAGTCGATATCTTGGTTAGCGATTGGAACGAAGGTAAAAGGCCCGTGCAAGTGGACACGATGCCGCAGAGTAAAGAGTTGTCGATTGAAAAGCACCATCCGACACCGATGACGCCGCAATACTATCTGGACCACATTGCCGACGATAGCGTCAAACAAGTGACAGTCACGCTTGACGACTTTGCAATGGCGCTCGATGAGCTTGTTCCATCTGTGTCTGCGGAGGAACTACAGCGATACCAGGCTCTCAGACAGCAGTTTGACTCTGCGATGAAGGAAAAAGAGAAGGAGAAGCTGAAAGAGAAGAACCACGAGCCGATCCATGACACTAGCATGGAGTATATCTATACACAGGAGGGCAGTGCATCCGATGATCAATTATACGCCTCTAGTGAATCTATTATCCAATCACACACCGATGACTGAGCGATTCCTTCATTGAAGATACAAGAGCAACAGCATGTTATAACTCCTCCGTCTGTTAATTCTCAAGCGGAAACATCATCAGATAGCACATCGATAAAGGCTAGAGACAAGAAGAACGCAAGAAAAGGCAAGGAGCCAAGGCATTACAGTTCCTAAAGCAGGTTTCATTCAACTAAAGTAGATACACCAAGAATAAATGCAACACGTGTACGTGGAAAGAAACAATGGTGGTGTAGAATATATTTTGTGACAGAGAAACACGGTGAAAGAAATGAGAACAAGCAAAAGTGCGAAAAGGGCAGGGAACACCCAATAGATCGCTCAAGGTTAGACACCCAGCTTTATTACGACGACGGGGGAGGAGCAATCATCGGAGGCTGCTGCGCAAATGCCCGACTCATGGCAATGCCCACACCCTCGATAAGCGCCAGAAGCACACCGCCGAAAACAGCCGAGACTGTGGCTGCTCTCCAGCCGTTGCGGGCCGCCAGGATTCCACCGGTGATGGCTCCAGAGCCGATTGCATTCCAGGGATCCTCCTTATGCCGCACGCCCTTCAGCACGCATTCAAAGGTGGAGAACATGCTTCCCCAGACTGCAAAGTTGCCGCCGATTATTGGCCCGCGAGCTCGCATGGCGTGCGCACCGCCACGGAAACGCTCACCAAATGGCGAGTTGCGTGCGCCCTTGATAAAGTGCCACACGCCACCTCCTATTGCGCCCATAGCAAAGGCGCCTCCAGCGTCGTTTAGAATGACCCATGGGCTACAAGTCATAGAAAAGAAGGTGTTATCGGGAAGAGCATTTGATAGAGCGATTAATACAAACACAGTGTACGCAATGCGTATGTATTAATATCACTGTTGGAATGGCTTGATGCTAGAGATAACACCACATAAAGACGCTACAGGATTGTAGTGACCTGCAACGGTCTGGGATCAGCACCAGAACAGATTGATCCATATGTTCTTTGCAGCATCTAGCAATCATGACATTACACCACTAGGGGTCCATATCGATATAGCATATTCAATACGCGGCTTTCTTCTATCCTCTTGTTTTGTAGGTCTGTGCTTCCAGCCAAAAGTTAAGCAATTTCTCTTACCAAGGATCTCTGCTGACATCTGCTCCGCGCATTCTCCAATCGATACCACGTTGTGTCTTGGATCAAGCAACCAGGCTTCGGTCTTTGTATGCCGATTTTGGGAATTTCCTTTTGTATAAAAGCTTTACTTTCTCTTCCGTTTCCTTATTATCAATCGTCAATGTCTCTGGCTGCTTATACAATCAGTGCCCAACAAACGTTTTTTTCAAAGATGCTTTATGCTTGCAAAAAGACAATTAAATACATACAAGGATGGGCAGACCAAATAGAAAAGGAATTAATAATTTCTAATTTTTAGAGGAAAAGAAATATAGAGATCGTTTCACTTCTTTACTAGCAACACATTATAAGCTTCTCTTTTCTATCTTTACCAAAAGTTTATATGATTTTTTTGATCTGTCAGAAACATTGGTGTAAGCAGAAAACAATGTTTCTGACAGATCAAAAAATCATACCCACACTTGATCTTGTCTTGTTAAATCCTGGGATTTAGATCAGTCGGCATTGATGGGTTTCCGGAACTTTGCCTGCAACCACACTCGATACATTTTCAGCTCACGCTTGCGGTTTACAAGGAGGCGCCGGTCAATGGCATTTTGTTCGACCTCAAACCGCCTGCCAAATATTTCTGCCAGCTCGCTATTAGTAAAAAAGTAGACACGGGTGCCATCTCCGCGGATGTAGAGGTTCTCGGCAAGTAGCCTGGATTTTTTGAACCGTAGTTGGGCAAGGTCGTTTCTGCCATAGTCACGAAAAAGAACGGTGCCGCCTGGCTTGACGATCTTGTAAGCATTCTCAACTGCCTGGTTCCATTGATCGGGATGCAGTGCTGAGAATACAAATATCATCAGCAGAATGTCGACGCTCTCGGGCTCAACCTGCGGCGGGAGCTCGGCACTCGACAGATCCCAGACAAATGCCGAGCATCTCTGCTCGTCGTAGGCCTTGCTCGACTATACAAAAAAGCACCCTTGAATTCTTGTTAGTCAGTCGTTAGGATAAAAATAAAACAAACTAGATATTCTGCAAGAGCAAGCGCACGAGATACCTCTAAACATAATATTTGCACATACAATGACCGCTCTCAAATTAGCATGTTCTGCACTTTGGCAGACTTCTAATGAAGAAGCCCACTTGTTACTATAATCAGCTACTCGGCATGTGAGCTGGCTGCATCTTTTTGTATTTTCATATTGGATGCGCTGGCGCTGCCAAATCTTACCTTTACAACATCAACCGCCGTATTCGAGTAGTCGCAGGCATAGACAAAAAGACGTGGATCGTAAATGTCGTCCAAAAGGGGAAACACAGTGTTTCCGGCGCCACAACCAACCTCCATGATCAAGAACTTTCCGCAGGATGTCTCGGACGCTGTTCCTTTTTGGACAGCTACAGCAGAGCCGTTATCAGTGCATTCCACATTCGCTGCATCAGCACCGCCACTACCACATCTGTTCTCTTGAAACGCTGAAGAACCATTGTCTGTACTAGTCGATTTCCGCTTATCTGTCCATTGAAACAGATCGGAAAACTCTACGCGGAGCCAATGCCGATCTTTAAAAAACCTGTCTTTGTTATTCTCATAAAAGCTGTCCCAATACTCTGCGGGCCGTGCATTGTACCGTTCTATCCGTGCACAGGTAGCCACAAACCGAAATAAGGAAAATTAATGACAAATGGAGGATGAGGTCAAATGGAGCCAATAAATTAGCTGGTTTTAAAGATGCACCTGTCGAATTTTCAAAAGCAAATTAGCACACAAAAATGTAACAGACGTGAAGAAAACGCCCACCTACCTCTTTCGTCCTCTGGAACAGGGTGCTCGTGGTGTAGGCGGATCTGCTCTTCCACATATTTTAGATGGTTGTCATCAGGCTCTACGTGATCCCTAACATTCTCGTCAAAAGAAAAAAAAACTCACATTCAGTCACATAGCATCAGACATTTGGAGTGCACAAAAAATTTGAGAAAAATCAGTAGCCACAATAGCAATATATGAAATCCAAATAGTACGCTTTCTTTGTGTGTAAGTTGCAAATATATGTGGTTTCTAGTGTTTCTGACAGACAAAATTACCATGTCTGTGCAACCGCGGAAAACAGCAATGGAAGCACAATTGCCAATATCACTTTAAACATCAAAATGCACGGCACCGAAAAATAAGAAAGAAAAAAGGACGAGTATATATATGCATTCCAGATAAACATAGCATTCACACGGACAGGCTTGTTGATTAGCACATGCGATGTGGGTTAAAAATATCGTGTAAAAATAGATACAGCTTCCATTACCGCTGCTCAAGTTTCCACCTGGCTTACCATGCATTGTGTTCAAAGACATTGCGGTCAGACGACAGCACCCGACTGCCAAACGCCCCTGTCCCACCACTGATCACGTCTTCAGGGGCTCCTTGGCCGTTGATTTTGCTATTCCCATTGCTGCTGCTCACTTGGCCTGTGCAGCCACTGACAGAGACAGCTGATGATGCCAGTTTTCTTTTTGGAGCTCCTGTTGCTGCGACTGGCTGCTGCATATTAGCAACAGTGTGTTCCTCGCTCATATTCTGCTGCAAAAGCCTTAAACTCAGCGATCCTCTAATTGGAAATACACTCGTGTTGGTATGCGTCTACGCACAGATGGCTTTCTTTTGCTATGCCGAAAATGCCGAGGTATCTGCCAACTTCAAAGGTAAAACAACCTCAACCTTGGAGGTAGCAAGATGACAATATTTGCAAATGCACGAGTCTGTGAACCGCAGCAGGAACTTTGAAGTATGTATTTAATAGAGGCGACACGACAAAACCTGATCCAAGAGTAGACCTGATTTTTTATTATTAAACATAAAGCTACCTTTGCTGCCAGTCAGCCAAATGTCACAAGGGCTTTTGGGACACAGGCACGTGGAATATCGCTTTTGTAAACGTCAGCTTGTTGCTGCTGGCTTGTCGCACACATTCACTTCAATGACAGAGCAACAATAAGAAAGGACCCCCAACTTGTATTGCTGGCACATCCAAAGCCGCGTTATCAAACACCGATGGAGCTGGTGCGCCGCCTATTCTATTTTTTTGGAAACAATGCAATGTAATTGTAGGAAAACAGACAAATGAGTAAGAGTAATCTAGTTATCAAAAAGAAAACCTATGGACCTACGTTACTACATGTGTTTCAAGCGCATAAGAATCGTACCTGACAGTACACATGCACCACATCAGCTTGTTTTTTCTAAAGAAAACAATAACACTTTCATTGTTTGCTCTTTTCGAGACACATGCACATATTCTTTTTGCAGTGTTCAAAAAATGTGCCTATCCCAACATGAAAACATATTTGGAAATGACCGAGCGTAAAAGTCTTTCAGCATATTTTTTACATCCGAATGTTATGACAAAGGAAATGTACACCAACTACACCTGACAACAAAAAATCTTTGCAAGACAGATACTCTTCTAGAAGCAGAAATATATCAACTTGCCGAGTGTAGAACGACTGTAAATGTTGCAATTACATTTTGAATACAAACACAAATGGCAGGCTACTGTAGAAGATTTCCGCCTACAATGCTAATAGCGGCATACCTTCCTGCTGTACGACAAGGCAGAAAATTTGGCAAAGTCACTTGGCCAGCCAGCTCTTACACATCCTGCCACATCAGCCAACCTCCCAAAATAGAATGATGGTTGAAGTGAGGCCGCTCTTCAGGTGCGGAGGGTGTGCAGGAATGCGACTAAAAATGGAACTTGTCCAACGCAAACACCCTTCTATAATATATTATTTGGTGTCTATTAGGTTCTATTTTCTAATCTGACAACCAGCAGTGACATACACAGCAGAAATTACAGCGGAATTGATTGCAGAAAACAAAGGGGGTTTTTGTTTCAAAAAATTTGAGAGACTGCAAGGGATTGATGGGGAAGTGAAGTACTTGTAGGGGGTGTTTTACAAAGAAAGGGAAAAATTGCCCTGCTTAAGTAAACGGCATTGACATGTTACCTTTTTTCTAGGTACCGTGGATATATAAAAGGATTGAATGTTGCCTGTCCTCTCCTTCCAATTTCTAACAACAGACAACACCACACAAGCCGTCTTTTTTCTTCTCTACCACAACTGCCAACGCTGAAACAACCACATACTTTGCCAAAGTGCCAGTGATTTCTAGTATATCAAACATGGTTCGCATCGCCGCAGCTCTTTTTGCTCTTGCTCCTCTTGCCACCATTGCCAGCGCCGCCCAATGCACTGGCAACGGATCCATGTGCCCCAACAACCAAGATGGCGTGTCCCCCACCTATCTTCAGTGCAATTCGTGGTCCCAGGAATATGTGACCATGAACTGCGCTTCAGGACAGGTTTGCTATGCCAATCCCAATAAGCCCGGCACTGCCATGTGTGGTCTTCCCAACACTGGTGGTGCTCCTGGTGGCGGAACATGCACTGGAAACACAGCCAAGTGCAGCTCAGCTGGACAGACGGGTGCCTATCTCCAGTGCGAAAACTGGTCAGGCCGCTATGTGGAGGCATCCTGCCCTGGTGGACTCAAGTGCTACAACAATGATAGCAACACTGGTGTGTACTGCGCTTAATTAACTGGTGGCTGTGTTGCCATATCTTTTCCATTCCTTTTCTGTCTTTTAGCTTTCAAACAGAACATAATTTGATTAAATTATAATATGCTTACATTTGTTTCATGGAATTTACTTTAAAGCTAATATGTTACTCCTTTTCGTTCTCTAAAGCAATTATGTATTAGTTTAAACATATATTGGGCATGTTTTTATTTTTAAAACAGGCTAAAGGCAAAATATGACATAACACAGCAGATATAATACTAGAAGCCACGCTTGAAATGACCATATCTGGTCATTATATCCATGTAAAATGTATCTCTTGCATTCTACTCCACATTCCATTACCAAACCATTATTTGCCTTTGAATAAAAGTTTACTCCAATCTGTTGGTATTTTGTTTTGCAAACACGTGTGGGATACCTCACTTTTCATTGATAATGTGCACTTTGGAATATGAAACATAACTGTTTGGTTGTTTAGTTGGTCCATATTCACATCTTGCCAATTATAGACACATTATATTATGCAAGAAATTCTATCATGTTTCTATCTTTGCGAAACATGTATCACACATGCCTATAAAACAGTTTGATCATACGTTTTATAAGTGTCGCATATATTTGTAAGATAAAAGATTGGGTTTTATCTGTCTAGCATAGCAAAAACAAACTATAAAACGGCTGCCATGAAACCATGTCATCCAAATCTGGCGAGCCACAACAATTGCAGCTTTTGTCTTTTGTTCTTTTTCTAATAGTATTGACATAGTCATTGCATATCATTTATTCTGCATCCTATTCTTTACAGTTCCTCAACGGCACTATCAACTCCAACATTAAAACAATAGTCTATCAGCCATGGTCAACCTTGTATCTGTCGTTATCACACTAGCCTCTGTGGGAAGCATGGTTGTCGGTCAGCAGTGTACCGGAAACCAGTCAAAGTGCCCCAACAACGCCGATGGAGTATCTCCAACATATCTTCAATGCAACAGCTGGACACATGCATTTGTTTCCGCCAACTGCCCCACTGGACAAGTCTGCTATGCCAACCCTAATAAGCCTGGTACTGCGATGTGTGGTCTTCCTGGTACCGGTGGCATCCCAGGTGAAGGAAAGTGCACAGGAAATACTGCAAAGTGCGCGTCAGAAGGTGTGAGTGGCGACTACTTCCAGTGCAACCAGTGGACTGGCCAATACGTAAACGCGAAATGTCCAAGTGATCTTAAATGCCATAACAACGCCAGCCACACCGGTGTCTTCTGCAAATAGACATTCAATAGCCCATTTACTTTTGATTCAATTCTGCACATGTCTATCAGCATCAATCTTTTTTTCAGTGGTTCGCATTCATTCATATTGGGTAGAAAGAAATATCAATAAAAAAGTACTGATCTTAAAGCATAGGAAAAAAAGTCTGATTGAATGAATGATAAAAAGAGTATATAAAGAAAAGACGCGTTGCTTTATCGTTACATAGTGTGCTAACTCTTAACTCTCATCGACATTTAGGCAGTCACGGCTAATGTGGCCAACCTCGTTGCATTTATAGCAGGTCTTGGCCTTTGGGCAGGCATTGTTAGTATGGCCCTCCATTTTGCAGTTGTAGCACACCTTGTTGCTGGCTGGTTCTTTGCAGTCGTAGCGGGTGTGGCCAAGCTTGCCGCAGTTGTAGCAAGACTTGGGCTGAGGAGGCAGATCGCAATTGTCGCGAGTGTGGCCCGGCTTGCCACAGTTGTAGCAGGTCCTTGGCTGAGGAGGCTGGTCGCAGTTGTCACGGGTGTGGCCAAACTGGCCGCAGTTGTAGCAACCCTTGCCGCGCTGTCCTCCAAACGAGCTGTTACCATGAGGGGCTCTTTCGAACGGCTTTTCAGCAACGGGCTCTGGGCAGTTGCTCTTCTCATGTCCAGGCTGATTGCAATTGTAGCAGAGCCTTTCGAACGGCTTCTCAGCAACGGGCTCCGGGCAGTCACCTTTCTCATGGCCAGGCTTATCGCAATTGTAGCAGACTCTTTCGGCAGGGTTCGAGCAGTCATTGGCTCTGTGACCAAACTGATTGCAGTTGTAGCATCTAATCGCAGATTCTCCGGCAGGACAAGCACGAGACAGATGGCCGAATTGTTTGCAGTTGTAGCAGCGTTTTGGTTGTACCTGTGCCATTTTTCTTTATTTAAAGTAAGGGCGATTGAGAGATATTTGTATGGTGTACCGTAATAGTAGCAAAAAATTAAATAATTCCAAAAAACGATGCAAAGCCTGGCAAGTAGAAAAGCAAAGTGCATGAACCTTTTTTTCTCATTTTTGAGATTGGATTAGCCAATAATTCACGAAGAAAAATCTTCTGTTGCATTTTCACAACAGCCAGTCAAATGAGATGGGAGTGTGCAAAAGCAAAAAAAAAAGTTTTATTAAATCCAATCACGCAAGGCAACGAGTGATTAAACAATTCCATGATCTGTCGATCTGCATAGCCAGAAGAGCCTGTCTAAAAAAGTGGATTGGTTTTCAACGACCAGCCCTCACGGCTAAAAGAACTGCTTCATTGAAATAGACTCTACGCAAATCGCTAAAACCACAACGCAGATTTCTTATTTTTTGCCAGCTTTCTTTCTGACAAACTCGGCGTTCGAGACAAAGACTTTTTTCTTGACTTGCATGGATTGAAGGGCATCGTCACTTCCATTGACGCTCGTCGCTGTTTCTAACGGACTTTGCGTCCAAATAAAACTGTGCAAGCCAGAGGCGGCAGCGTTGGTGCATAAGCTAGCTTTGTCTTTTGTCTTTTTTTTTTCGTTCTTGTCTGGTCTTGAGTATATTCTCTTTTTTGTACTTTTTCCACACCTGTATAGCTTTTTTATGACGTCCCACCAAAGATGGCCAAACTACAGTTGTCGTCCTTAGACGAGTTTATAGAGAGCCTGAGCAGGCAGGACTATGAGGCCGCTAAAATAGCCAGCGGCAAGGTCATGGAGGTAAGCGACAGCAGAGCTTGCGCGCGAGAACTGGACCTGGGCTAGCGTGGTGGCAAGGGTTTCGAATTCGAGAAAGTAAATAGTTGCCTCCCTCACATCCCTCTCCTTGGCAAAGGCTATTCGCAGTAAGGGCTACCTCCTTATCTAAAAAATACATGCCTGGCAGTTTATACCTAATGCTTACTTTCATGTGTGCCTGGCTTTCCTCTTATCTGTTGCGGCGGTTCTCTGCTTGACATAAAATGTAGGATCATATACAAATGGGTGCGCTCATGTTTTCGTTGCTGACGATTGAGATGATGTACACATCAATGGACTATCTGACACCAAGAAATTTCCGGCGTGGAAACGGCTACATGCTGAGCATGTACAATAGCCTTCCTCGGCGCCTGCGCAAGCTTCACAAGAGACTGGTGCTTGAGTACGAGGAGGAGCATCAGCAGCTAGTAGCGTCGTTTGTACATCCAATGCAGAACGGCCCAGCAGCAAACATGGGCATCGGCGTGCAACATATGGGTGGGTTCACTCACAACTCCAGAACACGCCATCCAAGCCGTGGCGCCTCGCGGCTTGCCAAGCGCCCAAACAGTAGTGCCTCTGCATTTCAGCAAGTCAACGCTCCTCCTCAGACAAAGAACTCAAGCACTGCTCGTGTTAAAAATGTAGGGAGCAACGATGATTTATGGCAGACCGGCGCTCATGGCATAATAACAGGTAGCGCCTATCCCAGATCAGTGCCATTGCAGAAACCAGAGGCCAAACCATCGGAATCATTTGCCCCAAAAAGGTATCTAGGCAGTCTTGAACGGGCGGAGAAAGTGCTCGAGGATCTGGAGGCGCTGTCACTGTTTGTGGAGTTTATTTTGAAGTTTATCGACGTGCGTAAAACGATGGTTGTTCTCTATCGGTTTGTCGCAGTAACAAGTCCAGTTCTATACGTGCGCAAACTGGATATTATGCTTAACCGCTGTAAAAAGGTGATCGAATCGATAAAACCAAGCCCTCATTACCAAACGCTACTTGATAATGTCCGTAGCGAGGTATGGCTCGTCTGCAATATTGTTGACTGGGATTCACAGATTGCGGCGTACAATTTTGTCAAAGCAGTCACGATAATGCAGAACACGAAGTCGTTGCTAAAGTCGTGGCAAGGGTTATTCTCTAAATGCACTGGTGCTTGGACATCAGCAGAGGCAATAGAAGCAACAAAGGCTCACTCGAGAGCCATGGCAGATGCACTAAGCCCTAATCATAATGTTGGTGACGACTTTGGCGATTCTCTTACAATGCAGCAGCATAGCGCTGGCATTCGGGGTGCCCCTCGCCCCTCGCATGGGCTGCTTTATTCGGCATTGGCAAAGTCTTCGCAACTTGTGCAGAACTTGCTTTGGGGAAGTCGCACATCTGGCTCATCTGAGGAAACGCAGGAGCCGGGTCATGTCGGTATTTGTGGAGTTATCAGGTTACTGGATTACTGGGTAAAGTTGCTTTCGTTTAAAACCACTGCCTACTTCCAACAAATCATTGCGTCCTATCGATCTCTCTATTACGATGACATGGCCACTCAGGCCAAGCGAGCAGCTGTGATGAACGATGTATGGTCGCGTCCAGAGTTGTTGAAAACAGACCTTAGCGAAGCTCTAAACAACTTTATGGCTAGCAGCGACGCATGCTTTGTTACGCTTTTGTTTGAGTCCTCAAAACAGCACCCATTTACTCCCGACGGATTTGCAATACAGGGCACTACAATCAACATTTCTGACTACCGTGTTCAAGCATGCGCTGTTCTTTTTTGCTTTACCAACGAAAGACTCATGCCTTCGCATGGACGCTCGCTGAGGGAATCAATAATACACGATGTGCACTCGACAAACCCCAGTGTTGCTCGTAGAAACTCAGGGAGCGCGGTATTGCAGTCCGATTTGGAGTGGTTTAGGCAAAACTGCCTTCCAGATATACTTTACATCCTTGATGCCAATCGTGAGACGTTAGACTACGAGCTGCTAGGATCGAGTCCGCTTGTCGATCGACTAGGCGCCAATTCGGACGAGCTACTTGTGGAACTTGGTAATTTGGTACATGAGGTTGTTGAAGAGGCCATTGAATCTGTGAATCCTGTAGAGGAGAGTGCTGATGGTATTCATGACCTGTTGGAGCATAATCTAGGTACTGGCGATTACCCGTCAGACGACGCAGCCAACGCCCAGGCATATGAGGGATCTGGAGTCCGTGTATACAGTGAACATGATTCTGGCCATGAACATCACGGTATTCAGCCGCCAGAGGAAGCGCATCATGATGCTCGATTTGTCGCAGTAGACAGATATCAAACAGCAGAGTCGCGTGCCGGCGAGGACAACAAAGACAGCGCTAATCTTTACTCTACATACCTGTTAAAATCGCATCTACGCAATAATCTACAGCACGAGGGACACGTGTATGGTGGACGTGCGGCTAGGCGCTACGCTAGTCGTCCGTCTGGCCAAGCAATACAGAGCAAACAGCGCCATACTCAAATTAGTGGAGATATGGCGGGTAGAGACAGTCTGCATATTAGCCGCGGTAGTGGCAAGCACCAGACCCAGATTCAGACAGCAAACCTTTCAGAACCGCAAAAATCTACAAGGTCTGCACAGCCAAAAGTGAAAGGGACACAAATGACTGGCAGCGACAATCAGCGCGTCGGACGCACTGTTTTAGACAATTCCATCTCGCTTGCTGCTCAATCCTCAGACAGTACTGCAAGACGGCGCGTGGCATCAACATCTGGAGTATCTGATATTGGGAACACAAGTGGATATGAAGGCAACATGCAAGACAATGGGTTTCCAGCAAAAAGCAATGTGGATGATGCTATTGGCCGACAGCGGGTTGTTTCTGTTAATAACGTAGAACCTCATCTGCATCAATTGATACGCAAAAGTGCAAACACAGTTAGCACACCAAGTCCTGAGCGTAGACGAACAACGCAAAGCATTCGCTCACTGTTCAATCCTTCGCTTTTGTTGGGAATGTCATCTCACCAGCCTCAGCCTCAAGACCATGCCTCAGCCGAAGAAAGCATGGTTCAAAAACGTGTTCGTCGCGGAATGAGGCTAAGGGAGCTGTTTGGTTCATGGGACACAAGCGACGTCAATTTCCCTGATGATACCTCGACATCGTTTTTAGGAAGAGAAGCTAGAATTGACCCGATTAACTCGCTTTCATTTAGCACGCCAGTAAGGGCCAGCATAGGATCGCGGCCTTCAGGCGGTGCTTTGGCGACACTAGGAGGTGTGCTGGGGGCTGGGACACTGCATACATATGAATCCGGTAGCGGATTAGCCCATCGGCTATCACGGGGGCCAGTATCTTCCGCAATATCTTTTGAACCAGACACACCAAGGAATACAGATAATGCCGAATCAATAAGCACATTGGACCAGCTGCGGCGCTCCAACCATTCTTTGTTTCAGCAAGGCTCACGCGCATCATCCGCAAAGCAGCCGCAGCCGCAACCGCAACCGCAACCGCAACCGCAACCGCAGCAACCGCCGCCTCTGCATTCTGGGCATTCGTCGTCTGATGCTGTCGCTGGAGTTACTTCCGAAACATATACATACATGTATGCACGCGTTGGCTTGCCCAATGTGGTAATTGTAGCAGCTCTGCTGGACACAGAGCGAGGACTGTCACGCCGCAGAGACGCACAGCGTGAATGGGATAAAATTGTAGACAAGTTTCGGGGGATGGCATTGTTTGAGCAGATGATGACAGCTGTAGACTAAGCCTGGTTTTCTCTTGTCTTGGGCTGTTTTGATAGCACCAGGGAATGATAAAGAAATATCACATCTTTTCAGCTGTCTATTTTTAGATAGCCGCATGTTCTGCGGTTTACTTGATTTTTTCTCATTGGCAAGACCAATTGATGGTTGATGTTAGCTATAAACAGGTTTTTTTGTGTAAATAGAAAAGACAAGGCCTGATGTGTTGAGAGACTGCGCAAGTTTGCTCAAAAGCAGTTGTGGGAGATGTTTGAAAGGATCCCGCAGCACGCAGAAGATGCGGTTGCTGCATATCTGGATGTCATGTGTTGATCTCTAGAACATTTACTTTTGGCTTCACGTTTGGTGCAATCAAGGCCAAAACAACAGTACTGTTCATGGCGTGCGTTTGCGTTTCAATCTGAATGGCAGCTAGAGATAATTGCTTTTTGACATTCTTGCTGTTTAAAAATAGCAGCGGGTGTGTAGATAGCGAAATAATGCTTTGTCTTTTTAAAGAAAATTGTGTGCTTTTTTTGGATCGGGAAGCCAGATAATGGCAACGAGTGGCAGAAAAAAGTGACACCTGTTGCTGTTTCTAAACTTAGCATGGAAAGTTCTTCTCTATTGTCTAAGGGGTTTGCAGATTGCAGATTTGCAATGCCCCTTTTTGTAGAGAAGTCGGGAACGTCAGATGAACATATGGAGGCATTGTTTTGTATGACTACTGCATGCGTGGCCGATCAAGCATGGGGAAATGGAAAAATTAAAAATAAAAAATAGACGACGATGGAAGAGTCAAATGGAAGTGCGGGACATGAGACCGCCGAGTGCCCAGACATCTTGTTCTTACAGCCGCCAAGAGAAGGGTATGGCATGGGCCAGGAAGACTGTCACTATTATTCTACTCACGATTGCCAAGACAGCGTACTGTCTCTTCCGGGTGGCTATAAAAGGTAGGCTGTTTTGCTTTGTTTGTTCTTTCTATTTGGCTAGGATATCCAGCTTCTCCAATACCATCAATCACAATAGATCAAACAGCTGCTACTTTCTTGCATTTATCTGCCACAGCAATAATATTACGGGTGCTATCAGCCAACAACCTGTCGACATTAAGAATACCTTCCACCACTACCACCTTCTAGTATCTACGTCTTGCGTCCCGCAACGCCAATTAATTCCTATTCGCAATACCAAGGCATAATACCATAAGCAAGAGATTTGCATACCCCTCATTCTCCTCAAAGCAAAACGTGCTTGCCAGCAAAACCGTACCCTGTCAAGACAAAGTCAGCAGCGGCGATCCCAACAAAAGCATAGTAGACAATAAGACCACTCTTGCTTTTACTGCGCCTCGTTTTCCGCACCTTGGACGGCCGTCAAAGAGCACTATAACCACAACCACCAATAACAACAGCATCAGCAACAACAGAAGCCCCATCATCAACGACATCGACAGCACCGCCATGAATCTCGCATTGATGCCGCCACCTAGACAGATTTACCTGTGCAAGCTCTGCTACTCGGAGCACACAAACATCCATTCTGCACGTAACCACATGCTGACAGGCCATTCGCTGTGCCTTACAACACACGATACGTGGGATTATGTAAATGTTAACCGATTCTGAGGAACGCTGCAGCCATGCCTCTTCCATAAGATCTTCCACGCCGTTGCTTGTTCTGAGCAGAAAGGCTCAATACGCAAAGCCTTATCTTTAAATTGTATATCAAACCCATTTGCATATCAACATCGTGTCACCCTTTTCTACGATTCACAGAAGAAACAGCATTTTTTACCGACTGTAACCTTGTTTCCATATTTGTTTTTATATATTTTCATTTATACAAGCTTGTTCTTTTTCTTTAAACATTATGCAATACAAATCTGTTGTCGAAACATTATCTCAATACAAGTGTTGGTATGTATCGTGTAGTTTACTGTGCGGCTCTTGCACCACATCCAACAACAGCACACGATACCTTGAAGTATAAAACGTGTCAAGCTACCCCCTAAAACATAATCTGTGCGATCTTTTGGCAGTAAAGAAGCAGTAATGATTCTGTTCCGTTTTGACGTTTATCCTGACGCCTGCAGTTAATTAGAAACTACAGTTGTTGTCTGCTTGTGATGTGGTGAATAAAAAGTGAAAAGTGGGGTAGATTTTTAACAGACTCTGGCACAATATGTGGGGAAGGGAAAGATGGGGAAGGTAGAAAACCGTTTGAGGGACAGCTTACTCTTACGCATACAGGCAGGTTCCACATACTGTTGTAGATACTACTATGTCATACAAGTCAAGAGACAAGACAACGCCGATTGATGGATGTTCCAAGCGTATGTGAGTATTTCTAAACATAAAATACTAACTGTTTGCTATGCAACGCATCAATGTCAACCAGACAAACCATCTCTTGTTTCAACACCAAAATCGCACACATACGACATCAATTTTACTTCTGAATTCCAAACAGCCTGGTATTATTTTTCCTTCCCTGGAGGCCAGTGGTACACAATCGCCGAATAATGGTAGTGTGAGCTCCTGACATTATCGATTCTTGTTTATGTGGAGAACCATCATCTGGTCTTACCACCATGTTTAGCATATTCCCACCATTATGTGCAACTTTTAAGCCTACTTGTGTTGCTCGTCAAAAGCTCTTTCTTTACCAGAGGCTGCTAAACAGGATAGAAACATAGAACTGCATGTGGTTCTTTTTCTAGTCAGAAATATTCATCCGTAAACATTCTTCTCTTTTGCTTTTGCTTTTCTCACCTTTTCTCTCGTTGGCATTTGTTGCTGTTGCAGATAGTATTCTTTTTCTTGCAAATCAGTGTATGAGAAGGGCTTCGTGTGTATGTTCAAGCATATATTTGTCTTCTGTCTCTTTTTTGGCTGCACTACTTGTCATTCCGTTCCTTGGCTTCTGTCTATCTGCCTCAACTTTCTATTATCTCATACTGCACGACACACGTTCGCACTGGCAAGTAGTCTGCCAGAGAGACAATAGGTTTATTGGCAATAACATTGTTTGTCAGTGCTCTTTTTTGAGGGTATCCTAAAAAGGTAAGAGGGCCTCCATTGTTATTTTGCTCTCACAGCGCATAATCGGACTTTTTCTACAACGGTAAACAATAACCACTAAATCGTCGGACATGCATATCCCTCAAGACACATAGTGCTTTCAATTTCGCTATCATATACTTATTATTGTAGAAGTACTATCATATAAGCGCTAGCCGCTTGGAAGAGAAGAGAGCAACTTTGATTGTGGCAAGCCGAAATTCCAAAATTAACGCTGGCCTGGACAATCTAATATTGGGTCCCAGGATAACGGATATATACTGATTTTCCAAGCGTGCTACTTTAATCTATCAGCTCAATTAGTAAGTCCATAACAAAACCACACTTTTATCCTTGTTCACAAAATGGCAATAGAGGCATACAGTATTTTCCATGCCTATCTCAGCGTTTTCTTCTGGTTTTATTTTTGCTGTTTCAGCAATCTCTCTTCTGTGTAAGTTTTGTGATCAGCGCCACAGCATCAACGCTTTTTTTGAGATATCCATATTTCGCAATATATTTTACAGATATATTTGTGTATTTTCAGAACCAGTGCAATTGGTTACATGCGCCTTCCATTATAACAATCGTGCCTTTTGTTGTATTTCGGGAATGTGAGTGACTAGAGGAACCTCATACACCATACAACCATGGCGCAGCCAGCCGTGACACGAATGCTGTTGTGAATTTACTAGAAAACAAAGTAGATTGGTCTTTTGGCGCAGTTTCTCTCATGGATTATTGGCATGTATCCACCAAAGCCTGCCGCCATCAGTCATATCCTCTTTTTAGAATGAGACCTTTATTTACATTTTGTGGGTTTAACCATTATTGCTTTCTGCTTCATTACTAATCCGTTTGTCTATATTTTTGTTGTAATCACCCCTGCACAAATCTATACAATTGCTTAGCTGCAGCTATTTAGTTAAAGCAAAACAAACCCCAGCTTTAAATTGCAAATAATATATAGGAGGCTTACAGCGTTGGGGAGGATTAGCGTTTTTATAATTTCTGCTGTGTTTGAGCATTAGTACCTTTGGAAGTTTTTTACATTGGTCCATATTAATATTGCGTAGGATTCGGCAGTTGAGCAGTATTCTTCAAATATTATTTCTCTCTTTCCTCTCCTCCATCACACCTTCCCACAGAACCGCTCTTTTGCTTTTGTGAATCATTTTCAGAGATACTTTTCTCGAAACGTCATCACCCCTCACGCGTTCGTCGAAAATCTGTTGCCAGACTACCTTGCCATATCAACTCGGTTTTTGCTTTGTTAAAGGGCTTTACCAACATCTTGTGATTATTAGATTACACAACTACAACTCCCCCTGCACAGCAAGCAACAATATAGTGACCAGCCTTGTGATTTTAATTCAGCACAGCATCCGAAGGTAAAGTGACATTCATTGTTGATTACGAATGATTCATTCTGTTTGTGCTTGTCTTTACTCTTCTGCAGCACTCCGCTGCCTCTAAAATTTATGACTGCAATTGCTCATATAATTTGTAAATGTAAAGTTTACAGATGTGATGTGAGCAAATGTGGCGTCAACAGCCATTTGTTGCCCAGTATGTTTGTCTACTACAGCGTCGTGTGTAGGAAAATGCAAATGTGTGATTGTCTCTCGCCCTGGCTGAAGAGCTATTTGTACATCTGCTACACAGACACCACGCTCTTGTGCTATCTCTTTTGTGTAATGATGTGCTTTAGGGCCAAATCACGTCTCCAGCCTATTCGATTGCTAAAACCTATCCGCTTTGCTAGTAGCCATCAATTAGACCTGATTGACTATTGTCAAAACTGCATGCATATTGTGCTAAATTCCTATTGTTTGTTTGACGTGCCTAATATGAATGGCGCTTTTAAATTCTGACAATCTGCAATTGCCGGCCTGTAGAACATTTCGACAAAACAGCTGGCCAACATAGACAAGAGAATCCGTTCAGTACAACCACTCGTGTCGAAGCACGCTGGACAAACGCCTTTGGGGCTAAAAAATAAGGTAGGATAAAATCACACGTTTTCACTCACTGGTGGACAACGGTGCTTCACAAGCAGTCAAGTACATATTGTTCAACATTGAGAATTGGCTTACATATCCAATATCATACTATCCCCTGGAACCCCCCACTCAGAATTAAATCTATATTCTCCAATTGCGCCCCTTCTTCACAGAGATGCTTTCTGTTGATATGGATGCAGACATTCTACAGTTTGTACGCCTTTTTGGAACTCCTAATCTTCAATATCACTGTTCGTGCCTATACATGAGCATCAGCGTCCGAGCCACATAAAGATTGGCTGCATTGCGTATAGCGCGCATTGTGCATGGCGCCTCCTCCATTCTTGTGGTTTTGGATAATGGCTAGGAAGACCAAGGTGAGGCTGGCTGCTAATGAGAGCTAGCCTGCTTATGAAAATATGCCATAACTCTTTCCTATCGTCTGTTTCATCCACTCAACAATCTGGACATGAGTTGAGAGAATGAATAATACAGCGCACCCTTCCTCTCCTAAGACGCTCACTGTTGCTGATACTCGTTAATGGTTGGCGTTGTGTCACCATCGAGGCATAAATAATAGGGCGGAAGGATGTATACGTTTGCAATTGCTGCAACAAAGTCTGGCCGGGGTTGAATTAAAACAGCACCCAAGCCACGCATGAAGGTCATAACACCGCCCTTGCCAGCACAATCTCTTTTTCTCTGGCAGCTCCTATTGTCTTATAAATCAAAATAGACCTACTCGTTGCATCCTTTTGGGGAGGAAGAAAAGTGGTTTTTCTAATCGGTGCTTGCAAATAATTGTCGTCTTTCAAAAGGAAGAGAATCCAAACGACAGAAACAAGTGCTTTCACATCCGTCGCTAGTTTTGTGCTGGGGCTATTTTGAACATCCAATTTCTGCCACGACTCTGTATGGTTTGCTGCTGCTTGCATGTACATGAAGGAAGAATAGTCAAAAGGGGAAGTGTTGTGCGAATGCCAGCCATCCTTGTTTGTAGAAGACACTGACATTGCTACTGAGTTTTGCGGCTGAAAAATATCAGCAGTGTTTGTTGGATCCTTGATAACATGAGCTGTTGAATCCTTTCGGTTTAGAATCATCTATTATTGTCCTGTCATCGTCTGCATTCAGTGGAAGACGCACCATGCGGATACATTCCCTTGGGTCCATCAAGAATAATGACTGCTCCTGAAGCCCAAGGGATCCAGAAGTATCCGTTGACAATGATCTGGTCAGAAATGTGCATTGCTTTTGCATCCAGCATTAATGCTGTCGTTTTTCAACTCTCAAGCGAAATCCTTTTTGTTGTGTACGGTGGCGACAACCATGCAGGGGACCGTGGTATTGCAAAGTGTCCACAGGGAGACATTCCACGCATCTTTTGTACCTGCTTCCCATGTATTTATGTTCTGAGAAGGAGCTGGGTCTGAAACGTGCAATGGCTCTGTGCTTCTTTAAAACGGCCGATGCTATTTGTTGTCCTTGTCGCAAGCAATTCACACGAGGAGAGCAGGTCTCTATTGGTCTGGATATGGTATCGGTGTTGCTAATGGCACTGGAGTTCAGAGCAAAGAGTCAACAATGCGCAAAGGGGGATGAGTGCATTCTAGTTGATTGTGGATTACAGGAAAACGGCAAAAGAAGAGTCAATGGGAGGTTGCTGCTGTTAATGGACGGCGGAACGCACAATTGCCAAGATAAACACATGGCCTTTAGGGAGTGTAGTGTTTCTGCCGCGCGTATAATTGCTGGATGTCTCCATTCTACATTGAACATTAGGCTAGCTAGCTAGCTGACTGACAAGATGTAATTGCGTGTGTGGCTCTGGGTCTTTGTCCACAGTATGCAAGGATCTGGCTATTATTATCTTTCCTCGTCCTTTGTCACTCGCCGCCAGCTGTTTGATGCTGGCTAGAGTCGAGAGAAAGTGAGAGTGAGAGAGAGCACACTGCATAATCAGCCTTTCGGACGCTCTCCATCCAATTTATGTGCCCGGCGCCATCTCCTGCCACTCTTCTGCTTTGCAACCCTCCCATAGCGCCTTTGCTCCTGCCCAGACTCTTGCACTCCCTCCGAAGCCGTTTGTTCTGCCTTCCCTCCTTTTCCTGTCAGCTTCATGCTGCCCTGTAAGGGTCCATTTGCATTCTCCTCAGATCAGTGCTGGATACTTTCGTCTCTATTGCCCCACAATGCCAGAATAGCAGAAAAAGTCAACTTTTTTGATGGGCGGAACATACTGCCTCGGCAGTGTTTGAGGTGTTGTGCACATTGCTCTGGCTGCATCTTCTGAGCTGTCCTCTGCGCTGACAAAAGCACATTCGACTTATTAAGGAGGCGGCGGCCGTTGTGTTTACTCCTTCTCCACACCATCCAGCAAACCCCAGCGATTTTTTCTCGACATTTTATATTCTTTCATCCGCTACCTCTTCCAAAAAAGCGAGAGCGAAAAAGGCAATCCCCTCTCCACAATTTTTGACCGAGAGCTTCGCAGCCATCGCGTGCTCATTTCCGTGTTACCGCATAAGCGCAATTTTCATACCTACAACCTGGACCACTCCTCCCTTCTAGCACTTTTCTGAAATCTTTCAACTGTGTTCCTTGCTCTGTTTTTTTGGCATTTGTCTATTTCTACTGCAACCTTTTTCCTTTTTATTTTGCGACATCAGCCTCTATTATCCTGCCCGTTTCTCTTGCTTGCTCACTTGCCCAGCGTCTTCTTCGTATACCTTTCATTGCTCGCTAAACCACAACTGTACTTTTATTGTTATATTTGGTAGAAGCCGCTGTTGTTTCTAGCAGCCACTGGTCTCTGTGTACTTGAGCCTTTCTCGCGTGGTTTTCTTTCCATTTACACCTACTCTTACATTCGCACCAAATTCGGTGTTTATCTTTTTCTTTTGCATTATACGCCTTGTTCTCTCTCCACCCCCCAGAAACTGCAGCACAAAGACAGAGCGTATTGTTCCTCTTTTCTCTTGCAGCTTGTGCCATCGCTCCAACGCCCCAGCTTCCGCACCGAACACCCGTCGCACAGACATCTGCTATCTACACACTTTATTTTCCCTTTTTTCAGCCTTTGCCGAGCAGCATACAAGAAGCCCAAACAAGGCAACGGCAAAGAAAAGGTAAGCAACAATTCACCATGGCAAACCCCTCTTTTATCCCTTTCTCACACCTCTGCTGTTATTCTGTGCTCAATGCTACAGGACGCGCGTGCTTGTAACACCATTGAAACTTGATGACCCTGCGATGGTTGAAAAGCAATGCTATTTTCTGGGGGTCGGCAGCTGAGTACCGACCATGCATGGCTGTCTGATCCGAGACATCCAGAGAACGGTGGATCACAGACAAAGGCGCTTGGATGTTCCAGATCAGACAGCCACGCATGGTTGGAACATAATTGCCGACCCCCCCCCCCAGAAAATGACATCCTTCTCTCCACTTTTTGCCTGTTGCAACCCTGCAACCTTGTCCCTCACAAGAGCAAAGTGAAGCGACTGGTTTCCAAATGATGCTTCTTGGAACAAGCCACATGCGTTTGCTCCATCCCGATACGGAATGGCATTGTTGATGTCGTCTTTCCTTTCCTTTTTTACTACCCGCCGTCGTGTCCATATGTTGGAACGCCGCGCAAGGCTAAAGGGGGAGTACTGACAAGCAATAGCAACTCCCAAACAGACGACATAGTTAAAATGACAAACAGCCGAGAGTGCTCGGCACAAAGCCACCATATCGTGCTTGTGCTGTGCCAGAATGGCCCAATGTTTTCTCTTCTCTGTGGATGTGTATGGCGTTTGCAGCTGCAGCAATAACCCCACCCACTTGTTTGCCACCTGTGAGAGATAAAAGACGATATGTTGCTGCACGTGCCGGCAAGCTCATTGTATAGCAGTGCCCAGGCTTTCCTTTTTGCAGCCAGAACACTCGCTTTGGTGCCTGTACATACGTCTGCTCTGCCGGAACTTGATATTTCGCTCGTTTAGAGCTATGAAAGACGTGCCATGTCATGCTCTTTTTTTCTGTAGCCTGCCACAGTTCCTGCAGGGCCAGCAACAATTGCTGTCGCAAGGCCAGAATGTCGATGGAATGCAAAGGGCGGAACTAGATTGTGTCAGATTGTGTTCTGAATTTGATGGTTGATACTCCCCGTTTCACTTGAACAGAAAGTGGCACGTCAGTTCTATTTGCCACTTTCATGATGCTCTGGGATGCTGCGTAAATAACGAAAATGCCCTTGTTTTCCTTCCTTTCTTTCTGGAGCTGTCCCAGGAGGCTTTGAGCTGACCCCTGCGCCATCTCTCGATATCAGGCCGCCATCCTCTTGTTGTTCTACACTATATCTAGAGTGAGCAAAATAATGAATGTTATTATTTTCTGTCTCCCTCGCTTGACCAATTTTGAATACAGACCAGACAGTTGCTATTTTATAGCTCTTGCCCGTCTATAGCAATCACTCAACAAAAGCAGGACGGCTCAATAATTATGTCACAATCTAGCTGCTCATGGAGGTGGAAGGCGTAAATATCATCCATATCGGGGTATATATAGCCTCATGTCTGTTTTATGCGTCAATGCACAGACGTTGGATCTAAAGTGTAATACTGTTGCCCCTTTTTCTTTCTTCCCTTTTTGTTGCTTATTGCTTTCCAAGCGTATAATGTACATGTAGAATTGTCTGTCGTATCCACCATTACTTGTTATTAACAACACATTACAATTTCATAATTTCCTTGTCTTTATTCACAAACGGTGCTTACATTAGATACCTCTGCTCTGGCCGTGTACGTTTGCACTGCGTTTGTAATTAGCCTGTAGAGCCCTCCATACTTTCAGCCCGGTCTTGGAAAAAAAGCACTTTTGTGATTTACTTGCCAGATCAGGTCTAGTCGGCACATAGTTTGCTATTTTTGCTGCAGATCCAAAAGAAGATTGCAAGGTAAGAGCGATACACTGCGATGTGCTGATTCTTTATACATGCATGGGCATATCAGAAGAGCACTGAGTAGCTGTGGTATCTTTTGTGACATCACTTTCTTTTATTCCGGCACATGAGCCAAGCAAGCACATCATATACCAGTAGAAGCCAATTGGGTCTGTGCTAGGCCTGGCCTGCAGTATGCGCACGTATATATAGCCTACGCGCTTCCTTTGCTGGTTTAAAGTGCGCCTATATGTAGCTTAGCTGAGGCAAAGACAGAATCTTTTTTTTTTTGGTTTTTTTCTGGCTGTGGTCTACTGATTTTGCTTCTCGTTTTCTGGCCATTCCCTTTCCATCATCTCGGCAATGTCTAATACGAACGTAGTAGTGGGGCGCTTGAATTATTCTAATTAACCTGAATTTACTTTTACCATTATCAATTTACCAGTAGCGAGTCTTTTCGGTTGGCCTTATCCGTTAGCTTGCAATTGACAGGATCCGTTCCGTTTTTAGAAAAGACCAGATCTCGAGACTGTTGATTAGATTTTAATGTAAGTACTCCTGGCCAGCACATACTGGGTTTGAAGGATACATGCATATATTGTCCACCCTCGTTTTTACATTTTTCTGCATCGCTGTCTCTGCTATGCTACAGTTAAGGCAAATTAAGAGCGGCAGGGGTGTACGTGGCAGCATTGTGTGCATACCATTATTGCTGCCATGTTGTGTTTGGCGTATTTGCTTTGGTTCTAAGTGTGCGGCTCTAGTTGAGAGCCAGCTTAATCTGCTTTGCAATCCCGTAATTTTTTTGCTGTAAACCTGTGCGGAGCTTTTTCCCACCTCATCCGCATTCGGAAATTTTTGAAGTGTGAAAATCCCGTGGTCATCTTAATCATCACGTGCTTTACGCTTTGACCATCTTTTTTTATGCGGTTTTTTCTTCTTCTCTGGCCGCCGTGTCTGTCCACAGAAACCCCCTCTTTTTCCATTTTTTGCGGATGGGTCCTGCTTTATTTCCAGCGGTTTCTGTGACCCCCAGTGGGGTGCGTCCATTGAACGTGGTTTTGAGAGTATGTGTGTATTGGAGACAGAAGATAAATGGAGACGAGCGACAGACTCGTAAAGCCAAATTCTTTATTCAGAAACAATACTCTAGCCTGGCAACTGGTCTGCTGGTGTGGGCTGTGCGCCTTCTGCCTATTTGGGAGAAGCGCAAATGTGCCGATCCCAGCATTCTGGTTGGCCTGAGGTAGCACCAGTGTATATGTTAATGGCTAAAGAGATCTCCGACCATCCGTTGCACTTATGCTAGTGGTGCATGAAACTTAGACACTAGACAGAGACATAGCCCATCCAGTATTTTTCCTCATTTCCGCGCGGGTGCTACCAAAAGAATTTCTTCTCTGTTTTAGCCGTTGGTCTGGTGTTACACGCATTGGACAGAGCTGGGGGGATGTTGACGGCAACCGTAGCGACACCCGCCCACCAAGCAGTTTGCATATCCTACTGTTTCTTCTTATCCTCTCTCCCTCTGTCGTGCTGCTGTTGTAATGCACTCTCAAGCAAGTGCTGTGCTGTGCTGTGCTGTGCTGTGCTGTGCTATACTAGATAGGCAGACAGTAAGCAACAACCTGCCTTAGGGCGCGTTCTGCTGCTGCTGCTGCTTTTATCTTGTTCAACAGCAGCATGGATGCATAATAGTTCATATGTATCTTAGAGAAACACACAACCTGCATGACAAGCACAGGCACTATGCACAGCCAGACACTCCCATTCCTACTTGCTGGACGGAGCGTGCAATAAACAAAGATGGTGAAGACGGGAGGTGACAGTGGGCAGGAGGCGGTGTGTCCGCCGATATTGATCATCTTTGCTGTTCAGTGCCTGGGGCTGCCTTGTCCGCTTGCCGTGTTGTAGCACGAGAAGCGTGAGACATTTTGTCTTTTCTCTACCGATCAACCTGACGTATCTATCTTTTTTTAGAGCATATTCTACAAAAAGACGACATCTTCCTCTTTTTTGTTGTCTTCTTCTTTACTTCTCTATTCAACTTTCCCACCCTCCTCAGGCCTTGCTGTCTTTGCCTTTCTGCTTCATCTTGGCCCGCATATAGAACTCAGGACATAATATACATGCCATTTCTGTGCTTACTATCTCGCATCTACTATTTCCTTCTTTTCTCTCCTGGATTAATTACCGCGCAACCGGGTAGCAGAGCACATTATCCTGTCCACCCTTACTATCGCAACACTCCCTTGCTACTGCTCCCACTAGACACAGTAAAAGGACCCTTTTCCCCTCTTTGTCGAGCGTCTGGCGGCAAACAACAACAATAGAAAAAACCCTGACTGCAACTACTACCCTATATCTACTGCGTCATTGTTGGGTATACCAGCACCACAGGCGCCTTCCAAAATTCTTTACTTTTTCTGTTGCAGTCAACATTATCGATCCTTTGCAGAGCAGTCAATATTATCATTATTGGGTTGCCTCAGTGACTAAAAGCGCCCACTCGGTTTTTCCTTTCTTGTTTTGGCTTTCTTGCCGCATCGTACATCCAACACTCCGTTTTCTACAGTAACAGAGCAGTGTGGTTACGTCTGGGATCCCTTGAATTTTATTTTTCTTTTTCTTTTTCTGTCCTATGATTTTGTCTTCTGGGACAAGTCCCTGTTGTCTTGAGTTTTCTTCTCTCCTTTCCTCGTACACTCGTTGTTGTTCTTATAATCCAGCCGTGCATTTGTTGTAATTTTTCTTTTCTTTTTCTACAATCGACATCATACCCTGCACTGCCTTTTGTTCCTGTAATTCTATATTTCTATTGCGATATCTATCGTACTTGCTAACCGGAGCGCACACAGAAGAAATCTTTGTCATTTTGCTATGTGTCCAGCCCCACTCTATAGTTATTTCGACGCCCAACAGCTAGCTGATTTCATCATGAACAGCGAATTTCCTGGCTATGATGGCGCAAACACCACCCCAGCGACCAGCGACTCCACATTCAGCCATATGCATAACATTGCTGCCGCCCTCACCGGGGTCCCAGAGGACTATGAGGGCTATGATAGTGCACGCGCACGCAAGCGCCGGATGACGGTGTCCGATGGGCGCCGGGCAGATGCCACCTCTTCTGGGCTTACACTGCCGGATGCCAGCAGTGGGCTGTTTAGCATGCTCGATCAACAGCATGGCAGCTTTGCCAACAGCGCGCAGGCACACAGCTACAGCTCGTCTTCACCTTCAGGAAACATGATGCAAACGGCAGCACTGTCCTCTCTCTCTGTACACCCGGGCTTCGGAGCTTCGCCCATCGACAGCGGATCCATGGCAAACATTAGCACCGACAGCAGCAACGGTTGCGCTGACTCTGCTCAGCATGCCGTGTCGTTCTTTGGCGGCGGCAATATCGCCGAAGGTATTGCGTCCCAGAATGTGCTGTACAGCCCTGCAGTCTCGAATAGAGCAGCAAACGGACGGAAGCACCAGTCGTTGAGCGTCTCCGTTGGCCGCGACATCCGCAATGAGTAAGTTGACCCTGTTTACCACCATTTCCCCTCCCCTTTCTCTGTCATTGACACAATGTGCACTTTGCCAATGCCAGCGTCCACGAGTACACTTTTAGCTAGGCGATGACCTGTATTTCTGTGCGTGGTTCTCTTGGTCGGCCTGTCCGTGCGCGGATAGGTCTGCTGCTCTATTTATCCTCAAAGGTCAATCTGCAGAAGAATAGTGTGCCACATTTTATGCGCGCAGCTCGTTGCTCGTAACTCCCTCATTTTGCCAATTTTACTGCGCTCCACGCTGCTTTTCTCTTTGTGCGGATAGGCAGGCGTTTTCTTGCTCCTGCCCTTCTTCTAATCTATTGACGTTGTGTGTCCTTCCTCTTTTGTCGCCTAAACTGACAGAGATTGACACATGTTTCGATTTGCTTTTCTGTATTCCGCCAAGACAGCAGCGCATCTTGCTGCGTTTTTTTGTTGAGCGTGATCTATCCATGAGATTGCTCACATCGGATCTCTCTCTCGTTTTCTCTGCCCAGCAATGTCTTTTTTTTGCTTGCCCCGCCATTCCGTTTTGCTTCTTTCGGGATTCCACTTGTTTGGATGAGCAAATGAGCGCAGTGGAATGCTAGTCGTGTGGACAGGCGGGTTTCTGGGTTGGTTGTCTGCTGCGCTCATAATGATATCGTCACGCCTCCAGCCTCTTCGCCCGAGGGGTTAGCTGAGTTATCTAGCCGTCTGGCCAGACATACGTTTTGTTGCTGTCTGTGGCTGCTGAATATAAAGGTCAGCAGAACACGCCTCTTCCATCTGCCGCAGGCCGCTCTTGTTGGCTCGCTTTTATCACTTCGTGCTAGCATCTATCAATCTGGCTCTGATGCCGTTTTGCTGTTCTTGATTGCCCACCTTTCAGCCATCATGTACTACTGCACATCGTCTGCTCATGTGATCAATTCCTGTCCACGATATTGCCTTTTCTTTGAAAATCCTCCTGTCACACCAATCTGGAATTGCATATTCCGCTAGCCCGGAGAAAAAAAGGAGTAAGCATTGGCAGACATACGCAACTAAACAGCCACTTTTGTCCCGGGTTTTTTGCCTTTCGGTTCTGCCCTTTTCCTAAATTTAGGTTCGACAGCTCGCAGGAGCCCCAGACTCCAGGCATGTTTTCGCCTTCGTTTATGGATGCCATGGAAGGCGCTGCAGCCGCAGCCGCGGCCGCGGCAGGCATGTCTTCGCCGCCCATGATCTACAATGTCACGTCTCCATACGCGTCTAGTCAGCCGCATAACGGTGCACACCATCATCACCACCACCACCACAGCTTCTCTGCATCGGGCTCCGGAACACAGAACCAGGGACCGGGCACTGTCGGATTCTTTAGCAACGCGGCAAGTGTGGCGATGCTTCGGTCAAACACCGTTGGATCGTCCGCTAGTGGTGGGTTTGGCAGCGCTGAAGATTTTACGTCAGGACTACAGATCAACATGAACGCTGCGGCAGTGGCTGCTGCCAATGCCATTGGCAGCTCGTTTGACAACGGCACAAGAAACGCCGGCTCTGGCTCAGCATTCTCAAAGGTTCACGATACCGGGGACATGTCACAGCTGTTGTGCAGCAGCGGAAGCATGCCAGGCCAGGCCATTCCAAACATGGATCTGGCACTGAGCTCAACCTTTGCCCCATTTACCAGTATTCCGGGGCTGGAACAGTTTTCGCCGAATCCGTGGGATCGCCAGGGCATTTTCTTAAGCCCGAGCGCAGCAATGAGCACCACCGGCGTCGGCTCTTCTTATGGCATGATGACAGCCGATCCTCTGCTACTACGTGGCATGGATGGTACTGCAATACTTCAAGACGGCAGCCTCGATCATTCTCAGTTTGCACCAGCGTATGGTCCAGCAGAAACAACAAATGCTTCGTCAACGGCGGAGGCATGTGACAACTCCATCACCTCTCCTCTGGCAAGCACAAAAGGCAATAAGCCCCGGAGTCCGTCTACCGTCTCAAAGAAGTCGCGTAAGCGCGCAGCAACGGTGGCCAACATCCACTCGCAGAACAGCCAGCAGTTGATATCTTCGGCACCCCTTGATCCAGTATGCGCTAGCACTTTTGGCAAAAGCTCGCCATCATCCCACTCAAGAGCGTCAAGTGCAACAGCCGCCTATTCGGGGCCATTTTCCAACAGCCAGGCTGTGGTGAAGGGGACAGGAAGCAAGGTTATGATGGTACTGACATCAAAAGTGGCTCAAAAATCGTATGGTACGGAAAAGCGATTTTTGTGTCCACCGCCGACAATTCTGATGTTTGGCGACTCTTGGAAGCTTCCTGCTGTGGAATCAGGCGATGCCTCTGCTCAAGCAATTGATGGTGGAAGCGACACGCTTTCAGCAATGCCACGCATATCAGTCTCTGTATCACCTTCCGATATACCTGGAATGGGCGGCGATAGCGACGACTTGAGTTCCAGCGGTGCATGTGGTCGCCCGCTGGTCTCATCAGTATCATCTGCAGAGACACGCACTTATCAGCTCGAGTGGCTTGCCCAGCCAGAGCCAACGCCCAACCCAAAGGCACATGTTCCGCACAATCCAGTGTTGCCAGTGCGGCCGCCGCAAGAGGGAGAGACTGTCACTGGGCGCTATGTTGCAAAGCAGCTGTTCATCAACGACGTGGACGAGAAGCGCAAAAGGGTTTCTGTCAAGGTCAGAGTCCATGACCCATCAGGCCAGCTAATGTTGAACGAATTTGACTCGCGCCCGATCAAGGTCATCAGCAAGCCATCGAAGAAACGCCAGAGCGTAAAGAACGTTGATCTGTGCATCCACCATGGCTCCACCGTGTCTCTTTTCAACCGCTTGCGATCCCAGACTGTGTCTACAAAGTATTTAGGTGTGACACGTTCAATGTCTGTTGGCGGCCCGCGTCCCTTCTGGTTTCCGGCCCTCGGCGACGAATCCAAGTCGGCAATGCAGTCGGGCAGCAATGGGCGGGCGCCAGGTACTGCAAACAACACGACATTTGTCGCTCGCAACTCTGTGTGGGATCCGTTTATCATTTGGATTGTCGATACGCATCTGGGCCAGAAAGAGATTGATGCGTTTAACACACGCATTGCCGAAAATCCAACGCCTGTTCCAGGTTACCCAACGCCACCCACGTTTGCACTGCATCCGCAGTGTCCGCCAGACTTTGACTCTAGCAACGGCAGCCCCGACGAGCAGGAGGGTCTTGGTGGAAGCTGTGGTAACAGTATCAACGGCGACATTGCGGGACAGCCCCAGCCAAGAGCTCCGATCCCCATTCTCTACAATCAGCCTGTTATACTGCAGTGTGTCAGCACCGGCATGTGCTCGCCAGTGCTTACCCTGCGCAAGGTCGAAAAGGGCAGCATTGCAGTGGGGTCCTTCTACGGCCGCGACCACAGCCGCGATGTGCTTGGTGATCCGGTTTCGCAGCTACACAAGGTCGCTTTTGAGGTGCGCGTCCAAACGCTGGAGGAGCTTCCAGCGGTGACAGTCACGCCTGCTGGACTCAACACTCGCGTTGGATCTTACTTGACGTGTATGGGCGACATTGTTGGATTAAATTCCACTTGTGATGGCCGCCAGCTTACCGGCGATTCTTCGAGCGGGAGCAAGCCAAGCGGTGCTCGGGCAGCGGCGTCTGGGCATGGACGGAAACAGCCAAAAGACAGCGCCTCCGTGGGAACGACGTCGTGGGCGGAGGACGTGGGCGATAATGCGGTTTGGACTGTTGTTGGCACCGATTGCGCAATCTACCGCTTTGATTACCCAGACGAGTCAGAAATAATCGAACGCCTTCACAAGCCCATCTCTGTTCACAGCAACAATGCCGCAAGTGCTTCTGCAGCGGCACCTGTTGGCTCCATGTTGACACAGACGCCGCTGAATTTGCCTCCAACGCCAACTTCCCCTCATATCATGCAGGATTACTCGCACCACGTGCATCAGCATGGGCCCGGCTTTTCGTTAGACATGATGCTGGCTGGCCAAACCGCGGCGGCTGTTTCGTCAGGCGTGAATTCTGATTTTGACAATGCGAGGGTCCTAGATGCATCGTTTGCAGCCGCAATGTATGGCATTTCTGCTTCTGGTATGGACAATGGTCTGGCGCCCCATCTTCTTTCGTCGCATCCCCAAATAATGCATTCATCCGCTGCCGTTGACACGGCAAAACTGTTTGGCATCAGCAGTGGCAATGCCGCAAACACCATTATTAGGCACCCAGGACATGTCTCTGCGGAGCAGCCAAGCCCATCAGTAGCTGGCGACGGCTTGATCCCAATAGTCTTTAAATCCACTGTTCAGCACCCGCCTGCTATCAATCCGCTGTGTCGTGACAGCAGCAACGCCGGCGGCATACAGGTTATTGCCGAGCGTGCAGTGGTTACAATCCAGGGCCTTAATTTCACTCCTGACATGGTCATGCTATTTGATGGGAGGTGCTCCCTTTACACAGAGTTCAAGTCGCCCGAAAGCATTGCGTGCTTGGGGCCGTTGCCGTCGGAATTTTCCGATGTTTTGGCACTAAAGTCAGCAACCGATAAGGATGGGTGTTCTGCCAACTCCCACTGCTCGGCCAACAATAACAGCAGCAAGAGGCAGCAGCACCCATCGTCTCCAAGCATCAGCGACTCATCCTCGCCATTGCAGGATATGAGTAGCGATGATGCCGAATCTTTTACGCAGATGGAGCAGCACGATTCGTTATGCACACAGCGCGCATCGTCTGCTGAATCAACAGTGTCGTCCAGTGCCGCCACGCTTAACAGCAACAGCAGTGTTCTGTCAAAGGGATCAAAAAAGACGATTAAGATCCCGATTTACTTGTCGCGGAATGGAGGAGCAGGCCCGACCTTCAAAACTGGTCAGTTCTATACAATGCACCTTTAGTGCGTTTATGGCCCACATTGCATCTGCAATGAAAATAACAACTTTTTCTCTACTTTTTTATTAATACCTCCTTGTTGGTAATTTTTCCTTTTTTGTTTTGCAATTAATTTTTATTTGCAGGTTATTTGATGCCACCATCATAATTAGGCTGTGGAGATAAACAGCACAAAGGCAGGAATGTTTACAATACTCACGAAATATAAACGCCAGGTTGCACTTTCTACCATCTACTGTGAATGCCTCCAGTACTGGCGCATGCTACCAGAAATGGCTGAGTGGCAGAATGTTTTGACTACAGCCGTTGTGTAGGCTCTATAAGCCAGACTTCTGTCCTAACAAAGAGAGATAATAGACGAATGTGCTAAGCCTCTTTTGTGCACGCAGCCGACTGCCAGAACCAAATATGGAAAACGGACGCGGTGTGGAAGATATGTGTCATTTTGTGGCGAGAGGAGAATAGAATCAAATGCCGCACATCCAAAACAAGCAAACCACAGACAAGTTCGTATTATTGTGCTTCTCCACCAGAATGGCACTAGCATGTTTTGTTTTGCGCTGGTTTGCGGGCGCAAGAGTAGCATGGACGCCGTTTGGTTTTGTTTGTTTGTTTTCAGCAGCCGAAAAACCATCACCCACCACATTGTGGCCATTGTTCAGAACATTAGTGGGAGGAATGCGTAGCAAAATAATAAAGAAGGACCATGCATTCAAAAAAAAGCAAAGGTGTTAGGGCGTAAAGGGGGCCGCTGGTGTGGAGTACTTGCGTTTTCCCCTCTTCAAACCAAACCTCCTGAACAAGGAGAGCAAAAAGATAAAGATAGCAAAAGGTGCTAGACAAAAGAAATAAGCATGTGTGACCATTTATAGTTGCTTGAAAAGGAGGCTGTTGCTAACAAAGAACATTTGCTTTTTTGTCAGATCTGCTGCTATTTCTGATGCTGTCTAAAGCACTAGCAGAAATCGGAGGCTGTTAAAAGCAACAGCTAAGAAAATGAAAATAAAGAGAAGGTGTGGCTTTACACCTGAAACGGAAATATTTAATGCCAGCAAACGCACTCGTTTCTTCTTCTCTTTACCATATTCCAGTTTTATCTTTACACAGTAGTCACTTTCATCTCCACAGCCAGATTTGGTCCCCCTTTTCGTCCTCTTGCAAAATACTTGCCCCGTTTTGTGCCGTTAAAGCTAAATAGAAAATAAAAACCGGGGGTTATCTTTATTATATATTGTTCTGTTGTCGTATACGTGTACAAAAGACAATTTACGTTCATCGGCTTACGTAAACACACAGATATGTCGGCACTAGATATATTGCCGCAGTCTTTCCACCGTATCGGGCTTCGGCGGAGCCTAATGCGCCTGTTTCGACGGAATAGCGCGCGCAAAAGCAGCAAGCACAGTGGCATGGGGCAGTTTTGTCCAAACTGCGGAGCCCATTTTTTGCTGGAGATGACATTTGCCCGCCACATGTACGAGTGCTCCGGCTGAGCAAGCGGTCCCTATATTCTCTACGTTTGCATTCGAGGAAGGGAGGAGATCATATATCTTTGTCTTTGTGCTTGACATCTTTTTTTTGCATGCCTGGCGGTTTTTTCTTGTACTGTTTTTGGTTCTTTTACGTGCACTATTTGTTTCATATACTCTTCTTAGTGGACTGTTTTTCTTCTCACCGTAAATAAATTCACATTTACTCACAATAGACACATAATGTCAGTAAAAAGTAAAGGCTGTCATGATGGACATTCCTGCTCCCCGTTTCGTGTCCCTATGACCTCTTCTTCATCATTGCAGCATATGCTGCTGTTTTGCACTTGTGGAAAATTGTCTCAACCCGTCTTTTTTTCTGTGCTAAACTTTCAAGCAAGCAAATGGAAAAATAGCAAGAGATCATCCCTTGGTCAATGCATGGTGGGATTTTGTCACACGCCTTCCGTTTTGTGCCTTCCTTGTATTGCTTGGTTCATGTCCCAGTTAATTGGAGTTGCCATTAATCTTTCTTTACATCTGCAGATAAGATTTTCTATCTCGTTTCGACACAAGCGAGCGATTTGCGCTGCACCTGTAGAATGGAATGCCTTGTCCCATGCACATAGTTAGTGCCATCCAGCGCAGAAGGTAATGGCCTAATCGAGCAGGATTTCCTCTTATTTCGGAAGGTTGCTGTATTGTACTTGCTCTTTTACTGTATAGAAAATTTGGCAATCCTTCGGACTTCAGCAACATTCCATATGATATGGAAATAAAAGGGAAATCCATCATAGAATGCCTGTCTGCAGGCGTGTGCAAGATAGAAGATGAATAAAAAACACAAGCGCGATCGGCATCTAGTACAGTGTTGGTACTGAGCTGTCGTCCGAAAGCAAAAAAATTATAATTACTTTAATGTAGATACGAGATGTTGCTTCTTTTTTGCCATCATTAGACATGTGGGCTAGCAACAACGTTTCAGTCATAGATCTTCTCACGCATTGCTCGAAAAAGGATAGAGAAAATGGCAAACTAGTGCAACACGAGGACAATCGAGAGAGAAATATACAAATTAGGGAACAATGCAAGAAAAGGGGATGCCAGTGCTCAGAAGGCTAGGCAGTTGGGCGCTGTATTGTGGCTCGCTCATAAGTGGCATACACGGAATATAAAAAGAGCAAGGGGAATGGCCGAATGTGCTGAATACCCATTGTCCTATATGGCTCCTCTTCCGCACGCAATATCAGCATCTCCTCTATTTGTATCAACTAGCAGAGCTATCGTATTTATAAACATTCCTTGATAATTGCAATAGCGCGTTGTATAATCGGATACTTCAAGAAGCAAGCGACATTGCTGCTAATCAAGCACAAAATAATAAATATAATAATATCAAGCAAGCCTAACAACGCCTTTTAGCTGCAAACCGACTCCATTAATTGACTATCCAAGATGTCCGATAACGAAAAGGAAATAGCTGTCGCTTCCGAGACAGGATTGGACAAAGGCGACGTCGTAGTTGTCCCCCAATCGGGACCCGAGCGCGAAGCCATTGTTCGGCGACTCAAGCTAAAGCTAGATCTGCGTCTCGTTCCCTATCTCGCGCTTCTCTACCTCTTCAATGCCCTGGACCGTGGAAACATCGGAAATGCACGTCTGGCCGGCCTGGAAGAAGGCACCCATCTCAAAGGCAACGACTTTTACAACGCCCTGTCCTTCTTCTACTTTGGATACACGATCTCGCAGATTCCAAACATGTTCATTCTCAAGAAGGTCACGCCTGCGGTGCTTGTCGGCGTGACCATGGTTCTGTGGGGAGTCTGCTCGACTTCCATGGCCGCTGCAAAGAACTACTCTCAACTCGTCGCGTCGCGCTTCTTCATGGGGATCTTTGAGGCAGGCGTAGGACCAGCAGCACCTATCATCCTGTCGTTTTTCTATCTGCGTCATGAGCTTGCCTGGCGCACTGCACTCTTCTACGGATCGTCCACCTTTGCTGGAGCCTTTGGCGGGCTTATTGCTTATGGCATAGCAAAGAACCTGACCCACGACAAGTTGGCCCCATGGCAACTGCTCTTTGTCATCGAGGGCATCCCAACCATATTCCTTGGCATCCTCACAATATTCGTGCTTCCAAACTCGCCCGAGAAGCTCGAGCGCTGGTTTGTCACTCCTGAGGAGAAGCAGGTCGCGATCGAACGCTCTCGCAGCGGCCATAACGCTGACACCTCGCTCCTGGACAAGCGTCAGTTGCTAGCTGCACTGAAGGACTACAAGAACTTCTTCACCTGCATGATCTACATAGGACTCAACATCCCATTGGCCTCATACACGTCATTCCTTCCTACAATTATCAAGCAGATGGGTTATACGGATGTCAAGGCCCAGCTTATGACGGTTCCGCCGTACGCCTGCGCCATTGTCACAGTCTTCTCCGTGTGCTGGTGCTCTGATCGCACAAGGAACCGCGGATACCATGTTGCTGCAAGCGCCTTGGTCGCATGCATTGGCTACATTCTGCTGATTTCGTCAAACAAGCTGGGCGCCAACTACACCGGAGCATGCTTTGTTGCAATGGGGCTCTACCCGATCATTCCGCTGATGCTCAGCTGGGTCGCCAACAACCACGTCGGCCACATCAAGCGCGCAATTAGTGTGGCTATGCTGAACACGTTTGGCCAGTGCTTTGCCACTGTAGGCACGCAGATCTACAAAACAAAGACTGCTCCGCGCTTCTACATGGGCTACGGCGTCTGTCTCGCCTTCACCGTGGTTATGATCGTGTTCTCGCTTTCTCTTTCGTTTGTTCTGAAGCGCGAGAATGCCCGTCGCGACGCAACGCACGGCGAGCCAAAGGAGCTGACCGCCGAAGAGCAGCAGGAGGCAATCAATAGCGGTATCTATGACAATCACCCCTCATTCCGTTACTACATCTAGATTGCGCCTTGATAACTGTACACAGTTTTTTCTTATGTATTCTCCCCTATATGTTAGTGACATGGTAAATAATAATGTCAATCGGGCACTGCGCAGCATGTGCTATCCGGCCGCAATCCTCCCACTCGCTCGATGCAGTTAATATATAGAACATGATGATTAAGATGCCAAACGCAAACTGTAGACGATCTAGCCTTGGTTGCCACCGCGGTTTCCCCATCCTCGGGGGTTGTCATCCTTGAAGTTGTCCCAGTCGCGCTGCTTCATTGTCTCTGCGTCGAGTGCTTCGTGGTCATTGTCATTGATCTCGAACTTTGGGTCCGGCTCCTTGCCTCCGCCGCTAATGATATTCCCGCGCTCCTTCTCCTGCTCCAAATACTCGTCAACGGTCATAGTTGGGAGAGCCCAACTGGGTCGAAACACGCCGTCCTTAATCCGCTGTCGATCGTTGGTAATCACAAATGGCTGTGTTGGTCTGCCGTTCTTGTCAAAGATTGGACGGACTTGTTGCCCAGTTCTTGGATCAATCTGGTGGTGTGAGTCTGAATCCAGCTGCCAGTCGCTATCATGAGCTCGGTCCGGAGTCCGAGCATCACCAGATACAGATTCACTTGCGCGTCGCTTCATTTCCTCCATTTGTTTAGCCATTGCAATTTCATCGCTTATGGCGCTCATATCGTCAACTACCTGATATATTTTTAGGTCAATTAACTTAATCACGTGCTCGCGCTCCACCTCATCCATATCCTCGTTATTGTCACTCTTTGCGCTGTCTCCTGAGGAAAGCTTTGTTTCCAACTCAGCTATTACCTGCTGCATTGCCCGCATTTGCTTAAAGCGAGCTATCTTGTCATTCCTGCTTTTCCCTGCACTCACTGAGTTTATAGCGTTTGCAGACGAGGCACTGGGGGTGCTCTGCTCCACGTCCTCTGCGTGCCGGGTCAATAGCCTTCTCTCGGCTTCGCTCAGCGGCTTGAATATCCCAAGCGTAAAGCAGTTTCCGAGAAACAGTTTGTAGTGCTCCTGAGCTTCCTCCAAGACAGCCACGCGGTTATCGGGGGCATGTAGCTTTTGCAGCGCTTCACCAAGGTAGGCATTGACGAGGATGAGCTTCAGTTCGTTGGTCGAATAGTCATCGGGCGTCTCATTACTGCTGAATAGAGACAAATGCTGCACCTGAGTGTTACATACCCGCAAGCGTTCCACCAAACGCCTCGCCTGCTTTTGGTACTCCTCGCTACTGGAGGCATATTCTGAGTTGTTGATTGCCTGCAATTCCCGCTGAGCACGTACGAAATTCACCCGTAGTGAGTCTTGGCTATCGCCTGTTTCGCCCATGATTGAGTGGGGGATATTTCAAACAAACAAACAAAAAAGTAAAAAATAGATATATAGATTCAGAACTGAGAAAAGAAATAAGTGGAAGAAAGAAAACATAAATCATCACAACCAGCTAGATTTTAATTTTTTTTTCAAAAAATTTGATTTATTATCAATCGGGTATGCTGAGTCTACATCCAGAGCCCCAGCTTTTTGCCGATTGGAATCATACTAATAAACAAAAGGTTTATGAAAAGGAGACGCAGTGATGGCAGTTTGGACCGCCTGCGTTGAAAATGTGTTCTCGGAAAGACTGTAAAGCAACGTTTTGAAAAGAAGATAGAGCAATGGTCAAATTGTCTGGTTGACTGGCTCCGCCTGGTTCAAACTGAAACCAGGAGGTGTCGACATTGAGCCAACCTTCCTGAAAAGTGTTGCTTGAGTGGCTATGCGCAGCACCAGCTAGATTTTAAGTATAATCGACGACGACAATATGATATACAGAATCTAGCTAATCAACTCCATACTTTTGGCTGATCAGTGGTCTGGGCAAAGAATGCAGCAATAGGATCCTACAGAAATGTTGACTATAGATTGAAGCATGCCTAGTTCCTGCTTGAACCGGACGGATCATTGCACCCAGACAAACCATCTATTTATGTTTTCTCTTTTCAACCCACTGATTCCTGCTCCCAGAAAACTTTTTTAACACAAGTCGCCAAAACCATCATCACATTTTTTCTAATTAATGTCATATGGTTGTGGGCTTTGTGTTAAGGATCGGTGTATACGATTAATGATATACAGATTTTTGCTTAGATAATAAAAAACAATTATGTACTCCAGAAAAAAGACAAGTAACAATGTCATGATTTTTCTGTTAAAACGATTTAAACCTCAATATGCCTGTCAGTGCACAGGATGACGTTTACATGATCTGCTCTACATCAGTTCGCACACAGATTGGAAAACTATATTCTCTTATGCTTTGATTTTTCTTCTAAATTGCAACTAGCGAATGGACTAGAGCATCGTTTTCTAGGGAAGCAAGTATTCTAAAAATATTAGTGGTGAAGATGGAAACGGAATTTCTATTTTTAGCATGTCAAAAACACGCACATATAGGACAGAATTTTTTTTACTGCAAAGTAGTAAATAGGGATCATCTGAGATGTTAGAACAGTAGCTTTTTCCTTCAGGACTTTTTTATTTGTTTATTGTTTACGCACGGTGGCGTAAACGGGTGCATACTAATTCCGCACGGCATGTATTCAGATACACGAAGGAGGAAGACATGTACCCGAGTGAGCAAGAGCCAATGTTCTTTGGAAATAAAAGAACATCATACAAGTGATTTTACATCAGCATAGGTTATACTATTGTGTGTTCTATTCTTGGATGCGAGACCCACGAGAATGAAGATGATGTATTTACTCGTTGAACTTTCCTCCTGAAACAGATAATTGCCATGAGAACAAGAATAATGTACTTGTCCAACGGTTGGCACCCGTGTGCACGATACAAGTAAGAGATATCTTGGAATCGTATAAATACGAGTAAAAAAGTGGATGTAGCATGAATCTCAAAACAACTAACTCTGAATCACCACAACAACTCCTTAGTCCATCGGCCGAAAACGACAACAAGAACAAACCACCGAATCTACAGTACCAGAGTAACAATGCGTGCATCTAGACTTGCCAACACTGCCGCCGCCGCCAGCTGTGTCCTTGCCCTTGTCGCACTGATGGGCGCCGCGCCGTCTGCTGCTATGGCACTTCCACAGGACCAGGAGGTGAGCAGCGTTGCAGCGCCGGTAAGCAGTGTTGCTGAGCCACAGTGCACGGGAAACACAGCCATATGTCCCAACAACGAGGATGGAGTGTCGCCGTCGTACCTTCAGTGCAACAGCTGGTCGCAGACATACGAGACCGTCAACTGCCCGACCGACCAGGTGTGCTACACCAACCCGACATCGCCAGGCACCGTTATGTGCGCACCACCCGGCAGCGGCGGCGTTCCAAGCGCCGGTACGTGCTCGGGCCATGAGGCAAAGTGCGCGGCGGCCGGCCAGTCAGGCAGCTACTTTAGCTGCGAGCCGTGGTCGGGACAGTATGTTAACAACGAGTGCCCCACCGGCCTCACCTGCTACAACAACCAGGACAACACCGGTGTTCTGTGCCTCTAGCTCCACAGCTTGCCCAGTACGGAGCAGGGCCTCTCCTTGCTGGATGCGCCGGCATAACTAGCGTTTGCTGGCAGAGCAAACGTCTACCACCATCACCACCACAACAACAGCAACAACTACTACTATTATTATTAATAAAGATCTATGCAATTACACACCCCGAGTCCTTGAACTTTGTCTGCCCCGACTTCTTGCCACGACCAACATCAGCCCTGGAGGCAGGAGACGTCGATGCTGGACGGTTGTTTGGAGCAGGACTACTATTGTTGCTATTGTTCTTCCCAATAAGCGCATCTATTCTGCTCGAGAAAGTGGGCAGTGACGATGCCCGCATTGTCTGGCAGTCATGGACATCAGGAAACCTGTGCTTGAGACAGTAGCGCTTCTTGCACGAGTCGCATATTGTCCAGGCGTGCGTCTTTGTCGTGCACCCCTTGGCAGCACATCCACCGCCTCCTCCTCCTGGCCCTGATGCCGGGCCCTTTTTTTTACTGCTGCTGCTGCCGTTGTTGTGCCTTGCCTTTTGCGAGCACATGCCCGATTCAATGTGTCTGTTGATAACAATGTCTGGCTCCTCATCTGGATTTGTGGCTATAACGTCGCCGCATATAGGGCACGCAGGCACTGTCCTGTCCTTCATTAGGTTCTTTCTTTTGCAGTCATGATCTTGGGTCCGCCAATGTTCGTCACTACGTACAACAGAGAGCACAAAATCCCACAGTGCACAAATACAAGTAAACGAGCAAGCGTGTTAGTGCTAAAAGAGTGTCCAAAAACAACTGACCACTGTCGCTCCATCCTATTCTCTCTTCCAAAAAAACCTTTGGCAAAGAGCACTTCAGCCTCCTAGATGCGCAGTGGTATACTTGTGATACCTACCAAAAGAAAGACCTGCAGCATGTGCATTCAACAGCCAAGTAGTCCAGCTTGTTGCATTCGCCGAGAGAACAGTATTTGCCAACGTCCGGAAGCTCCATTTACCGCACAAGAATGTATGAGTATGACTAGAAGAGAAAAGGTTGCTTGTGGAAAGTGCGTTGGAAGAATAACAAAGAGAAACATACAATTACAACAGGGCAAATTCCAAAAGGAGAAAAGGCTGTATAGAGAAGAAAAAGAAGATTTCCTTTTTATTTTTTGAAAAATGGTTGATGGCTTGAAGCTTCTTGCATGCTTCTGGGTTTTATAAACTTGATCACCCCCAGACAAGTTCTGTGCGCAGTTCTTGGGTTCTCTCCCCATTCCAGAACCCTGGAGCCAGTCAGTTCCCTCTCTCGCAAGCATACGTCATCCATATGGAGGTCCAGCAATTGCTTACAAAGCGTATCTGCGGGGATTGCGGATGAATCCATTGTTCGTGGTGCGAAAGAGCGCGGGAGCTGCTGCTAGAGGAATGGGCTGAAAATGCACAACATAGTGTTATTGTGGCAAGCCTCAAAAGAAGAAGAAGAAAGATGGAACACAGTACAGATGGTAATATTGTAACGGATGTGGAAATAAATGAAGACAGAAAGGAGAAGAAACGGATGACTTAGGCTTACGCAATAAGCAGCGGTCCATTACCTTCCCGACTAATAGCCCGAGGGCTTCTCCATGGTGGTGTCGTAGGCGCGGATGAGCTTCTCCTGGCCGCCCTCGTTCTGAGAAAAGGCGTAGCCACGCGTGCGGCGCAGACGCTGCAGAAGACGCACCTTGTGGACGGCCTTCTTGAAGCGCTCCATCCGCGGGCGGTAGTCGGGGATGTTGAACTTCTGGATCTCCTGCACAATGTGATATGGTTTTGTCAGATACATGCGCTTCAGGAACTTGTAGCCGTAGTCGCGCACCATGCACAGCACGGAGAGCAGCACGGCAGTGAGCCAGAAGCGCGGATTGGCGTAGACATGGGGAATGATGCCTTCGTACTCGGTGGAGGTCTTGAAGCGAGGTGCAACAACTGCATAGACCGGCAGAAAGACCAGCCACAGCACAAGCGAGCCGGGAATGGCCAGAACGGTCCACTTGGTCCATACATTGGTGATCAGCGCAGCCTTCAGCAGCACGGTTGCCAGAACAGCAGTGTAGATAACCACGCCGTACACCCACTGGCCGCTGACAATGCCGTCGCGCTCGGTGTCGTTGGCCAGCAATACGGTGCCCAGGAAGAACAGAATCAGCGAGTGATAGAAGGCGTTGATGGCCCAGCCCCAGAATGCACGCACGTTGAAGAACACGCCCTTCTGTCCCATCTTGTACATCTCTGGATACCGGTCCAGACTGCGCGCGCTCAGGAACTGGTCGAACACGCCGATAGCAAACGGCGGCATCACCGTGAAGAACACAGTGTAGAAGGTAATCGACCACGACTCGTACACCGTCTGCCCCGAGAACACGTTGAAAAACGCAAACCAGAATTGCGTGATGTAGAGCGTGATATTCTTGTAGAACGAAAACAGAATCATCTTGCTCAGCCGATGGTAGCTCCACGCCCCGTGCACAAGCAGCAGCTTGCGTAGGTACCGGAACTGCGCTATCGCAAAGTCCGCCGACCGAGCCGCCTGTAGGCCCTCCTGTCCGCTGATGCCCACACCCACGTGCGCCGCCTGAATCATACTGACGTCGTTGGCGCCATCCCCGATCGCCAGCAGAATAGCCTTGCGCCGCCGCTTGACTAGCTTTACAACAAGCGCCTTCTGCAGTGGAGACACGCGGCAACATACTACCGCCTTGCATAGCGTCGCCAACTCCAGAAACAGGCCCTCGATATCCTTCTCCAGCGCAAAGTCCAGGCTGCGTCCATCGATGATCAGCGCCAGCGAGTCAAAGTCGATATTCGATCCGCGGCCCTCGTGAATGGCATCCAGCTTCTTCTGCAGGAACTCCTTTGTCTCCCAGTGTGTCGTCTCGTTGCATATGAGCAGCGAAAAATCCTCTTGGATGAGCTTGCAGCTGTATCCGATGTTGATTGCCGTCTCCTGTCGGTCGCCCGTCAGAACCCAGATCTTGATCCCTGCCTGCGCAAGCGTGTAGATTGTCTGCGGCACGCCATCCTGCAGCTTGTCCTCGATTGCCGTCGCCCCCAGCAGAACCAGATCGCGCTCAATCAATTCTGCCACGCGGTCTAGCTCCTGCTGTCGGTTTGTAAGTGTCATCGACGCCTTTGTGTGCATGCTGCTCCACTTGCGGTACTCGTCTGCGCCGACATCGCGCATAGCAATGCACAGCGTGCGGAGTCCCTCTGTGGCATACTCCTCCAGATGTCGCAGCGTCGTCTGCACGCAGTTTCCGCTGGCTGCCTCGTCAAGCCGCTCAAGAATCACCGTGTCTGCGCCCTTGCAGTAGAGCTTGATGGATCCATCTGGACACCGCAGCAGCACCGACATGCGCTTGCGCGTGCTGTTGAACTCGTTTACGTTGAGCACCTCGTAATCCTTATCGACGCCCATGACGCTGACTGTAATTGACCGCGGCTTGCGCGTGTGGAACACAAAGTCCGCTAGCGTGGCTCCCTTGACAAGTGCTCCTTCGTCGGGCGATGACGCCTGGTACTCAATCCCGCCCTCCGCCTCAGCCTGGCGCTCGGGAATGACTGTGTGGCAGGTAGCCAGCAGCTGGAAAAACTCGAACAGCATGCCGTTGTGCTCAATGTCCCTAAGCTGTTCCTTCAGCTGATTGAAATCGTACTGCCCAACAACCTCGCCATCCACCACATGTGCGCGCTTGCCTGCCTCCACAATGTCCGAGTACATGACTCCCCCCACAGAGCACTGCCGGAACTCCATAATGTTCTGCGTCAGCGTCCCCGTCTTGTCGCTGAAAATGTACTCAACCTGCCCAAGCTCTTCCACCAGCGACGATGTGCGTGCAAGCGCTGGCGTGTCCGAGCTTTCGTCGTACATGTCCATGTCGGCATTGATCAGCTGCGCCTGCTGGAACTTCACCACCTCCATCGTCACAATCAGCGAGATTGGGATCAGATTGTTGTACAGAATGATAAATGTCAGAATGTTCTTGACAAATGTCTTGGCTCCCTCGCCCTTGGGCAGATATAGGTATTGCAACTGGTCGCTGTTGCGCGACGTCAAGATCTGGCTGCCCAGTGCGCTCAAAACAGCAAGCAGCACAAGGATAAAAAACAGAAAGATGATCTGCCGGTTGGTTGTTTTCTCCACGCTTGTACGCTTGATAGGCGCTGCTGTCGCGTTGCGCATCAGCTTGGTTTCGTGTCCAGTAAAGATAACAACTGCGTAGATCCAGTCCGTGTTGCGCAGAATTGCTCCACGCAGTAGAATCTGTGTTGGGTCCAGCGACAGCTCCTTAAACCCAATCTTACCACCCTCTGAAACAAGAGTGCCCTCAAATGTGTACAGACTATCATTTGGCAGCTCCGTCTTCATGTGTCCACGCAGGTCCTGTAAGTCACCAGGCGTCAGCAGCTTGGCCGTCTCAGGCAGACCTTGTTTAACCTTGAGGTTTGTCTCGCCATCGAGGTTACTGGTCTCAATGTAACACATGCCTTCGGGCTCCGAGCTGCTCAGCATGACAATGTCCGCCGGAATCGCTTCTTTGTTTTCAATCCGAACAATGTCACCTACCTCAATGTCGCGCCATGCCTTCTCGACAAATGATGTGCCAACAAGAACTCTTGCTGTGCTTTTGTTCATCTCTGCGTCCGAACGATGGCGCTTGAGGTCCTCTGCAAGCTCCTTCACTGCGGTGGCTGCCAGCACCACCGCAAGAGGCACAATCGTCGTCCACCGCGATGTCGGCGTTACTCCGCTTATCTGTTGGATGCACCCGGTGAACAGGAAAAATACGTTCGCGTACTTTGAGAACTGCTCAAATAGGAATTTTGGAAGAAATGTCAGGAAGTTGTACTTTGCGGTTGACACGCGATTTCGCTTATACTTGTACTGCGCGTTGCTCTCACGGTTTCCAATATGCACTGTGCGGAAGTTGTCTCCGTTTCCAGACCCAAAAGCCGGTCCTGGCGTCTCCCGCTCCTCAGCTGGGCTCTCAAAGTTACTCATGCTTATGCTTGCATTGCTGTTGTACCCGGCACCCTGCTGCCCATCGTCCTCTGTCAATGTTTGGAGCGGAATGTTCGAGCTGCTCTCGTGGGCAAGCAATGAGCGCCGGAGTCGGCCGTCCGCCTGACTCTGTCGCCGCTTGCTTAGCTGCCGCTTTAGCAAGGTTGAGGCTCGACTAAGCGGGGTATCGTTTTCGCTGTCTGAGTCGTTCATAAACTGCATGCGCTGGTACGTCGTTGGGCCACGCGATGGCTGGGACTCGAATTCGCGGTCCCGGTGCGAGTCATCAAGCTTTTCCATGATCCGCTGATGCTGGTCCATGTCGATAGAGCTCATGCGCCGCCCATGCGACTTTGCCATCGGCATGTTTTCTGATGGACCATAGTCAGACGGCGTGTAATTGTTTGAATGGCCATAATCGGATGGCGTGTAGTTGTTGTGCTTGCCATAATAGTCCTCGTACTCTTCCTCCTCCTCATGCAGCGGTTCGCCATACAGCGCGCTTCCGGTGTTGTTCCCACGCGCCCGGTTCTCGGCCCGCCCAGCCTCGCGCCGTAGACTGAGTTGCTGTGCTGGACGCCGCGGATGGGACTGGTGCACCGAGATCGAGTCATCGTCAACTAGTGGCGAGTTGAGATACGAGTGGGTTGAGTGTTCTGTGTCTGGGCTTCTTACTAGATTCTCCTGCGACTCATCATCGCCCCCGTAAGCTGTCAGATAGAAATTGTCGTTTCTTTGAGTCATTACCAATTCCTCTGTTGCCGTTTCAAATTGTCCCGCCCTTCTGTTTGTATAACCAATCACGGTTGAAAAATATAACAGCTTTTGTTACTGATTGCCTGGTAGGTTAACCTTAGAACAGTGTGTCAACAACAACAATAATTAAGGCGAGTGACAGAGAGGAAGAGGATTAACTGACGCACAGCAAAATGCCCTGCTTTGTACAGTGCAGAATACAAAAGAGGCTTATTGAACAAAAACAAATGTTTTAGAAGAAATATAGAGCAATATTACTAGACTGGCATGTGCCAAAGACAAAGAAGAAAGAAGCAGCCTTTTTGGGGGGGGGGAGCAAGGTGGACAACCAAAAGCGGTAGACTTTAACGTCAAGAGCCTTTTTTCCCTTGTTAGGATTGTTTGTGGTGATGGTGGCAACACCTAAAACTCGCAAAAGAACAGAAAAATCAGCGGCTTTCCTCGTGACGGTGCAAAGAGAGACGATAAAATTGGACGAAGAAAGGTTCAGAGTAAACAGAGACAACAGAAGGAAAAAGGCCAGACCCCCTTCATCTAAAACATAAAGCAGGTAAACAATGCTGATAGCTGCGTCAAGAGCATCCGATGTTGCTCCTCTTCTGCATTGAGGTTCTGGGTTTACGAAAGGATTGGCTTGAGCAAGCGGATTCTTTCTGTGGTCTGTGGTGGGATCAATCCAACCCAACCCAACCCAACCCAATTTCTTTCTATCTGCTAGTGGTTTTGTGCTTTTGAAACCACGGATCACCTTTACTCTACGCTCATCATAACATCACAGAGCAGACAAAGGAAGGTGGGACAAAGCAATCCGCACATTACTGGGCGTAATGCTGTGCTAGAGGCGCCAATGGGAAAATACAAACACCGCACCACAACCACATTATCAAATCCCTAACTAATTCTTTCGAGATAGATATCAAACATTGTGGCAACTCTTGGCTTTAAGTATCTCTGGATATGCAGGAGAGGGCCGTAGAGCGCAGCTAATTTCACAAAAAACCATACTAACATACGACAGATTATTTATTCTTTTGGCAGCCCATTACCAGCAATGATGTAACCGTGCATGTCTTTTGCGGTCCGATCTTCGTGCATCCGGTCCGGATAGTATTTTGTTTGGCGATTATCGATTTGCGGGGTGAAAAGTCCATTCGTGATTCAAGTCTATGAAACCAGCAGCTGTTGGCTCTTTCATGGTGCTACGGATCCACAATCCTGAAATGCCGTTCAGAGGAAGAGGGGGGTGAGAGACCTGCTTGCGCTACTGGTTCCATCCAGTATCGTCTGACTCAATTTCTGAAACTACTGCTATAGCTGCCTCTCCCGACTGCCACCGGGTCAAGCAGTGTGTTGGTTCAGTTGAGAAAACCTATCAAGGAGGATAATTGGCGGTAGCTGCTCTAGCATTAGCGCCTCCAGGACAGTAGTAGCTGATTACGCCGCATATTCCAAAGACGATTGCAAGGATCAAGAAAGAACTAGTATGTTACAAAACCCGCGGCAGTTGCTACTTGTCTGTAATCCCGCAACTTAATTAAAGATCTATCCATGGGGCAACAGAAGGAAGCCTGAGACCTATTAAACACCAACCAGGACAGCAGTAATGGCATTCAGCACATCTCCTCATGCTCTCTCTGCTATACACTCTCCGGAACGAGCAAAGCGACGAACAAGGCATTCTTCCTGTCAGCCGTAGCTTACATATTCGTGAAAAAAGTCGTGGTGACGTAGCCCGCAATGAGAAAGAAAAGTAGTAGGACATTCATTTGCTTGCTTGTTTGTTTGTTTGTTTAGTGGAATTTCTTCTGGAGGGACCAGGTTTGCTGGAAACTTGCTCAGCTAGGCGACATTCTCCCCTCCATTCTTTTTAGCTGTGGATGCTACTATTTTCATTAAGCCCATCCGCCACTGCAGTAGCTATATTGGAGTCAAGAAAAATTTGTCAGTAGCAGTTCCCTTTTTTTTGCTTTAACAGTGAAAACTGCTGGGCAGGCTGGAAATGCGTTAATTCTTTTATGCGTCGGTCTAATGGAGACTGTTGGGGGATAAAATAATAGCGAGCACCAAGACCGCAACTCAATAATTCTTAGAAGATGCAGTAGTGCGATCGAATAAAAAAATGAAGCAAAGTAGAGCGGTTCTTAGCAGTCGTAATCCTCTCCATTCCTCGCCCCCACATACAACTGCGCTGCGGCAGAATTGAGATGTCTTGGTGCTGAGAAAGCCGTTTGGTTCCAGAAAATTAATGAACAAATGCCTACTGTGCATCGAGTATCAAGCGAATCAGACACGAATAGCGAAAGCAAAGAAACAGACACAGCTCAGAACATACGTGTTGGGATATACAAGGAACACATCTGGTTGTGTGCAATGTCGTATAAAACCGACGGTGTTCCTCGGAATATGCCACCAGACTGAATCCATTTCAACCAAAGACCATCTTGTTCACATTTCATTATATTATATTTCGTACGACCTTTTTTATATGCCCCCTTTCCACACTCAATTCTGACGACGGGCCTGATCTTCGACACATATTCTCATTCGGTCTTTCCTCTTTCCGCATTGTTATATACTATTTACTGGCTAGCAAACACAACACATAAAAGTTGAATAACAGACTGACACAACCGCCTGTTCCTGGATTATGCGTGTCCTTGTTTTTGCCTTTTTGGTGCTTGCAGACATTGCATCATCGCGCCCGGCTCCCCAAGCGCCCATACCCTTTGGCGCACCCCTGCCGTATCCACCGGCTCCACCGGTGCGCAACAAAGGCATTGTCGGCGGCCTAATCGACGGCCTACTCGGCCCAAATTCCCTAAGCACCGATCTCTGCCTCGAGCTCAAGCTGGGCGACGGGCCGCAGAGCTTTGCGCCCAATTGCCCCAACTACGTTGCCCCGCCGATTCTCTTGCCATCTGGGCCACTGGCCGGACCAGTGTTCAGGCGTGGACTCATCGACGTCGAAAACTATGTTCCAGAGCCTCCGGTTCCTCCGCCAGTCCCCTTTCCCGCTGCTCCGCCTCGCCGCAACAAAGGCCTGATTGGGAGTCTTCTTGACCTGCTTCTCGGCCCCAATGCACTGAGCACTGATCTCTGCCTCAATCTCAAGCTGGGCGACGGACCGCAAAGCTTTGCTCCAAACTGCCCTAACTACATGGCTCCACCAATGCTTCTACCGCCCCCAGGAGCTGTGCCTTACCCCATTCCACCGGGTGGGCCGGGAGTACCGCCACCATATTTTGCAGCCCCCTTCTATCGCCGCGACGCCCAGCTGGAGATGGAACCACAGGACGTGCAGATACCCAGACTGGTTTTTGAAGAGGGCGAATACGAGTTCCTAAAGAAGCGCCAGCTTCCACCCGTTCCCTATGCCGGGGGCATGCCAGGCATTCCTCCTCCTCCTCTTCCTCCTTTGCCGGTTCCTCTACCCCCTGCCGTTGCACCAGTTGTTGAAGAAGACTGTGAAACTGCCCCACCGCCACCACCAGTTGCAGCTCCCTACGAGGGGCTACCGCCAATTGTTGGTCCTGGTCCTGGTCCGGTCCCCGCACCACCTCCTCTGCCGATGCCTGCAATGCCAGCGTATGAAGGTGCTCTCCCACCGCTACCGCTGCCGCTGCCACCACCGCCACGGCCTGTTGCAGTCGAGTCGTATGAAGAAGTGCTTCCTCCGCCTCCACCACCGCCTCCTGCGCCTGTAGTTGAGGTACCGGCATATGAAGGCGTTGCACCACCACCGCCTCCACCACCGCCTCCACCACCGCCTCCTCCACCTCCTCCAGTTCCAGCTCCAATAGTCGAGGTACCAAATTACGAGGCTGAATTACCACCGCCGCCGCCGCCGCCTCTACCACTACCACCACCTCCGGTTCCAGTGGCTGTAGACGCACACAGCGAGGTTCCACCACCACCTCCTCCAGCGCCAATAGTCGAAGCTCCAAAATATGAAGCTGCATTGCCTCCGCCTCCTCCAGTGCCAGTCGCCGTGGATGCTCATAGCGAGATACCTCCTCCGCCTCCACCTCCGCCAATTCCAGCGCCGGAGATTGTGCCTCCTCCTGTTGCCGCATCGACATACAACAACGAGGTTGTCCTTGCCTATGCTAACACAGCTTCTGGTAACATGCCCGCCATCTGCATACCGGTATCATCTCCAATGGGTGTATATCCCGATGTCCCGCCTCCGCCCTTGGCACCTGTATACAACGAGATCTTGCCACCCATTTGATCTCCCTGCCATTGCACATCCACCATATTTCACTTTAAAATACAGTTCGTTTCATGGTATATTCACTTTGTCATTCCATACTTGTCCATCTGTTTCAATATAGTCGTTATTCAGTCCACTCCGCTAACTCTCTCTGAGAAATATCCAAAACATGCTACAAGGCCTCTTCACATTGCAAAAGCACAAGTAGACTAACTGGTGTTTATTGGTCAACATTCCTAGGGCTGCTGTTGCTCATGCTATATGCCGATGCGGCGGTACCTAGCTTTGCAGAATTGGAATAGCGTCGGTGTATCGGCAGTGCTATCTCCTCGCCGCCCTTGTCAAGTGCCGCCGGTCTGCGTCGCACCAGCGAAGAGTCGCCCGTTACAGAACTGCCCATGATGGCCCTTCCGCCATAGGCAATACTGCTGCCGCTCGCTGTGCCGCTACTGCCGTACTCGCCGCCGCCGCTATTTGGACTGCCAGGTTCTATCACAAGTTGTGGAAACAGCAGTTTGTTACTGTTATCTGACACCCCACTTTCGGTTTCATGACTCGCTGTCTGGCGGCTACTGTTCGGTTTGTCAGTAGCCCTTGGTGGAGGTCGTGGAGGCACTGGCTGATTCGAGTCCAGCGATATGTTGTCAATACTCTGCTGCTGTTGCTGCTGCTTGGTGTTTGGTTGGAATGCTGACGCTCTTTCCGACATTAATTCACTCGTAGCAACATCCATACTGACACTCGTATTGCTTTTCTGCATGGACTGCCACCACGTCTTTGCCGACTCTGCGGCCTGACTGTCCTTGGCTCGTTGAAAAAAGGATGCCGCAGACGCAGATATTGAGCTCTTGATTGATGCTGCAGACGCGGATGGCGCTGGCGACAGCGATCGAGTTGTGGTCTCAGTGTCACCAGTCCTCAGCTTCTCCCTGTTTTCTCTAAGCTGTTGCCGGTACCTCTCCAACGACTCGCTGCTTGAGTTTGCTGTCGTCTCGTTGTTGAACTGGCTAGGCGTAACCATTTGCTTCCGTATTGCCAGCGGATCGTGTTGCACTGTAACCTCTTGGTTGCCGCTGATGTTACTGCCAATACTGCCGATGCTGTCCCTTCTTACATGCGGAAAGTCCGACTTGATTGATGCTGACTCGCTTGGATCCACAAGGCCGCTAGATGCGTCCGCTAATGAGAACGAAAGAGGACGCTGCTTTGGCTGTGAATGAAGTGTCTCTACCATGCTCTGGTGCTCGCTCCCTGCTGCTGGCTTAACAGTTACATTTTCCTTACGATTGGCGATATAATCATTGTCATTGACTGGATGGGGGCTTCCGATTTTGCTTGTCTGAGTAACAGTGCTAGATGAGCGGTCTGATGCTGTTGGTGCTGTGGTTTCTGACTGACCACAGCCATCACCGTCGCCATTGTCAACATCGGAAGCGGCGTCATCATCCAAGCCAGCATCGTTGTAGTCCTTTAGAGACCGCTCCAGGATCCCACCATCTTCATGAGGAGTTGGGAAAAACACCGTGTCATCCATGTTTGGCAGCACCATAGAAATACGCAAAATATCGTATATCTGCTTCTCGATTGCCTGAGAAACAACCGCATACTTGACCTGCTTCTGCATAAACACTGGTGAAAGCTTCAGACGTATTTGCGGCATCTCATAGAACCCGATCCAGACACGGTTCGACGGGGCAGGTCTGAACCGAACGAGCATTTTCCCTGCCAGGCTTTCTAGCACTACTGACAGAGCAATCGAAAGGCGCAGGGATCCAAGCTTCACATTCGTGTTCAGAACCACCTTGAAGCCACCTACGTAATGCATATACATTGATGCGTCAATCTGTCCGTTGGCATCAAAGGATTCCAGTTTTGTGTTGGTTATAACCGGAGCATTGTCTCCGACATCGAGATCAGAAACCACCATCCGATCTAGGAAAATCGGCCGCTGAACGCGATCAAACTTGGATTGAAGCTTGCGGATGAAGTGCTGGCGCATGAACTCGGTGCGATACATGGCCAGAAAAATACGTCCCACCATGGCATTCAGCCACTCGTCCTCACGAACTTTGCCTGGCCCAGCCTGTGCGCCTCTGGCCGATATTGTGTCAAGAATCGATCTAATACCGGGCTGATCGGGGATAAAGCAGCTGCGCCGCATGCGCATAAGCAGCTGTTCGCGCTTGGTCTTGGTAAGCCTTCGCTTCGTTTTTGTTGTAATGTCTTCTTCTTTGCTGCCTGCCAGCTGTGCTGATTGTGCTGTTGATTCGCCGCCAGATGCCCTAATCTCCTCAGTTTCCAAATGACTGCTGCCGCTATCCAACTCGCTTACTGCGCCGTGGCTATCATTGCCCTTTTCGTCATCGCCACTACTGCTTTCAAGCGACGTAGACGCCAGAGAGCTCCACGACAGAGCAAAGTACCAGTCCTCCTTGTCTACAGGCTTATCGGCGTAAATGTAATACTCTGGAACCTGCCTCTTGTACAGCACGGCCTCAACTCCCTCGCTCAGCGGAGACAGCTTAATCGGGGTCCTGCGCGAGTATACCTGCGACTCGCTGACATCCGGGTTGTGGTGAAGCGACACCCGATGCTTTGACATAATAATCACACCACGACACTCGTTCATTGCCTCGCTGTCATACATAACAAGAGTGTCGCCAACAAGCACTGCATAGTACATGTCTTGTCCGTTCTCGGTGCTGGCGCCTGGTGTACTGACTGTCTGACCATCGGCAACTGTCTTTTTTGTGTTGTTTCGTCTGTTGTTCATCCACTTTGCAAACCCACGTGCAACAAGGTCGGTTAACTTTGCGTTTGTGTCTGCCGTCTCTGGCGGAGGAGCTCCCAGGGAGCGAGTGATACGAAGCCAGCCATTTCGCTTGACTCCGTAAGGCGAGGCACAGGCCTGACCATCTGTCTCCGCCTCCCCAGGCTGGGTATTTGACTTGCGACTCTTCTGCTTGGCATATCTGCGCTCAAGCTTCTGTGCACGGCTGACCGGTGCCTGGTTGCTGTTCTCCTGGTCCCTTGCGTCTGGCAATGACGACCAGAATAGAAATGCGCCTACTGCGAGCGCTGCTGGAAGAGTCAACAGGCCCAGTAGATATGCCAGCAACCACTGGACTGCAGACATTTGTGCACTATGTTATACTCTGGTTCTGTTTATGTAGCGCAATACAAAAACGGAGGAGGAATGTCTCGTGTCGCTTACTGCTCTCCGCCCCCTCTCACTCTTGTGTATTTGCAAAGAAAACAAGACAAGTTAGCAAATGACTGTGAATAAGACTACAATAGCTAATAATACAAATGAAATGTAGAAACTGTGCTAAAAGCAAGGAGGGAAAATGAAAAATAAAGAACGGGAGAAATTAAAGCAGGAATAAAGCGATGGGATGATGATGTCCTCTCCTTTTGGGATGTTTTTAAACTAACCGAAACCTGTTGACCGCAAAATCGATCAGTCAACCACAACGGCCGTTTGCTTCTTTATCTTTTTACCCCGCCCCTTTTTTCTGTATACTACCGGCATTTCTATTTGCTTTTTATTTCCTTTCTAATAATGCCAGATCCGGCATCACTTGTCAGACTTTCTGAAACAAGCGTTGAACAACCACGGTCAAATCAGGGGGACTTTGTAGCTTCAGAACGCGATTGCGGACGATGCAATGCCAAAGGCGATTTTCTTGTGTACGTGGAGTTTGGCTCGCAGCTATGTCTCGAGGCTCGCCGTTACATTGAACGGGCCGTGCATCGTGTGATGCGCTTAGACGCATCAGCTGAGGAAGACAGATACTACAGAATGCCGCGTAAACGCCGGCGATTTGAGGACAGCGGCGCAGACGAGGGATGTTATGAGCGCTACCGTGACAGTGAACACCATGCTAGCAATGAATACGAGAGAAGCGCGCGGCACGGAGATGACAGAGACAGTAACAGTAACAGAAAAGACCTTGCTGGCACTAAAAGAAAACATGGGACTAATGAAGATCTGGGAAATGCATCATTTGCAAATCCTACGCTAGTCATATACAACGAGGATGCAGGTTTTGATCTGGACACAATCAGGGACGTTGTATTGGATAGGGATTGTATAGAGTACAAGCGGGGCACAAATTCGGTAGTCGGATTAGATGTAGACCCAATGCAAGGCCAAGGAAATCCCTGCTTCAATTGCTCCATGCTTGGCCACGAAGTGCGGGCCTGCCCAATGCCAATAGACAGGAGACAGGTTGACGCGAACCGAAAGGCATTTAAGGAGAACGAGATTGGGCTGTTTAACAGCAGACTATATCTCGTTGCAGAAGAGGAGAAGCACATTGAAGAGATGCGCCGAAAGTACCAACCTGGTCGGCCACTTTCTTTAGGGCTCCGCGAGGCATTAGGCCTGAGGCACGAGGACGATGTTCCCAGATATATTGACAGTATGTACTGCTACGGGTATCCGCCAGCTTATCTGGGCAGCGATCCTAGCCAGGACCCGATGTCACTCCGTGAAAGCACTCGGCCCAATCCCCCGCCTAGTCCGCCCCTTCTACATGTATATAATGATGCCAAAGACTATCCGCTCAAAGATAATAGAAAAAGAGTAGATAAAGCCAACATGGTGGATGAATCCGACGGGGCCAAAGATGGAAGCGATGAGGAAGGCGCGATTGACGAGCGTGTCTCTGTAGACGAAGGACAGGAGGGCGATGCTAATGATGAGCAGGATAACATCTTGCCTCTTGGTCGTATAAGCATACCGCTGGTAAAATACGCTGGGTTAGATCTGGACACATTTGACTTTGCTTCTCCCAGCCAGCCTGGTCAGCCATTGAGACAACAGAACATGTACCAGTACATGCAGCATCTGGATACAGACGGTCGTGGACATGAACCACTCTACGACTCGCAATATGGCCACGAAGGATATCGCGCAAATGGAGAGTATTCTGGTTATCACAAATACTACCAGAACAATTATATGAACTCGATTGATCCGACACGGGACCACAGCGGACACGATTGGGGTGCAATGCTTGCGGGATACTACAATGCAGCGCAGCCTAGCTATTCCGCCAACAGCAGAGAAGCCATGTTCAGCCAGAATAGCTTACACCTACAGTTCCCTGATAACCCACCGCATTTGCCTCCAACACCGCAACGTCCGTCCAATGCATTAGGCAATAGCAGGAACACGCCTGTATTGCAAGACAAAACCGCCCATCTTGCGCCGTCTGAAGCCGATAAAAGCGGTGAGGATGAGCTGGAGGATGGCGAGTGTGATATGGAAGAGTCTGAATAGTTATTTTAGGATATCTGCTGTATTTTAATATCTTTTACAACGTCCAGAATACACACACACCTTTGGTGCCACTATTTTGACGATCAATGACTTTAAAATCCACATATGCTGATCAGATCACAAATAGTGGAGATTAACTCGTTGTGATGTGGTGACGCGGCTTTCCTGCTAATGTTGTTTGCGCAACCAGCCCAGCTTGGCAGTTTCAACGCAAAAGCATCAACACATTTGCTTGAAGGGCCAATTCGTTATTATTTCTGGCTCTTTTGTGTTCCTGGTGCTCGTCAATTAACAGAAGCTGTTTGTTTTTTATTCTCGCTTTTGAATCTAATTTTCCCTCTTTAAAGCAAATATTTTCCCCCTTCACTCGCCCTGTTCCGCTTTGGTAACTAGTTGTAGAGAATGAGCAGCCGCAGTGCCAGTGCTGGCTACGACCGCCATATCACCATCTTTTCGCCCGATGGCCGCCTTTTTCAAGTCGGTAAGTTATAGAATAGGGCAATCGAAACGCTGAAATAGATGAGTGAGGAGGATGAAGAGAATGAGAGTAAGCGCTTTGGCTACTTTGTTTCAATATGCTGGTGACAAAGAGTACTAATCAAAAAGAGCCGATAAATGTGTTCTAAAAGGGGAGTTCTTTCGCTGTAGAGTATGCGTTCAAGGCAATATCCAACTCGGGCCTGACGTCTGTGGGCGTGCGCGGAAAGGACAGCGTGGTTATTGCGACACAGAAGAAGGTGCCTGACAAACTGATAGATCCGGCAACGGTGACGCATGTGTTTGGGATCACGCCCTCGATTGGGTGCGTTGTGACTGGGTTGGAGCCGGACGGGCGCACACAGATCATGCGCGCACGGCAGGAGGCGGCCGAGTTCAAATACAAGTACGCGTACGACATTACACCAGACATGCTTGCCAAGCGCATGGCCAACATCAACCAGGTGTACACACAGAAGGCGTTTATGCGGCCGCTGGGCGTGTCGATGATCATCATCGGATGGGACGCTGAGCGTGGGCCCCAGCTGTACAAGACGGATCCGGCCGGATACTATGCTGGGTTCAAGGCCACGGCTGCCGGCGCCAAGCACCAGGAGGCGTTTAACTTTCTGGAGAAGAAGCTCAAGAGCGATGAGGAGCCGAATGCCGAGGATTCAGTTGAGCTGGCCATTGCGACGCTTTCGTCGGTGCTGTCGGCCAACTTTAAGGCCCAGGACCTCGAGGTTGCTGTTGTTACAAAGGACAATCCCGTGTTCCGCATCCTTACTGCCGACGAGATTGATGCCGAGCTCACCCGCATTGCTGAAAAAGACTAGGCGCCGAACCGATCTTCTTTCTCTACGTATTCTTTGTTCGCCGAAAGAACGGCATGCAGGGTCAATATGGTAAACATTTTTTACTTTGAGCATCTTTTTTCCCTTTCTGAAAACTAAATCTATATTATTCCACATAAAAACGCCGCCAACATCTCTTAGACGAACCGACAAGTTAATACCAGGAGATGCGCCTAATGAGAAGCCACTTTAAAGTTTATTATTCAAAATGGAGAGCACAGGCACCCGATTGAGCGCACCAGCCACGAGAATATGGAGCCAAGGGCCAGTCCTGTGCCCACGGAAATGGCCATAATGGATCCGGCAATCGAAGGCTGGTCGGTGAGGCCCGGTGCAATCATTGCTGCGCGCGTGGAAATAAGCCCTGTGGAGTAGCCGAGAAGCAGAACCATCGCAAGGAACACGGCATCTGATTTTATCCACGTGTACCAGACAGAGAACACCACATTACATGCAAAGAATGCAGGAACGAAAAGGATCCGTGTGAGCGAGAGAAGAACCAGCGTTGAACCTTGTGTAATTGGAATGGATGGCGCTGTGCGACGACCAAGAAAGTCCCCAGTCGTGTACAGGAAGAAATGCCACTCTGTCAGCAGTTTGAAACCAGACACAGAGTCGACTAGCGCGGTTGTTGAAGGAAAGACCGCAAGAGTCAGCGCAAAGCAGGCCGTGGAGGCATATACGTGCCCAGAAATCTGCGCAAATGTCCGCTTGAACAGGCCCAGATCAGGGAGTGTGGGCAAGGGCGTGGGCGGCGCACCAAACGCAATTTCTGAATTGCCGTCGCCGTCGCCGTCTGAATCGTACGAAAGATATTCGGGTCCAATTGCCAGCTTGCTCTGCGCTTGGTAGTACGGATCGCGACTGATGCTCCAGAATGCAAACGAAAGCATGATGTTGACCGTCGTTGCAAACGCAAAGTAGGCAACGGTCCGCGTGAGTAGCCCAGAGCTCGCTTCTGCCTTGGTGGAGCCAATGGTGGAACCGGTAGGCGGCGTCACCAGATATGCGGTCACCAGCTGGGCAAACGATGCGATCATGCCAGCAATAGCCTGTCCGCTAAGCATTCCCTCGGCGTTGGAAGGGGGAAAATGCGAGACAATTGCAAATATCGAGTTCAGTATCAAACCGCTTGCTATTGCGGAGACAACAAGCTGCGCTAGCGCAATGTAAAACGAGACTGTGCCGCGGTACTTTTCCATAAACGGCATAAACACTCCAACAGAGTAGACGGCGGTGTTTATAATCAGACCATAGACTATACGTCTGTTTGGGTTTGACCTTGTCACTGTGACCATCGCGTAAAGACACGACATAAAGTTCATCACCGTATATGTTACTGAGAACGAGTTTTGGAATGTGGACTCGTACACGCTTCCGGCAAACTGGTAGTGGAAGAACTCTGATGCGCAAATAAACAGGTTCCACGGAAGCAGCGAGGCAAGACCCATCCCAAGGAGCGTTAGATACAGCCTCATTTCGCTTGCTCGACCCATCGGCCATTCTATCTGACTGTCGGTGGAACCGCTGCTGTGTCTGCCAGCGTTCAGAGGCGTGTTTTCAGTGCTTCCAAGCACACGGTAGTCCACACCCGTTGTTGTGCCTGCAGTATTTACCATGGAACCTATATCTATTATCTGATGCAGCAAAAGAGGGTTATCAACAAGTGAGCTGTCTATGTCTGAATGCGAAAATGAGACTAATACAATGGTTGAATTTAAAGCTCTAGAAAAATAAGGGGAAGAAAAGAGAAAGAGCAGCAAAAGTACTAGCGATTCAAAGGTTCATTTTTAATCAGAAAGGGAAAATGGGGGAGTGAAAGTAATGGAATAAAATGGTGGGGTTGGAAGATACAGCTGCTGTTGCACAGGTCTTTTTATTTTTGCTTTTCTCTCCTGTTCTCACCAACAAGAAAAGTATAGACATAGACATGACTGAGATCCATAAAGCAATGTTGTAATGTAAAGCTTGCTTTCTTTCTTCGCAGGTCTTTCTGGTGAGCAACAGGCCAAATCAAGCCAAGCCTAAAGCCTAGTCGACCCAAGTCATGCAATGCCAAGCAAAGTCCTGCCTCGCAGTCACTCTCTATTTCTACTTTTAAAACGCTGCTAGGGTTTTAGATTATATGCTTTTGGATTCTGGTCCAGTACCTGGGTAACCCTATATCAGCAGCCAGATTGTCTTGCTCAGCCTTTTCCCTTGAGATACAAGATACGCAGCCTGTTTGCGATTTATGTTGCGATACGAGCAATGGATAGAAGGAAAAAAGGGAGAAGGTGGCGGCGGTGTGTGTTACAGTAAGAACGTTCAACTTACAAAACATACGGAGGCAGTTCATTCACAGAATGTTAGCATTAGACTTTTCAAAAGAAAACAAACTAGAGGCCTTCTAGATGGCCGTGCAAAGAAGACATAATCAGTCCCATTTGCGCAGCACAGAGAAAGACTACATGTGTTGTTAGTATTCTATTGTTATGCTTCATGCGCTGATATGACACATCTCCATGTGAATGGGACTCCCGACTGTCGATCTGAATGATCACATATCATTTCACATATCTCAAGATTATTGGTATCCACAGGCTCGCCATCCTTGCTCTGAGTATTAAAAAGCCATAGCTATTGCGCGTATAATGCTCTGTTTGTACAGGCCAAACTCATGTGTCCATCATTATAGAGGATAATACAATACATCTATTCCTAGCCAATATATAACGTAAGGAGACTTGAGTTGCCATGAATGATGTGTAAAGAGAAAGTCAGAACAATGTGCATCTGTACTGCACATACACATGCAGTTTCCCTTTTTTTACTGATGGCAAGTGGCCATGTGTGCAATGGCGATAATCGGGATTTTCTCTCTGTTTCCTCGATACACAAAGAGCATAACGAAAAAAAAGTGAGTACAGAATCATCAAATGACTTCACTAGTCAAGGCACGGGTATGTATTTTGCTGGCGGAGGGTCGTCGATGGAGTGCACAAGCACACAAGTAGACAGACAAATAAGCAGACGGATGAGCGGATGGACTCGATGTGGCAAACTGTTTATCAGTTATACAATCCATATTATGCTCCACAATACTCGTCGTTATGCGTAAAGACCTTCCCGTCTTTGCCCGCTGTCGCACTGTGCTGACAGCTAAAGACATTTTAGACATCATTTTCTCTAGTTTTTTCCTTCCAGGAAGGCGGCGGAGAATTCATAAGCTGTGATGGCTTGCCACCGCCTCTCTTCCTTTTCTCTATAAAAAGACACGAGGACATGTCGAAAACGCAGAACTCCAACAAGGAACCTTCTTTTTCTACGTTCTCCCTTTCCATTTCAAACACTTGTTATCTTCTTTTGCTCTGCTTTCAATATTTGTCTCAACATCGAAAGTACCCTGTCCCTAAATTTTCTTTTTCCGAATTTCTACTGCCTTTGGCCTTGTCAAGGTTACCACAACATCAACATAAACATAAGCTGAAATGACGCCTATTCTACACAAGTGTCCCGAATGCGTGTTTAGCTTCAAGACCGAACAGGTTCTTGCCGCGCACAAGAACGTCTGGCACTACTGCTCAAAAAAGCCACTAAGAACAAATAGAACGTATCTCGCAACCAAGCAGGCAAGGGAACTAGCCGTGTCACCTGTTCAGATGAGTGCTTGCTGACTCGTGAGCATGCATCTGCCGCACAACACTCAAATGTGCAATCCACTGCTTGCACGGTTATCGTATTTTTGCACTTCCAGAAGGCGCATATTTTGCAGCTTCAATTTTTTAATGTTTGCCATCCACACAGCGTGTATTTTTAATATATCGATATGTTCATCTCCCATTTCTGGTATTTCTGGTATTGCTAGAGACTTCACCAGCATGTCTGGTTGCAAGGTAAACAAAAAGAAGGGAAATCCGCGACGTTTCCCGAAAGCCGGGATTTTCACTCGAAGCAAGTGGGATAATTCTAAAGATGCATGATTTGGGCCTACATCTGCGCGAAGGACCGGTGCTGGTCTGTCACAGAGTCCGAGACACAAGCAATGAAATACTACGGCTCGAAAAATAACAAAACCGGCCAAGAAAAGAATAGAACTTCCACAGCTATGTCAGCACATATTCAACGCCTGTGTTTATACTGCTGAAGATACTTGTGGATTTTCATACAACAACACAGCAGCGCTTCATGATTTTATGCACACACAGATCACCAAAAAATTTATATGCATGCGCTTCCGTTGAAAGAAAGGTCTTTCATCTTGCTTGCCTCTTTCTTTGGCTTTTGCATTTTCTTCTATGGCTTCCAGCTCTTTACTTTTTATTGTTTCTTTTCTTGCGAATTTGCATGTACACAACGGCTAGCTGTTATTGCGTCTTTAAGAAAGCTATTTTTCCCTCTTTTTCCTTTTGGCATACTTGTCAGCGACATCATCATCCGCTTGTCCGTTTATAGCAGAGTACCGCTATCCGTACGCTTGGGCTGAATTCATTCAACTAGTGTCGAACTCTCCCCAGAACACAGGGCTCTTTTTAACTTAAGCAACATAGAAGATACATCAACAGACAGAGCCCCCTGGTTACTTGTTCTGCTACGATTTATATATCATAATACCCCCACACATCAGCCCCACTTCACCTCACCGCTGTTCTTGGTTCTGTACGCTGCACAGAATATAGTCAACATATATTCTCCTCTGTTTAATGCAGAAGACTGGCGTAGCAAGAGCAGTGGGAATACACAGGATTCTGGCGTCAGCTAGTTGTATGTCAAACAAGCTTGCCGATTGTATCAGAGAACAAGCTCGTGGAATAAGGCGGCGCTGTATTTTACCTGTGGCTTTCTTGTGTGACTCGAGCAAATTATTCTCTTCTTGCTTTTCATTTCTCGCCAAGAGGACTTTGTTTATGCGCTTAAAGGCGGCCAGCCTCTCTTGTTCTATTATTTATTCGATTTAAAGCAGTAGCCAAAACCGAGGGAAGGCCTCTTCTATTTGCGAGCCCTGGCTTCATTATCCTACTCCCCCTCGTCGTAGTCATATTAATAGCTATCGTTCCAGAACCCTCTTTTTCTCTTCCCTCACGCGGATCACAGCATATCTTGTGCGCTTTGTGCCAGTGCCAGACGAAAGGCTGCACCGCTCAAAGGACATCTGCACGCACAGTCTTTTTCTTTTGTGCACTTGTATCCTTTGTCTAGCAGCAACTTCTCTAGATAGCCACAGCACCACTTTGCATCTCTGGCATTCTCATTATCTTGCCGCTTTGGCCGACGACAGCGCACTCTCCAAATACATATATTTACAATGACTGGAGACCAAAAGAAGAGTGGACTGAAAGGTAAATATATATTCATAGCCCAAGCAAAACCACTCCATATTGTTGTGTTCTCCACGTTCTTTACCTTTCAAATTTTATTTGCTAAATCATAAGCGCACATATGGATGCCCGTGGATTCTTCACATCGGTGTAGGCAAGCTGCGTGCATTCTCGAGCACAGGTCATTTGAGAGACTTGGTTCGGGGCCACGCTGTCGCAGGCGGCACTCCTGATGCCAAAGGCGAATCAATACCCACACCGCCTCTTCCACAAACACCGCGTGAAAAGAACTCTATGCAAAACTTGAAGCAGGGTAAGCAAAGCCTATCTTTATGCAACAGCTGTCCACTCTTTTTTTCTTCACAAATCCAGCAACACTGGCCTCAATCTGGCACAATGTAATTGCTATGTTGCTTTCCATGCCATATTCTGCGAAACATATAATTCACGGGCGTGGAGAGAATGAACCGCCATCTCGGAACAATGATAGCTAGATCATGGTACCTTATTGTCTACATCCATTTGATCAATACAGCCATATATAATGCACTAATTGGTCTCTGTTTACATGTCTGTAGAAGAAGGCAGTGGCAGTGGCGCGCACAGCAAGGAGAACCCACCAGAGATCAGTCTTACCAGGCCTTCGCCTGGAAACGAGCGCAACGACTATTCATACTTGTTAAAAGAACGCAGATCTACGAACGCTGGCAGAGATGACACAACACACTATGCCAACAAACCCCAGCTTGGCAAACCGTTTGCTTTTGACGACAAGGAAATATCGACTGCTAGACCGCACACAAATCGGACCGCCACAGCCTTTTCTCTGTACACAATTCCTTCGAGACACAGTCAAATCAGTATGCCAGGTGACATGCATGCTGCTAATTACGACAGTATTTATTCCCACCATGGTGGACCAAGCATTCTGCGTCGTGCGGGATCGACCATTCCGCAAAAGCTGCACAAGGGTGCCATGACCAGTCCTAAATTAAGCCACCATTCTGGAACGTCGCCATCAAAATGGTTCAAGCGCGGACGGCATCGCAGCGCTGAAAGAAAGGAGAGGGAGAAAAACGACCACCAGCTTGATATGAACTTTAGCGACATTGGGAACTTTGTGGATATGTCAAAGATGCGCAGACCATCTGTCACCTCGTCCATGGGCACTACAGAATCCATGCTGTTGAATGCCGGTGCTGGTATCTATGATAGCAGCAAAGAAGATGGAAGCAACCCAAGCATACACAGGGGCGACTCGGCTTCGGTATACACAATAGAGCGGCCACGAAACAGCAACTCATCGGCCGCTCAACTCCCTCACAGATCACAAGCAAACTCAAGCAGTCCCATGCTAAGAGAGGCGGTTCCGCCAGATGCACGCTCAGTTGCGTCCAGTATCTTTGCTGGCAAGGGACGAGGCTCGAGCGCAGGATCGGCCATAAATGGCGAAGCAATGTCGTACAGATCCGAATCGTTGCCCTGGTCAGGCGACCACACATGGCAGCACCGCGATACGTCTGTAAAGTCACGAAAGCCTACAGCAGTGACTGACGAAGGCGAGAGTAGCGAGTACGGCCGGTCTCCTTCAATCAATGACATTAGTTCTGTCAGATCGGTGCCTGTTTTCGGAGATAGACAACCGCTTGGCCATTTTACTGATCCGTGGGCTGCTGATCGCAACAACAGAAACACGCCGACCGCACAGGCCGCTTCTGTCAGCTACCGTGGATTTGCCAGTGCGCAGGGCGAGTTTGATGACCACCAGAGTTCGATTCATGGAAGAGAGCCTGGCATTGTTCCTGAGGTGGAATATCCGCCGCGCAGATCAGAGCCATGGGCTCCGCCAGAGTCCTGGGCTGTATTACCGACCGCTCACGACGGCGTGGATGAAGGTGGTGTGCCAATGGGGGGTACAAGAGAACCTGGATCCGATGATGAAGGCGCTACAAGCGACAGTGATGTCGAGGAGGACACAAACATGTATTCTATGCGCATATATAAGGAGGACTCGACATTTGGGACATTCCACTGCCAGCTGTCGACCACGACCGCAGAGTTTATGCAGATGGCTGCAAAGAAGTTTTTCTTTCCGGACATTACACGCTATTGCTTGTACATGCAGAAGGCAAACGGACTTGACCGGACACTGAACGCAAACGAGCGGCCAGCAAACATCCTCAAAAAGTATCTTGAGCAGATGGGGTATCGCCCAGAAGACAACATTACCCTGCAAGGCAGAGAGGATAACAGCTACTTGTGCAAGTTCACGCTGCTCAAGGCGGCTATTCCGCGAGTGTCTCCCAACATTGAAGTAGAGGTCAAGTCTTTTCATTACATCGATCTACGCTCACGCAAACTGCAGACAGTACCGGTGTTTCTCTACGCACATGCGAACAAGATTTTATCGCTGAACATGTCAAAAAACCCTGGTCTGAACTTTCCAGCAGATTTTGTTCAGCTTTGTGACAATCTCCGTGAACTTCGATTGGCGACCTGTCAGTTCTCGCGCTTCCCCAACAGCATCAAGTACTTTTCACATCTGTCGTTCTTGGATCTGTCTGGAAACGAAATTAAGCGTATGTGCCATGCGCCTCTAAACAAGCTAAAGCAGCTCAGCACACTTATGCTGCGGAACAACCGACTTGTGGATCTCCCCGATTCTCTTTCCGAGCTGAGGCTACTTCGCGTGCTTAATGTGTCCAACAACGACCTGCCTGTGTTTCCGGCTGCCATTACCAAAATTGCTGCACTAGAGGAGCTTGACATATCCTTCAACCGCATTCCAGAGATACCAGACAGCATATCGTCCTTGACCAATCTGGTCAAACTGAATGTAATGGGAAATTCGCTTTCGGGCAGCCTCCCAAAGGGCCTTTCTCGGCTGACTAAACTAGAGGAGTTAGATGTGAGACAGAACAGACTGCAGGATCTTGGCGTGACTTCTGAGCTGCTCGGACTAAAGCTCCTCATTACCGAAAGAAACATTGTTACACGGGCTCACATGGACTTTACATGCGCAACGTCTGTCAGCTTAAAGTCAAACAAGCTCACGCAATGCCATATAACCAATTCTGCTCACACACTCGTGTTTTTGGATCTTTCTCACAACCAATTGACCGAACTGCCAACGGATATTTTTATGAGCCTGCCCATGCTGGAGCACCTTGTTTTGGACAGCAACCACATAGTCAGCTTGCCATCGTCTATAGGCAACCTAAAAAACCTGGTACATCTCAGCTGCACAAACAACATTCTGTCGTTGATCCCAATCGAACTGAGTCGCCTTGAGAAGCTTAATATCCTTGATTTCCACAACAACAACCTAAAGCTTCTTCCACCAGAGATATGGCTGATGCCTAAACTGACTGTGCTTAATCTATCATCCAATCTGTTAGAACAGTTTCCCCACCCTAGCATGTTGGAGACGCTGCGTCGTCAGCAAGGCGGGTCTAGCAGTGTTAGAACAGTTGCCGCTGCTGCTGCTGCCGCTGCTGCCGCGGCGCAGCGTAATGGCACAAGGCTTCCAGTATCGAGTCAACTGGCCCGAAGCGTTCAGATCTCTTCGCTTTCACTGCCAGTAACACAACAAAACAGCCCTCTTGTGCGTGTGTCTTCAGAGAACCCTGTTGATAACCTGTTAGCAAGCACGGATGACGCGGCAAGGAAGAACTCAGCAGATAAGATGCGAAACCGTTCGGCTGATGCAGGAAAGTTGACTCTTCTCAACCCTCCCGTTCCATTGAAGCGCTATTCAGTCTCTGATCCGCCACCACTCTCATTGTCATTGAGGGAGCTGCGGCTTGGGGATAACAATCTGGATGACGAGGTGTTTACCTTGATGCCGTTTCTACCCGAGCTGCGGGTTCTTAATCTCTCGTACAACGAGCTCTACGACCTTCAACCATCAGCCATGGCTCAGATGCGCAAAATTAGCGAGATATATCTCTCAGGCACGCAAATCAGTACAATTCCAGAAGAAGAGCCAAGCGCAGTATTTTGGCGTGGATTGCGCATCCTCAACATTAATGGCAACAAACTGCAGACGCTTCCATCTTGGCTTGCAAAGATCAACGGGCTATCCGTGCTTGACGTGGGGAGCAATGTTCTCAAGTACAACATCACGAATTGGCCGTATGACTGGAATTGGAACTGGAATACAGGGCTAAAGTACTTGAACTTTTCATACAACGAGCGGTTTGAGGTCAAGGGCGCACATATGCACACAAAAGTCTTTCACGACCATGCAAGCCTTGTTGAAAACGCATCAAGCAGCGGCCCTGCGCGTGATCTATTCAACTACATAACAAAGGAACCGCCAAAATCTGACTGCGTCTCTGATTTCTACCAACTGACAGACTTGCGGATCCTTGGGCTGGTGCAGCTGACTATTATGGTCCCCTTGCCAGACGAAACGCCAAATCGGCGAATTCGCACTACCGATCAGATCAAACAGGTCAAGTACGGGATTGCTGACACTCTAGGCAGTGAGGATCGTGTTTCAGCCTGGGACCTAGCAACATCCCGGTTTAGAATGGCCGAAGATGAGTGTCTTTTTGGGCTTTTCCATGCACGCGAGACATGGGCTTCCAGCTCTGCTATCAGCAAGTATCTGTCTGACAAGTTCTTATACATATTTAGAGACGAGCTTGACAAGATTGCCGACCAAATGCAGAACGATGAGAACGAACCACGCAGCGTACATGGCGTTGGAAACCGAGAAGGAGCCTCAAGGTCAGTCAACTTTGCTGGAGGCACAGCAGGCTCAAATGAAGATACCCTCAACTCGCCAAGACTGAGCAATACGCAGGTGCATGCGGCTCTTCGGCGCACGTTCCTGACATTAAACAAAGAAATAGGCACGCACAACCGGCAGCTAGTTGCTGCAGCCGCAGCCGCAGAGGCATATGTTGCAGGCACAACACGCACACACACTTTTACTGCTGGGGGCGATCATGGTGCTGAATCGTATGGTATGGGGTCGACTGAGTCAGGCACATTGTCCCATGGCACTCCTTTCGCTTTCAAAGATTCTGAAGTTTCCAATGCTGAACATCAGGGAGGGTCGACTGCGGTTGTGGCGTATATCCACGGGAGAACGCTGCATGTGGCCAATGTCGGCGACGCACTTGGCGTTGTCAGTAGACGAGGCACTTCTGTGTTGCTGTCAAAGCGCCATGATCCGCACGATGTCAGCGAGATCAAGCGAATTAGGTCGATCGGCGGGTATATAACACAGCAAGGCAAAGTGCAGGGCCAGACTGACATAACTAGAGCGTTTGGCTACTTCCATCTGTTGCCCTATGTCAACGCCGACCCTACGATAAACACTCTTGAGCTAGCCGAGGAGGACGAGTTTTTGATTATGGCCAACCGACCGGTATGGGATGTGATCACTCCGCAAATTGCAGTGGATATTGCACGCAAGCACCGACGCGATCCAAGGCTGGCGGCAGCACGCGTGCGCGATCATGTAATTGCTTACGGTGTCACGAAGAGCATAATGGTGATGGTCATTGGGTTTGGGCCAATGTTTGCAAAGAACACAGGCCGCCCAATGCGCGGATTCAGCGTGCGCGACAGCATCTATCCTGGCGTCTCCGACCACAGAGCCAAGTACGCAATGACACGCCGCATGTCTCGCAGCCCCTCCACTGCAATGCCGCCGACATTTGGGCCTAGGGCCAGCATTTTGCATTCGACAGGTATCGATGGAAAGGGAATTCCCAGTGTACACGTGACACCAGGCTCGCTTCAAAGTCCGGGTACCCTTACAATGTCGCAAGGGTCGTTTGACTTTATGGATGACATAGATGAGTTCTCGTCGATTTCCTCAACTAGGACACGTCGCCAGCGTGACCGCGATGTTAGCACCCGCTTGGGCGATTCGACTCTTGCACGGCTTGAGCGCGAAGTTCCCCCGCCGGTTGGAGAGGTTGCGCTTGTATTTACAGACGTGAAGAACTCGACCATTCAGTGGGAAAACAATCCCATTGCCATGCGCAGCGCAATTAAAGTCCACAACAGCATCATGAGACGTATGCTGCGGTCAATAGGCGGATACGAGGTGAAGACTGAAGGCGATGCGTTTATGGTCAGCTTCCCAACTGTTGCTAGCGCTTTGCACTGGTCACTTGCGGTGCAAATGACATTTTTGACTGCCGACTGGCCACAGGAGATCCTGGATTCCCCTCATGGCTGCCCCATATACTGGCCTCCGGACGACGGGACGGGACGCGATGATGGCTCGGGCCGTAAGAGTGGATCACACGGCGAGGCCGAGGGCAAGCATCTTATATACCGAGGATTGCGGGTCCGTATAGGCATGCATTTTGGAAGTCCGGTTTCAGAAGAGGACCCAATCACCCGCCGCATGGACTATTTTGGTCCTATGGTGAATCGTGCAGCACGTATTAGTGGAGCTGCTGACGGAGGGCAAGTATATGTGTCGCAGGATGTGATGGACGAGGTCTACGCTATTCTTAATCTCTTTGAAACTGCAGACCACAACAATATCACCGACATGCGTCAGTTGATTGATGAGCCCTCTCTAGCACGTGATGTCCAGGCTCTCAAAAACCTGGGGCTTTCTGCTGTGCAGATTGGCGAGATCAAGCTAAAGGGCCTTGAATCCGCCGAGTTTGTATCTCATGTGTACCCTGCGGCATTGCGTGGCCGTATTGATATGCAGATTCAAGAGGAAGAGCAGCAGCAAAAGCAGCAGCAACAACAAAAACAACAGCAGCAGCAGACAAAGAAAAAGAAGCACGACTTGTCTAAAAAGGAACAGACAGGAAACATCAGTAGTAGCAGATCGTCAAGACAGCGTGCTGGAAAAGATGCCAATATTCAAGGAAATCATGGTGTTGTTTTGTCCAGAGGCAACCATGCGCATTATAGATCATCCGACGAAGAATCGTCGGCCCATTCCTCCTTGGACATAGCAAATGTCTATTCACAGTCGTCACTGTCCACGCCCAGAGGATCGTTTGGCAAGCAGAACCCTGCCGCACCGCAGACACACCAGCGTCTTGTTCGCGAGTTATCAGCCGATTTTGGCTTGGCAAGCAGCCCTGATATTCGTAACCAGTCGAGGCAGATGGCGGATTACTCCTTGTGGTCAGCACCGCTGTCACGGCGCTCGGTGTCTCTTTTGCAGAGTCATGCTATTCGTCCAGATCATCTTGAAAGCATTGGCGAAGACAGCGATGGTATAATATATCGACCAGGCCAAGATATATCGACTCTGCAGGAAGGCCCGTACAACGCAGGCGACCGTGCAGTTTTTCGTTCGACACGGTATGTGCCTGGAATGCAGTCTACTCTGCATCAGCCCTTTTATTTGTCGTCGCCATACTACCCGTTTACATATGGTTCTGCGAATGCTGCTGCCACAACTGCATGGAGCAGACAAGGCTCATTTTCATACTTTGCTGGTCCTTCTACAGTAAGCGGACATCCGGCGCAGGGGTTGATGTCGGGAGGCAGACAGATTCCCAGAGGCAGTGCGGATGCCTCAATGGCTGTACGCGGGATCAATAGTAACGGCTCTGGATACATTGGATTGGAGCCCAACATCTCTGGAAACGTCCTGCTTGGTGCCCAGTCAAGTGCTCCAGACGCCATGCAGATTGATGCACTTTATAAGCTCGTCTACCGCTTGAACATCCTTGCCGTTGAGCCAGATGCAAATACAGTTCTGCCATCATTCGAGTACTTTGTTTCACATCAGGCGGTTGATCTTACCTCCTATCGGATTCATCGTGCGTCAACCGTGTCGATTGCCAGCACTTCGCAATTGCAGTCGCAGTCGCAGTTGCAAGTAAACAAACAGCAGCATTCAGTGCATCGCAGTGCATCGCTAGTTAACAGCGAGGATGCGTTGAGCACAAACACGCTACGCAGGGATGGGACTGACAAGCGGCCCAGCATTTCCACCTACCCCATTTCTTCGGAAATTTCCGGCGTAGCGGACAACGATTCGGCAGGTGTGGCAGAACATACGCCTTTGGAAAATAGCAGGCGTGAGGCACGTGCAAGATCAGCGTCTCCTACACCACTTGCACATCCACTGCCGAGACGCAATGAGCCTCCTCTGCATCGGCATACCCGCTCTGCTTCGCCTGCAGTTTCAGCTGCTCAGCTTTCGAACCCGATGTCGGATTCTCGCTCTGGTCATACAGTGCACAGCGCCTCGTACAGTCTACCACTGCAGCCCGCGCTGAATGAGCCTCCGACTCCGCTCTACTTATCCGAAGCTATGTCGCAGCAGCATCTTATTGCAATATTGGGAATGGTGGTGCGGCAATTTGAATGCGCAGTGGATTCTTTGGAAGCGCATGCTGACGATGACAAGGACACTATCGACACACAACTCTGTGCACGCAACGATAGCATGATGGATGAGAAAATATTGTGTTCAGGAGCCGCATTACGCCATGCGCTGGGCCAGATTGCCAATAACAGCCATGGGCTAGACAATGCAGGTTTTGAATGGACACAGGAGCGTGTGCTAGATGCACTGGAGTCTTACATCAGATACGGTGGAGGAAAGAGGACAGGGTCGTGAGCTAGCTGTTGTTTGTCTTATTGGGTCCTGTTGTTTTAAAGATGATTCGGTACAAGAATGGGCGTTAAAGTTGACATTATTGCTACTGCTGGTTACCACACATCCTTCCGAGTATATTGCAGCGACGCTATTGTTCTGACTGTAGCAAAAGTTCCTTTGGTTTGAACCCTGATGATAGGAGAGGAGGTATTGCTAATCAATTTATTGCTTGTGCCAAAACGCAGACCTGAGTCGGATAATGTTTCTTATTTGGCACTTGTAATGCAAAGAGCAGCAACAGGATCGGGACATGCGCCCTGCAAATTTAGGTCATGCAGGTGTGGAGCACTTCAGGATACATGCTGCTGCTCTGAATGTAATGGTGAACAGATTATTACTGATTGTTATTTGCTATGTTTTGTTTTAAACATAGCCCCGTCCATGTTATTATTACATCTGTATGCAAAATGCAGGATGTGCTTTCTCATTCATATGGCTCTTGTTCAAAGAGAAGTGCTCCACAAGCACTGTTCATACAAGGCCCTCTCGTATGTCTTTCGTCTTATTGAATATTGTTTCCTCTTATTTTCCATTCTTACAATTCTGTGACAATCGAGTTATTGTTTTTTTACTATACACACTGAGTGTCATTGTCGAGGGCAATGATTGCGGGCAGGATGTTTGGAATTCGGGGATTCTGCTTTGTTAATCGCATATATACACCAACTATTTGAGTAACTGGCAAAGCTCTACTTTAAAGCAAAATTGCCACTATAATAGCATGTACTATATTGCGCTTGTTAAACAGGTAAATGAGATATCACTTTTTCAAAATTCGCCACAATACAAATATTATGCGTAAGAAAGAATACATAGGATAATCAGGAAATGAGTACCCAAAAACAAGGTGCTAGCCATATGTTGTGGCACAAATCTCGCTTGATTGAACAAGCTTATTGCAGGTTGCCTATTGTTCACGTTACTTACACACAAATCCCATGTATTACATTCTGACTTTAAATATATGCCGTCGAACAGTCAGTGGACTCTTTTGACAAGTGGATTATTTATTGATCCTGACAATACCATGATTTTTAATTGCAGTTATGCATACAAATGCATATCCAAGTGCACATTCAAGTGTACGTGTTTGTGTGTAGAACAGAAGGAAAATGAGGAAAACATTGCTACCCAGTCCCTTGGTACTAGATTGTATATGTATTCTAATTTTTCGTTACTGCTTACTATACAATTTGCGTTTTTGGGGGGTTTGCGCTTGTTCTTTGGCTTTCCTAAGCGATATATAAATAATTCATTAAAAACTTGTGCTCCAAATAATATCTTTTATTTCAGATGTGGCTAAGAATAGGTGTAATTTCTAACTTGTAGACAAACAGAAAAGTACAGGGCCATTTTCTCAACAAATTCCTGCGTTATTGTATGCGTCCATGAAGTATGTGGTTGCTTCTACTTGCTTTTTTGTTTGCATCTATTTGCATTTCACCTATTTGCCTCTTATTTCCTATATTTTGCTTTGCTTCTTAAAGCAATATGCCTTTGCTGTTCTCTGAATATGACTGAGGTAGCATATGACTGAATTCCCCTGCATTACCAAGGATGTGGTATTGATGCGCAAAATATTGGATATGCAGAGAATAGTTTTTGTCTGTTGAATAATAAAAATCAAGCCTATTCCGTACTCCAAATTCTATTAAAGGTCATAATGATGGTGTTTCAATTTCGGCATTGGAAACATTTTGGTGCTTAGTTAAACCGTGTCCTAAACGGGATATATTGGGTAAATGCATAAATTAATCGGATACCACCGCCTCCTTGTTGTCCTGTACTTAACAATCAAGACGAGGAAATACAATCTGAGAGCCAAAACGCTGCGGATTATGTGGCAATGGGTGATTTGTTTTATTTGCTGAAAAGGAATGTGCGCATTGCGCTTTTTTCAAATAAATTACGCTGTGCGTAAGTTGTTCAAAGATTGAAAATAGCAAAGAGCATTCAAATGTTTGGATGAAAAACGGTTTTATCATATTGTTTCTCCACCATATTTCTTTTACTGGTCTACAAAGCATTATTCCAGTGTTTACTTTGCAACTATGCACCTATCTGTGCTTTTCATGTGGTTTCTCTTTCTGGAATAATATCCTAATGTTTTTGTGTTTGTTACTTTCAGAAATAATATACACCTTTGCGTATTCGTTTGTCTCTCAATTCATGTACCAGCAGGATCAACAAGGTTATTACTGCCGTTGCTAACAAACATAAACAATGTCATAGGATTGTGTACACGGAATAGGATATTTGTTTTCAAGCCAATGTAAACATAGATGAAGCAATAAAAAAGATCGGGCAACTCATACGTTCTTTTATCTATTTCCTTTTTGGATAGTGACACTGGAATCAATGAAAAAGTCGTGTGGACATGTGTATGTGCTCCAGATGCACCCTTAAGCCTTGTGTAGGGTTGTATTGTTCTGTCATCAAATAAGCCGTTCTCTCGGGTTTTGATTGTACGGTACATAAAATCTGTAACAATATACGCTTGCAGACCTGAGCTGAAATCGTTGTGGCCAATCCTTGCATGGGTTATCTGCTCCCATGTTCATTAATTGCTGTTCTCAGTCATGCCTGCTTCTTTTTATATCTTTCTGTTAGCTTACAATGTTATTGTTGAGCCATCAGATCTTTGCTCCCACATTCTGTCTTGATAGGATATTGAAGAGTCGTGTGCATAGAATATGAAGACAATGCACAGCCTACGTCTCTTATTTTTGCACAAACGCTTTTCATAGCTAATGTAAATCAATTTTGCTTTAAACATTAGTGTTTAGCCATAGTAATAGCTGCAAGTTTAAGTCAAAAACATCTTCAAAGCGCAATACGGTATTTCTGAAGATACAGTCTGAATACATATGGAAAGGTGTGAGAAAAACGAAAGATAATTGCGGCACAGGGGGTTAACTGCTATGCAAGGCGGCAAGAGCTAGCATATATGTTAAGTGTGTGGTTAGAACATCGTGCTGGTAATCACTGCCATGTCAAGTAAACACCTTGCTTTTCCGCACTTTGAGCGACTGCAGAAATGTTGTTATCTGGGGATTATGAAAGCTTTCAAATGCAATTGGTGTCGATTATCCTAAAAAAAAAGTAAATACAGAGTTGCTTCTTTTACACGGTACATACATGTATGCAATGTAGAGTTTACACTGTGCGGTGTATGTATGCTCAGCACAGGCAAAGCCTATGCACAAAGTGCGTGTATAGACGTTTGCAGTCAGACAAAAACAAATGAATAATAAGGAAAATAGTATTAGTGCGAATAAGGAAATAAGAAAAACAAATACAAAAAAGATGGACACACAGGCTCAATGGTGCATACCTGCATTGTAACCCAAAGTACTGCAACAATTACTTGGCTAAAGGTGGCAGAGGTTTGAACAACAAAAAAACTACGAGTGAACATGGGAGGCACTTCGCCAAATGGGAAATCATAACCAGACACAACAAATTTATGTATGCACACGGGGGAATGAAACAGCAAGCGCCAGGGTATCCGCGTATTGTTTAGGTTCTTTTGGCACCCAGCACAGACATGAACGCAAAGCCTTCTTCTTATGTGTGACTTGCGAACAAGGAATACAAAAAATAACAAAAGACCTCAAAGACAACCATGAAAAGGGCGTAAACCCTAGTTGCTGGGAAACTTAGGGAATATAGCCCCACATTGAGTCTAACAAATTTACGTTGCCGTTACTCCAACCACTGTCAAATGCTTGTAGAATTTTCGTATTATCAGCAATGTTTGCTGCATCTGGCTCTGCAGCAATGTCCACCCTGAATTCCCTATTATCCATTTTTTGTCTTTGGTCATCCATATTTATCTGCAAATAATAAAGCAAATTGCCATCGATGCAGTAGAAACCAGTCTGAAATGCACACCTCTTGCCCTTCCCCGCTACACCCCCTCTATCCTCGCAGCAGTATCGAGATTATTGTTGGTGTTGTTATTGCAATGGTTATTTGTGGATATTGGTCAAATTTATATGTTGGCCGCTTTTTTATTTGGTGTGTACATCAAAAATTGGATAAAGGCACCACTGAGAATGTGGCTATTGTGACCGCGTCGACCCGTACATTCCAACCCAACAACCTCTTTTGTTTGAATATAAATAAACCTAGATGTCTACAGGTTATGTGCCTCATAGTAAAAAAAAACAAATCAACCAACGCAACTTTTATCTCCTTCAAAAATACAGCTTCTTTGCCTTTTCTTCCTTTTCTATCAACATCTTTAGCATTGACGGAATCTCTGCATTTCCTTTCGTTTTGATCTTTTTGGACTTTACCAAGTTTCCATGTCTCAGACCTTGGAGTTTTCTACAGTGTGTGATTCTAGCACCGATACCTCAATTGAAATATAGTTAACACTGTTTTGTAGTTGCTGACCCTATTAACATTGCGGCGCATTGGCAATATATGGCTTCCATCTTCTCTGTCTCTGTTATTTAGCGTAGATTGGACACAGCGTCTGCTTGACTAGGGCGTACCAACTGCCTTGATAACATCTCGTTCACGATTAGTGTAGCGTTGTTAACGTGACTTTCTCAACATCCTTCTTGTTCCTCTCTTTAGGGTCTGCTCCATACCACCAGTTAACCACGCTCAGCTGGTGTTTCCATCCAAAAAGGAAAAAACAATTGCAGCATTCAATTTAACAAAAAGCCGACCTTCAAACCAGTAAGACAATACCCAATCGCCTCCTTTTTCTTTTCCCTCAAACAATCTCTCGTTATTCACCTTTCTGACCTGGAAAGAGACATCCAATTTTGGCGCCTTGACTTTTTTTCCATTGCCTCCGTGCCCAGCATTATTCAAGCAAAATAACACGCCTTTTTTGCTTCTTGCTTGTTTGAAACATTTATGAAACAGCATAAATTGCAATTTATGGCACGTGAATAACGCCTTCAAAAAATAGTTTAGCGCTGTTATCGTGAAAACTACTATAGAGCAAGCTACAAAATTTTCAATTCGCTTGCTTTCAGAAGTTCGTCTGACTTAGTCACTCACAGAGTAGTGTAGATACTGTTTGCAGCAACCAAATCATCTGAAATCCCAATCCTGGCTTGCGGTCAAGAAAAGGAGCCGGGTTCTGAGCTTGGAAAACCAAACTCAGTGTAATTGCATCAAAAGTAAAGACTTGCGATCATCAGTATTCCATCATCACAGCCACAATAAATTACTACTGTTTGTCAGCTCTTGTTGCTTGAAAGATGACCCCAGGCAAGAATGGTCTCCCAGACATCTACGATTGCGAGCTTTGCCTTGTTGTGTTTGAAAATTATGAGGCATATCTGGCACACAACAAGCATTGCATACCCAAACCCACACCCTCGTGACTGAACCCATCTTCTTCATCCTTGTGTGCTCAAAAGTTGCAATCCATATGCGGATATTTCAATCGGCCGTGTGAGCTGGATGGTGAAGCAGGGATTGCAAAAGAAAACATTGTTCTCATGGTTTCTTTTGGAATTGCTGTGATTTATGGATACTGTTTACCAGATCAGCAACAACTGTCACCAATACTACAGGCAATATCGTAGCGACATCAATAGCGTTAGCGAAACTCCCCTCTCGGGTATAAAAGACAAGGATTGGAGAGAGACTCTGCTCCAAAAACAGCTGCCATTTTTCGATATGCAATCAAAAGTGTTTAATTTTCTTTTTATTATAAGTACCGTTTGTTTTGTTATTAAAGCAACTGCTTAAAATATATCCCTGCTAATCTGTTGCTGTTAGAAATGCAATATTTTGTTTATTTACGTTCAAACAAAACAACACCAAAACAAAAGAGAAACTGCCTAGAAATAATCCTAGGTTTTAGATTTGACTGTGTGGCTAGTGTTGAACCAGAAAAAAAGTAGACATTCATCATGCACCAGCCACAATCGGGGATATTAGATAAAAAGAAAAGGTTAAATAGGCTCTGCAAAATGCAGGCAGAGATGATAAGCTTTTAAATAAAAAAAATAGAAGGCACCGATGGACTCGCATTTGTCAAAATATGTAAAAGAAAATGCATGATGCAAAAAAGGGTGAATTGAAAAAGATTAATATCAAAACTGCTTTATATAAAACAATTGAGACAGCGGTCGTTTTGGTCTTACTCTTTCACACCATCACAAATCTCCATATGGTCCTGGAGTATGGAAAACGAATAGAAATCCTCTAGACATTTGGGGCAGAGGAATTGGCACCGGAAAACACAAAGTGAGGGTAAATCGGACTTGTGAAGGTGAGAGGCAGCCATTTTAAACACGTGTTTTTCACTGTACCAAACGAGGTGTAGGAGGTGTGGGGTGTATGGCAATGTCAGAAGCGTTAGAAAGCTATTGGAAACAAGAAGGGTGGGGGAGTATGTTTGGGGTTCTGTTGTGTATAAAGTTGGTATGGATGCAGACGAAGGATGTGGCTAGACAAAGCAGTCTCTTTTATATCTTTTCCCCCACAGCACAGCTCGGTCGTGCCCAAGCGCTAATGAATCAGCGCAGTGGCATTTTCCTTCTTGGGACAGATTGAGGGATGCACAACGGAAAAGGAAAACAGACAAAGTGCGCCGGAATGGTGAGAATTCCGAGCGAAAAGAAAACAAGAAAGGAAGCCACGGTTTGGCCATGTGGCAAAACAAAACAGGAAGAAATGAATGAAAGAAGGTGCAAGAAAAAAGGTCGGCTGGCATTATGCGCCGTGCGTGCAAAACAACCACAGATGCACAACCCACACATACCCTTTTTCGCCCGCTTCTCCTGTTTCTCTGCACGCCTTCGCAAAACCCTTTATCCTACCCCAGCGGATTTGCAGCAGCGCTTTCGCAATATCATTTTTGAGCTCTTCTCCACCTTTTCTTCTATGCGCCACAATGCATTACCGTCAACTTTCTTTTGTTCCTGTCCATACCTTATTGTTGTTTTTTCGATGCACATCCCATTTGCCGTTGTATTTTCTACATGTCGTGCATCTTAGACTGGCTTACTTTGTTTTTTTTACTTGCGTGTGCGCAGTCTTGCGTCATGTGAAGAGTTTGTGCATACAAGGTGTGGAGAAAAGGCAAGGGTAGAGAGGGTTTGCCTTGTGCTGTTCTTTTCTTCCTGGCTTGTTTATAGTGCTAGTGCCACGAGTTGCCATGCGAATACAACTAGGAGGACGTCACTTTTTGGCCATTCTCCCTCCTCCCATCATGGCATTGCGCTTCATTGATGCTCCCCCAGACCGATTATGCGGACTGGGTAAGCGGATTGAAGGATGTCTGAGGGGATTGACAATATGCAGTGGCGAAGCCTGTCCGCAAGCCAATCAGTCTTCTTTCAAGCCAACCACCCCTTATTCCACCAACCAACCCACCCCGCTAATTCCCATCCATTCTTGGCTTGCAAGAAAAGACATTCTGACATGTGTTGCACGCACTTTGCAATACTACAGCCATTTCTGGTGGTTGTCCTGAAAGCAATGTCTGGTTGGCGATATTATCCGCATGGCATGAATTGCTAGATGTAAAGGCCTCTTCACATAAAGACAACACGATTTTTGGCCTCATGTCGCTGCACATACCAATTTCTGTCATCGAGGATGTTTGTTGGCATCCGCCGTTTGTTGAAATGATGCGCTGGGGCTTTGGACACGCACAGATAAACAGCAAAGCCAAGAGATTGTCCAATCAAAAATGCGTGCTTGCTGGTTTGAATGCTACAATACAAATGTTTTCTCTTGAGTGAATAACATGTAAGATGACAATGCAGTGCGGTTAGATGGATAGATGTGCATTTGGATGGATATTAAGCTAAAAAAATAAACAAGACAGTTGGTGGCTGGTATTTAGAAAACGAAGAACATTCTTTTAGTGCTGTGGCAAGTAAAAGAAATAATATGCTTTTATTATTGTAGTTTGCATTCATTTGGTCTCGACAGACAGCATTGTGTGGCTGAAAAGGATGTTGGGGATGCAGAATAAATACACTGGAGTGAAGGCTAGAGTATCTGTTGCGAGTTGAGGGATCATCGAATGTCCTCGTTGCTATTAGCTTGTTATTTTAAGGTTTATTGTTTGTTTTCTTTGCCATACGCTGTGAGGAACGCAGCCATGTAAGTATTTTGCACGCTGACAACCCCTTTTACATTAATAGCCTTGTCAAGTGACAAAGTGGCTTGTCTTTTTTTGCACCATTTAGTCATTTATACGTGGCAGAGCAGTTTCACCTTTTTTTGCAAAGCAATGTCAATCGATTGAACAGATAAGATGCCATTTTTAAACGCATGCCTGTAAAGCACAGACTCGGTGCCAGGCGCGAGATTGTATTTTGAGATACAGCACAGGAAAAGGAAACAAACTCCGCCTGAAACCCCAAACGACATCCGATTATATTGTTCACGCACAAATTTGCATCCTTTGTGTGTGGAGGAAGCGAGGATCAGCATGCAAAATAAGGTTTGCCACTGTTCCCAGTTTCATGGTGGAGAGCGTTCCTTTCTGTCATTGACGTTGAATTGGAAGTGTGATTTTCAAGAAAGAGCACATTTACATTTCTGGCATTTGCGCCGCATTCACCTGTTGTTTCTTCAAAAAAGAAAGAAAAGGCGCATCCAATTGCATGTAGAGACGAGCTTGCCATCTTCGCTACAAGTCAAATGTTGCGTTACATATTCTCCTGTGTGTCCGTGTCTTGCCATCTCCAGATACCAGCATACTGCCATATACCTACACTGCAATACCTTCAGACGAACGGAAAATGACTTGTTTCCAACAGGGATATTGTTCAGGCATTGCAAAGTGCAGCAAACCAAGTCGAAATTCAGGCTAGCAATATGCATTTTACCTGCAATCAGCAGTCCATACAAAAGATTATTCGAAAGAATGAGATCATGCTGACAGTGTTTAAACTGCACAGATTTTATTCATTATTCAGAGAGAAACAGCTCTACATGGTCCGGATCAATCTAGACGCGGGCTAGTCAATCTTCGCACCAGTCGCCCGAATGATTTCTCTCCAGTCATGAGGATTGTTACTCTTGCCTTCCCAAAAATTCCTGCTGGCTTTCCTCTCGCCTTCAATCTTTTGGAGTATCTCTGAATGGTTGGGATCTGGATTGTAATTGGGATTGGAAAAGGCCGCCTCCAGGTTCTTGCTTATTTTAAACAGCCATGCCTGCTTCTTGGAGGCACCAACGCGGCTGGTAGGATCTTTTTTGAGTTTCTCTAGCACCTCTTGATCGATACTAGGCTTGATTGTAATCTGATTCGTTTTAACCAGGTTCCTGACGTACTTTTTCTTGAATTGTGTCGCTGAAATGCCCTCAAATTGTTCGGGAAATGTATTGCACGCTGTCGCATAAAGCTGGTGTATTGTTTTTGGCCCATCACGTGCGAGAATGGTTTTCAAGACCATCGACCGGGAGACATCCATTTTTATCGGTTACGCTTTTATGTTTCTAAAGATGCAATTCGCTGAAAGTAAAAATCTATTAGAATATAGAGGAGATAGATAAATTGCTAAAGTAAAAGAGCAAAAGAAAACGTTACCATGATTATTCTCTGGTTAATCTTTTTGTATGCATGGTTTTGGACTTTGTGAAGAAGAAAAAAACAGCTTGCTAATCACTGATCACAGAATATCAAAGGGTAAAAAATTGGTGCTGTGAGATAAGCTGTGCTGTTTTTGATATTGTTTCCAGTTGTCAACAATTCAAATTTACTTTTCTTTTTAATCTTTTCCTATAGTAAAAGCAGCAAGCAGACCTATTCTTTTTTGTCACTTTTCAAATACCGTGCACCTACGCATTGGTACTCAGCGTCCAGAGGTCAACCACAAAGAAGAAAAGTTGGAGAGAAGTAAACCCCGAACAGTCCGTAACAGCAACCCGGCGAAAGAAAGCATATATAGAATGTCGAGTGTTGGACGCCAAATCATGCATGGAATTCGCGGTTTCATTCAAGGTAGGCCGTGTATTTTTTTGTTTGAAACCAATTGCTAGCAGAACATCCCCTTGGCATCGCTTTGTTTTTCCCCAGCTATAAGACTAAATAAATGGAGAGAAATACTACTCTTCTGTTTGCTTTTTATGTATTTACTGGTTAGCTGGAGGTACGCGTCACTTCTCCTCGAGTACTTTCCAACTTTTGGCGCCCACTACTGTGGTTCACTGGTCCTCTGTTAAGAAGGTTAAAAAACTCCCCGATCTGAGCCAGTTTGACCAGGTCTACGATGATATTGAGGAGAACAGCTCTATAATCGAGCTTTGGAAGAAACAAAAGGCGATGGAGCTTGGCGCTAGCTCATCGACGGCAACGGATATTGAGAATATGGTTAACGCCGAACACAAAGTTTTCAAAAAACCAGAAGATCTTTTTGTAAAATACCCAAAATACACGGGAACGCAGAAAAAGGCTATCAGCACCGAAAAGGACATGAACTGGTCCGAAGAGCTGATGATTCCTTACGAACAGTTTAAAAGCCTTTCGAAGAAAACTCTGATAGTGAAGCGCACAGTGCAAATGACACGCAAGGGTAAAATACCATCAATGTACGCTCTTGTCGTTGTTGGAAATGGGAAGGGGTCGGCGGGGTATGGCGAAGGTAGGGGCGTAGAAGCGTCCAAGGCTGTTCTTTTTGCAACGCGCGAGGCGATTAAAAACATGAAGAACTACCCACGCTACGACAACCGGACCCTTTATCACGACATTGAGCAAAAGTTCAAGGCAACCAAGCTTATGATGTGGGCGCGTCGGCCTGGCTTTGGCTGCCGTATTGCACCAACTATTCACGAGATATGCGAGTGTGTTGGTATTCAGGATCTGGCAGGCAAGATCCACGGATCGCGCAACCCAATGAACGTCATTAAGACGTTCTTTAAGGCTCTTGATTCGCAGCGTGTGCCCAGCGATGTGGCGAAAGCCCGAGGAATACGTTTGATTGACATTAACCACAAGTACTATGGTGACTCCAAGGTCGCTCCATTGAGATGATGTTCTAGCCTATCTTCTTTCATGTCGTGGGGTGTTTTTTATATTGCGCTAGGCTTCATACGATCTTTGAAATAAACGCAAACTGTAGACCGTTTTCGACCCAAAAAATACCGGTGGCTGACGGCTTTTTTCTGGCCGTGCCGAATTTTGCAGCCGCTCTTCCTTCCTTGCACATCTTTGTCCGGTGCAGCAGGTTGCAGAGTGCATATGCAACAAGACTCAATTGAGAAAGAGTAATAAGGAGAGAGAAAACAGGGTAGAACTAAGTAGGGGGCAGAAGGAATGCGCTCTCCATTTAACGTTTTTCTTTGCAAAGATGCGAAGCTTTACCAGAAAGGAAACCCATTGTTGAGGGTCTTGTGGCTTTTGCAAGGAGGGAGAAAGGCTATCAAAAGCAAACTAGAGCCATTTCTTGGAGAAAGAATTGGATGCAAACATTTGGTGGAGGTTGTTTGTGTGCAATACCGACAACAATTGTGTTAAAATTCCCATCCTTGAAACAGTGAGAAGGGCCGGAAAAGGCACATTTGATTTCTCTCAAAAGTTATAAAAGTAGAAGCAAGAAAGTGCAAAAAAACGACTGTCCGTTGAAGGTTATGTGCTGTCTTGTCCACACATTTTCCTGATCGTTTTACCTTCTAATCACGATAACACATTTTAACGAACACACTTTATTATCTTTATGCTTATATTTACGTAGGAAGGGCAAAGCTATATCGATATTATATTGGATACCAAAAACTTTAACCATATCAATCGCAAAAAAAGAACGACAGACATTAAAGCATACATATATTGCCATTCACTTGGTATTTACGCCTGACGCAGTTATATATTTTTACGCTACTATTATTGGAAGATGGGCACGTCTATTTCAGTACTTTGCCATTTCTGCTCTGATACCGACTACGAAAGCGAAGGCGGCGAGTACGGCCAGGAGCGCCGCGCACTACTAGCCAGCCAAGAGAGACAGGCGGTGGTCTCTCTTGTCAAGCTGTTTGAAAACGACAGACGGATCAATTTTTACGAAGGAGAGCCTTTGAAATCGCTAACTATCTTAGCACACTCAGATGTGCAGCACTTGCAACTTTCCGCAGCAACTGCATTTAGTGAGATATCAGAGTACGATGTTCGGCCAGTATCGCGTGAAGCCCTTAAACCAATGCTGTATCTTTTACAGTCGGCCTACGTTGATGTGCAGCATTGTGCTTCGGCAGCGTTGGGCAACCTTGCTGGCGTCAAAGAAAACAAACGGCTCATTGTGGAGATGGGCGGGGTTGACTGCTTGGTGCGCCAGATGCTTTCGCCCAGCACAGATGCGCAGATAAACTCTGTTGGGTGCATCACAAACCTGGCGGCAGACGAAGACAACAAGCTGGCAATAGCCAAGAGCGGCGCACTGGTCCCGCTCACCAGACTCGCACGGTCTACGGATCTGCGCGTGCAGCGAAACGCCACTGGTGCATTGCTTAACATGACGCATAGAGCAGACCTAAGAATAATGCTGGTGGAAGCAGGGTCTGTGGCAGTACTCGTTGAACTTCTTGAGGCCAAGGACGAGGATACGCAGTACTATGCAGTCACGGCTCTAAGCAACATTGCCGTTGATGACAGCGGCAGAGACATACTGTGGAGCAGCCAGCCGGAGCTTATTTCCGTTCTTTTAAAAACACTTCAGAAGCCCAACATCAAGCTCCAGTCGCAGGTAGTTCTAACGCTACGCAATCTAGCTTCCGACGAGCGGTATCAGGTAGCGGTTGTGGCACATGGCGGCTTGGATGCTCTCCTGCCGCTTCTTAAATCTTCTTACACGCTACTTATCATGTCTGCGGCCGCGTGTCTGCGCAACCTTTCGATTCACCCAGATAATGAAGCACCGATTGTCCATGCAGGGTTTTTGCCTGAATTGCTTGATCTTGTTCTGCAGATGGACGAACCCGAGCTGCAATGCCACGTAATCTCTACACTGCGCAACTTTGGAGCCAACAACGGATCCAACAAGCAGCTGTTTATTGACGCAGGCCTCTTGGATAGAGTTCGGATGGCTATTGAAGACAAGAGAGTAGATCCCAAGGTTCGGTGCGAGTTGGCGGCAGCACTAAGTGTCTTTGCGCTGAATGACCAGTTGTGGCGGCCAATAGTTGAGCTTGGGTTCTGCGAGCTGCTTGTAAACCTGATGCGCTGCAAACATGCGGAGACTGAATACAACGCATGTCTTGCAATTGGCACATTGGTCGGCAAAAATCTAGTCGAGGTCTATGCGGAGCTCATGCGTTTGTGGCAAAAGCCCGGGACATGCCTGCGCGCACAGCTGGTTCACATTCTGACACTGGCAGAATATGCAGGGACTGGCGTGCGTTCGGTTGCTCTTTGGATTATAATGGCATTGTTGAACAGTGGTAAGGGCGACCTGCCGCAGCGTATTTCCCATGACACACAGATAATCGATGCGGTTGAGGTAATCACAAAGACAAACGCATTGCCAGAGAATGGAAATGGTCCATCGTCGTGGACAATTCTGCCAAGTATCTTTGGAAGCAAAGGCAAAGACGTAGATCGCGTTGAGAGACCGCCATCGGCATCAACATTGACTAGCAGCAGCAGCAGCTCGACTGCAATTGACTGCAGTGGGTTGGATGACGAGTTTCAGCGAACACATTCGTTGGCGTTACAGGTTCTTTCAATGACTAGAGGCATCCCCGGTGCATGTCGGTAGTATTTAGATACTTGTTTTCATTAATCTTTTTCATCACACAAACGGCAAATATTTGAAGACAACTTCAAATGCAAAAGCGATCAATCGAAAGATATGCCATATTAAACGCGATGATCTTTGTTCTTTATTTTATTTTTTACAATAATGGCGCAATACAGCCAACACTATTGCGCAATATCTTCTAGTATTTTGGTACACGTTGCTCTCCATGTTCAAGATTGCTAGAGATGTTCTTGCTCAGCTCACACAAGATTTACATTTGCGGCGATTGGTTTTGTCGTTTTCCTTTCCTCGAGCACCCACTCCGTTGTCGCCAATATATACTATCATTCAGTTTGGCATTATCGTGAATTAAATAACATATTATGTGGATGTTGGCGAATCCAGCAGATGCGGCGGAACACCTCCCCAGACTTGCGCTAATAAAATGCAGGCGGGCGGGGGTTAGGGGCAACCCAAAGCAAAGCCAAGAGACATTATCTATTCCTGCTTGAATAAAAAGGCCAGACGTCTTCCACATCCTCGCTCTTCTCTCCTTTCCTACATTACAACTGCTTTGCACCACCCCTTTTTCTAGCCTTTATATATTTAAAACATTGTTTTCACCACAGTCTGTCCAACGAGCCCTTTGTTTCTGAACCAAAACCATGACTGACAAGCGGACTATAGCATCGATCTTTCGCCACGAAAACAGCGCGCCAGCCATACTAACTACCGCATCATCCAGCCCGAAAGAGATAACGCTGGCATATGCGGATGTTCAAGGCCAATGCGAAAAGTTCAAGAAGCAAGCGGCTGCGCTCTATGGCTCTGAGATACCGGTTGGAACTGTAGTCTCGTCGCTGCTGCCAAACGGACTGACATGTCTGCTTGTGTTCCTAGCAACAACCTTGCAGCGCAGCGTTGCTGCTCCGCTCAACCCTGCAATGAAGCAGGAGGAGATAGAGTTCTATCTTGAGGACGCCAACAGCAAGGTTCTTATTGTTCCCGAAGGAACAAGTCAGGATAGCGAGGGCGTTCGTGCAGCATGCAAGCTTGGCGTGACCGTGTGGACAGTCGGATGGAATTCCGGCAGCGGAATTAGCGTGGCAGCTCTTGGCGAAGCTCCCGTAGAGCTAGCGGCACCTAAGCACCAGATAGCAACCGGCCCCGATCCACGCCCCGAGGACGTTGCACTCTTGCTGCACACCTCAGGAACGACTGGGCGTCCCAAGGCCGTGCCGCTGACGCACGCAAACATTGCGCGGTCAATGTGCAACATTGCCAATACGTACAAACTGACAGCCGAGGATCGCTCGTTTATCGTGATGCCGCTGTTCCATGTACACGGGCTTATTGGCGCTGTGCTTTCCTCGCTTTACGCTGGCGGGTCGGTGGTGCTGCCGCCACGCTTTTCAGCCAGCACATTCTGGCCCGAGTACACTGAGTCCAAGGCAACGTGGTACTCGGCCGTGCCAACAATACACCAAATCCTTCTGCGCCACGACATCCCAGCGCCTGTGCCCAGCATCCGCTTTATCCGCTCATGCTCCTCTGCTCTTGCGCCAACAGTGCTTCATGAGCTGGAGAACAAGCTAAAGGCACCCGTTCTGGAGGCGTATGCGATGACAGAGGCATCGCACCAGATGTGCTCGAACCCGCTTCCGCCTGCTGTGCACAAGCCAGGAAGCGTTGGTCTCCCACAGGGCGTCGAGGTGACTATCCTGGACGATGCCGGAAACAAGACACAGGTGGGCGAAGTGTGCATCCGTGGGGAGAACGTGACGGAGGGGTATCTGAACAACCCTGAGGCAAATGCAAAGTCGTTCACTCAAGAAGCGCACTGGTTCCGTACAGGCGACCAGGGCTACATCGACGACGACGGGTATGTTGTTCTCACCGGGAGGATCAAGGAGCTGATCAACCGTGGCGGCGAGAAGATTTCACCTCTGGAGCTGGATGCGGTGCTGCTTAAGTGTCCTGGCGTCGCTGAGGCGGTGAGCTTTGCTGTTGCGGACGAGATGTACGGACAAGAAGTCAATGCTGCAGTGGTTCCCAAGGACGGCACCGACCTAACAGAGGCCCAGATCACTGACTTTATGCGCGAGCACGTTGCAAAGTTCAAGGTGCCCAAGCGCGTGTTTATTGCCAGCGAGCTTCCCAGAACTGCGACCGGAAAAATCCAGCGCAGGGTTGTTGCAGAACATTTTACTGGAAAGCAGTAAACGCCTTTTATTCACTTCTTTTCCGTTTCGTCTTTTTTGTCCCGTTTCTTTGCTTTTGTTCAATCTTTCACCTTTCTTCAAATGACACTTTTTGGCAATCTGCCACCGCCCGAGCCCAAGAAGGAACAGACGGCGCAACAAGGAACAGACACACGCAGCGATGCTACTGTGCAAAACAGCGATAAGCCCAGCGTCAGTGCTAGGTCGTGGGCAGCACCAGAATTCATTCCTAATCTGCGGCGGCAACAGAGAGCAACTGCTGCTGCTGCCTCGGCGTCGACAAAACTCACAGGCCCGTCTGCGGCCGCAGTCAACGGGATGGCGAAGCCGCTTAATCCAAAGCATCCGCATAGCCTGCCACAGAACCCAGAGCAGCTTATATCGAAATGGGAGGCGGCAAAGGCAGCAGATGAAGCGCCATTAGAGCGAGCGGCGCCTGCTGCTGCAGCAAAGCATCTGCCACATTCGCTTGCACAGTATCTACCCGCAACCCAGAAAACACCCAAATCAAGGCTCTACGGTTCTGGCGGCGTACCAGACACGTTCGATCCGTTTGATGAATACAATCCGATTGTGCCAAACGACTATCAGATGTACAAAGTATGGATCACCGACGAGAAGAAGCGGCGTGCACAAGCAAAGAAGCATATGGCGGAAGTCAAAGCCCGTGGCGATGACATCAATCCGTCCAACGTATCTGACGACAGCGACACCGATAGCAATAGCGATAGCAATAGCAGTAGCGATGGTAACAACAGCAATAGAAAAGCCGATGCTGGACAGCAGGAACGCGATCCGGGGCGGCCCTCTGTCTGGGTGGTTCTAACCAACATGGCGGATGAGATTGATGAGGATTTGGAGCGCGAAACAATCGAGGAATGCAGTACATTTGGAAAGGTCGTGCAATGCGTGGCAGAGACTGTTCCTGGCGCAGACGAGGCAAACAGCCACACATCGCGGTTTGAGCGAGTGCGTGTTGTGGTTGAGTTTGCAGAGCTCGATGCCGCGATTCGCGCACGGGAGGCGATCGACCGCCGTTTCTTTGATGGGCGACACATCTCGGCGACATTTGGATCTTTGGCTACCGAGGTTGACAGACGAGATTAGCACCCTGTTTTGAGATAGCTGTATTTATTGTGTATTTCTTTATGTATTTGTGACCGAATGAGCTTGTGGAGTGGCGTGTGCTGTCCGCATTGTCGTACTTGTGTGTGTAATCAACTCTTTTCTCCTTTGTGAAGCAAGCGGTCTGGACTGGGCTGTGCCATCTAGCCAACTAAAGAATGGAATATCTGGAGAGTATAGGTCCACTCTGTCCCCACAGTCATTATTTCTTGGCATGCTGCAACATGAGCTAGACACGGCAAAGCACAGGAACCGTAGCTGCTGTATCCTGCCTGCCTTGCAAAAGTATAGACTCTGGTTTTTTTCATACTCTAGTAGCATATACCCTGTGAAGGCCCCAGCTCCGCAAGCTCCAAACCCCAAACAGTAATCACGCCTGCTTGGCCAATTGAGTCTGGCCTATCAAGGTAGATAAACAACGAGGGCTAACGTGGGCTCAAAAAAAAAAGGCATGCACACGTGTAAATTTGGTGGAGATATTTCTTTTTTTGCTCTACTATTTTTTTCTCTGCTAACATTATTGTTATTGCGTATTACTTTTATTTGTTATATCCTGTTCTTTCTCCTTGCTTCTCGTAGCGGACCCCTCATTTATTTCCCTGTTCTTTTTCACATTACCGTTCTTTCTTCCTTGTCCTTTCCTACCCGTTTTCTTCGTTCTCGGTTTATTCTTTTCCGTTTGTTTCCACCGCACAAAAATTCTTTCTCTCATTCAACTACAATTCCAAAACACTAGCGTCTTTGGTAGGTGTACCTTTGAATTTGCATACGGGCGTAGGTCAGTGGAATGCCACACGTACTAATTACTATATATTCTCAACTACTTGCAATCTGCTAATACTCTGGCTTCTCTTTTTTCCATGGAAATGTAGGACTTTTTTAGAGCTAAAAATAAAAACATAGAAACAGCAAGCATGAGCGAGTCAGTCATAGCAAAGGTGATCGAGACGGCGGCCAGCGCGGCATTGAAGGCTGGTGCCGCACGTGCAGACATTTTCGACGAGTTTGGGGTTATCAGGCCCGAGTATGACGACCGCACGCAGTCCGAGATGTCGCCAGCAGACATGTTTTTCCTGACGATTTCGCTGTTCCTTGTGGGCGGCTGTGTGACGATTGTCGGCGGATACTATTTGAACCTGGCCTTCCGTGGAGGCAGCGCAAAGGCAACCACGAAGACTGCTAAAAATAAGAAGGCTGCTGCGGCGGCGGACGCCAAGGGCTCCAAGACGGAGTAATGTGAATTATCATTCCAGATTCAGATCTATAACGCTGCTGGCGACCGTTCAACATGATAACTTTGCTTTTGCATGTCTACAGGTCAATAAATATTATGTTGCAAGAGGGAGAGATGTTGATAAGCATGTGCACATAATGTGTAGTAGTAGTGGTAGTAGTAGCAGTGGCATAATAAGCATTATTATCATTACTTTTTGTGCCATGTTTTGTGACGACAGAAGCTGCTCTGTTCCTTTGTTCCACCCTTCTGGCCTTTTTGACTGCACATCTCATGTGCATGCCGGATGTTGGTGTAGACCGGTCGTCTGCATCCGTCCCATCTGCATCGAAGCAGCATTTTTCAGCAGCATGGATCATGAGACACATTTAATGTATCATTGTCAAAGTAAAAAACCATAGCGTGCACATGATAACTCCTACGTTTCTTTATGCATCAGGAAATTCACGAAACGGGAGAGCAGGTCTGAGCATCCTGAAAAGTATAGCAAGCCCCTCCTCCCTTTGTGTGTATCAAACTGCCACTGGTTGGTTCAAACATGCGGAACAGTCGGTGCTTTGAACATAGCTTTGCGTGTTTTCGATGTTATGAAAATAACATTTTAGAACCAATACAAGCCAATCGCCATTCATCAATGCGGACATGATATGGCATATTCGAGAAGCATTTGAGATCCAAGAGATGCAGACAACTAGACAGGGAGATAAAGCGATGACATGGGAGGATGAGGCTTTTGATTTTCGATACGACAACAAACCAATGTGTCCAAATGGAGTGAAAAAAGAATTGCAAAAAAAGTCTAAACATAAAGGTAAAAGGGACGAGGGGGGAACATTTCTCAAAACCAGGCACAGTGAAACAACAAAGTGATTCTTTCTCAAGTTTGTTATATTTCTATTTTTGCGAAATGCGTAGCAGGAAAGGTACAATGGACGCCAAAGGGGCGGACTTTATTATTTTTATTTTTTACAATGCCAAATTTAGGTTCCAAATGCGGAAACATAACAACAGCAACATCAACATCAACAACAACAAGCAGCTGAAAAGAACAAAAGAAGAATAGAAAAGACAGCAACGACAACAAGAGCAGCACACAAATGTTGATTGTTTGTTGCCATAAACAGACGGCGCAGACTAGAGAAAAAACCACAGCTAAAGAAGAAATTAACCTGGCCACAGAAAAAAGTATGGAAATCGCAATAATGAAGCCATAACGAAATGCGGCTTCCAAACATGAAAGAGGCAGAGGAAGCTGGGCTTGGACGGCGGTTTTTGTTTGAGCAAAAGCAAAGGTGCTCTTTGGGCAAAGCAGATCTACAGAACGGGTTCGTGGCGTGTGTTCTTTTCAGCTAGCAACAGCAACAAGGCGGCTTGTGCTTGGGATTTGTATGTGTTTGTGTTAGTGTTGGCGTTGCAGCTGGCGTTGCCGTTGTTTTTGGAATTGGCTGGTAGGAACAGGCTGGGAGATGTGATATCCTCCTTTTCCTAGCCTCCTCCTTCATGCCACCACAGCCAGAAAGAGAGCGACGGGGAAAGGTCGAACGCCAGAGGTTTGATATACGATGCGGCTGAATAAGCAGGAATACAAGCAGAAGTGGAAAACTTGTATTGCGGTAGCTGAAAATTCGGCGTGGCATTTCTGACACTGGAAAGGGGGGTGATTATTGTTGTTTTCGTTGTTTCTGGCGTTTTTGTTGATGTTTTTTGTTTGCGAGCAGAGCGCTTCTTTATGCCTTTATGGCTCATGCTAACGCCAAAAAAATCAGGTTTGTTGTTTTGCTGGCTGGAAAATAGGGAAATGAGCCAGCATCGTTTTCAGGCCAGCTCTGAAAGATGCGAATCCTCCTCCCCTCTCTCTCTTTCTTTTTCTTCTTCCTCTTGCTTCTACGCATAGGACATTTATTGCACTATCGATATCCCCTTTCTATTTTCTTACTGTCTTCTATTAGTTTATCCACTCATACATACTACTACTGCCCATTCGCCATCAATTCTCCAGATTCCTGGACCGCCAGTTTAACAGCCATTAATCCTTGCGTGGCCAGCAGACCTGTGCGTTGCCCTGGGGCCCATCCATCTGCATTACTCATTCATTACCACCCACCGCACTTGCCTGCCTGCTTGTTTGTCTGTCTGCCTGCTTGTTTTGCTTCTGCTGCGTTTTCTGCTGCACAGCTGCTTGTAGTCATAGTCATAGCATCTTATTCTTATCAGTCCGGACCGTTTAGTGCCTGCTGGCTGTGCGCACGATACAACCCCCTCGCTTCTTCCGCCGCCGCCGCCCCCAAAAAAAGGACAGAGGCCTGGCATCGTAGCTAGCAACCCATCCATTGGCATCATTTTCCCCCAATATTTTCGCACTCCGCCTAAGCCGGAGCCAAACGCAAACAGGCTTTATTTTTTTCAGAAGAAAGCGGGCGCGCCATTTCTCTGTTTCGCTCTGTGGTTTGCTTTCCCGAAAAAGCATTCTTTGGGGAGGCTGTGCCAAATAAAAAAGAAAGCGACAACAAATCCAAGCGACAACAGCAGCAGCACACTGATTTTTCTCTGCTGATTGCTTGTATTGTTTGCGCCAGGAGTCCGCATACATATTTACACATTCGGTCCTAGAAGCCTGTGGCAGCCGCGTATTATCGGCTGACTCGTAGAACGGTCTTGGCACCATTTCTATTTTTAAACGACGAACAACTGCGCATTCAGCAAAGCAGACCGCAGCGCGTCCCCTCCTTCACGCCTCTACACATCTCCAACGTGGGCCAACAACAGCAACAGCAGCTGCAGCAACAGCAACACCCAGTCTCGCGCAAGGAACAATTCCTGCGGAGCATTAACATAATATCATCATCCATGTCGGTGGACTTGCAGTCAATACCCAAGCGGGTGGCTAGCATCAAGGACGAGGTACCCAAGCAGCGCAAGCGCTCGCGCACTGGCGGAAGCAAGGACCTGTATGACGGGCACTCGCAGGACGTGATGCTTGCCAAGACGCTGATTGATCCGGATCACCAGTGCTCGGTCACCACAGTCAAGGCATACGTCACCCACGTATGCGCGTGGTTCCGGTTCTGCCGCACACTGCACGACCCGAACTACACGCTGGTCAGCGAAGAGAAGCTGTCCGGATTCCTGACGTGGGCGACGCAGACGCCGCGGCTGCCGTGCAAGACCGGCGCAGCAGGCGGCACCGGCGGCGCTGGCACCGGCGGGTCCATGTCATACCAGTCGGCGCGCCGCTACGTCGAGGGCGGCATTCTGGCACTATGGCGTCGCTACCGGAAGGCGGACGAGGAGAACCCACTGCATGCTCTGAGCTATCTCAACACCAAGTACGCTATCCGCGAGGCCACGGCAGGCGAGCGACCGCGCAGCCAGCCGGAGCACAGCTATACGGCGCTGGCAATCTCGCAGGAGGAAGAGGATGCGCTGGTGCGCACACTGCTGGGCGAGTGCGGCGATACCAGCAGTGGCACCAGCATCCGCGCATGGGCGTACTACTGTCTAGGCGCGGCTACGTGGATTCCGGGCGCACGACGCCTGCATCTGCGTCTGGAGTCGCTGACGATGGCGCTGCGCACGGACGCACGGCTGGTAGAGCACACGACGATTCCATTCCTGGAGTTCCGCGTCAGCCCGGACCCTGCGGCGCCGACGGCACGGTTTGCGGAGGTGTCGGTCGCGCGGCATGTGTCGCCGCTATCGTGTGCGTGGTTTGCGATAGCGCTGCTTGTGTTCCAGCAGTGGCAGGCGCAGCCGTCGGCGATGGCGGCGGCGTCACTGTATGATATCGGCACTTGGCTACGCCAGCCGCTGTTTCTGGCCGGCGCAGACGACTCGCGTACGTTTGTGCCAGACGAAACGCGCGTGCGCATGGTGCTGGACGAGATTTCGCCGGTGCTGGCGCGCGCGGCGGCGCGGCTAAAGACGACCGGCGACTCGCACATCATCCGGCGCCGCGACAAGATGATGGCCGAGGCGCTGGGGCTGTCGGCGCCGCAAGTGGTGCGGCTGGAGCGCTGGCGCGTGCATCACCGCCGCGCGGGCGTGACACGCCAGCAGACGTTCTTTGACCTGGCGCTGGTGCTGAGCGGCCAGAACCCGCCACCGCCGCATGCCGATGCGCCGCACGCCTTCCGCTCACCGCCACGCACTCGTCTGCAGGTGCCCGACCATCTGCTGGCGCAGGTCTTCCCGTGGCTGGACGACGGCGCGGGAGCGTCGGCGACATCGGCCGCATCGACGCCGTCTGGCGGGGCCTTTGTCGCGCGTCAGCGCTCGCACAGCATGAGCGCCGCTCACAGCGAGGACGTTGCGCGCGCAGAACGCAGCGCTAGCCTGCGGCTGATGCGCGAGCTGGCGACGGTTCTGCTGCAGGACTCGGCGGCGCTGATGGCCGACCCGCTCTACGCGCCGCTTCTGGAGGCACATCCGCTGTTCCAGGCGCCGCTGTTTGCGTCGCGCGCCTTCCGCGACTTCTGCGCCTACGCCGCGCAGGCGTTGTCGCTGCAGCACACCGCCGGCTACGCGCAGAGCGCCTTTGTGCCGCAGCCGCCACCTCCACCTCCGTCACGCAGACGCACGGGCTCGCAACCTCAGCCGCATCCACCGCCGTTGCTGCAGCATGCGCTGTCGATGCCGCCGATGCCAATGCAAGTGCAAATGCCTCCGACATCGCTGTCGTCAGACGCGCTTTTCACGCTGGGAAGTACCAGCGGCACCGGTGGAGGTGGTCGCCGCTTCCCGCTGCTGGGCGGCCGCAGCAGGCGCCACACCTTCGAGACCATTGGCGAGGAGGACTCGACCGCTCTGGCGCAGGCCGCCGCAGCCGCAGCCCAGCCAAACGCCTTCCATCCGCCGCCCGCCGCCTTTAACCCGATGCTTCTTTCTCAGCCTCTGCCGCTGCCATTCCCAACGCAGCTTGCGCTGGCGTCACCACCGCCCCCACAGCAGCAGCAGCAGCAGCAGCAGCCTTGCCAGTCGTCCGTGCCAATGGCCTTCCCGCAGCTGGCCGAGGAGCCCGCTGACATCGGTCCGTCTGCACCCATCTCCCAGCAGCACCTGATGCAGATCATCGACTATCTCTCGGTGTACAACAGCCAGCAGCAGCAGCAACAGCAGCAGCAGCAGCATCTCCCGCACGGCATGGCCGACCAGCCGCTTGCGCCCTGCCTTCCTACTGACAGAGCATGTGTTGGCGTGCAGCCGCTCTTCCACGCTGGGATGCCTGCTGCTGCTGCTGGTGCATCGCAGTTCCCGCGACTCGCGTCTGAGAGCAGCGAGTCCACAGCGTCGCCCGAACTGCCATCCTCAAGAAACTGCAGCCAGTCGTTCTCGTTCTCGGGCTCATCGCCATTTGCAGCTTCCGCCTCCGACATTGCCGCTGCTGTTGCTGCGGCTGCTGCCAGCGCTGCGATGCCTTCGCTTGCTCCACCCGAGGCGCTGCTTGGCACTGCCGCCGCGCATGGTGCGCTACCCGCGCCCATTGCATTGCATCACGGCCACCATAGCCACAGCCACAGCCATTTGCTCGACATCGGCGGCGATCTGTCTGCGTACTTCAGTAGCGCCGCTGCCGTTGCTGCTGCCGCCGCCGCTGCCGGCGTGACCCGGCAAGACTACATCGATCCATCCGCTATAGTCACTCCCAGCGCTCCACTGCGTGCTCGGCCAAAGTCCTTTGCCAACCACCGTATCTCGCCATCATCACTGGCATCGTCGCCTACTCCAACGCCGTCGGCCAGCAGCCCCGGCCTCTATCCTTCCTCTGCCGCAACCGCTGTTGATCCCAGCGCCCTGCACTTCTCTATCGATCCACACAAGCTGCAGTTCAAGACCGACAAGGAGCTGTTCATGTGAACGTGCTTGGCCTAGCTGGCTGCCATAGACCTTTCTTTCTTTTTTTCTATATCTCCGGCTGACTTGTTTGTCTCTTTTATATTCTTCCAAGCATTAAGTGCACCTTTTCTTTTTTTTTTCCACAGCTCTGCTACAATGTTGTATATCAAAATACACTACGTCCCACACTCTACCTAAATGGCTATGGTGACAGCTTTGCAGACCAAGCAGATGGACGTTTCTTCTCACTCCAAAAAAAAAAAGAGTATGCGGCCGAATAGTGGCACTTGCTTCTTATCGTTAAAGGACAAAAAAAGCTAGAAAGGATCAATGAATAAGAGTGCTACTTGGTCGTCTGCAGCGCCTAGCTAGAGAGCTCCTTGAGGTGGTTGGCAAGCGGTCCGCGGGTGTTGAGATACTTGACGTGGCAGCCATCAAGCTTGATGAGACCGTCCTTGCGGGCCTGCACATACTCCTCGCGGCTGAGCTTGGTGAAGCCCCACTTCTTGGAGATGATGATCTTCTGGCGGCCAGGGAACTTGTACTTGCAGCGACGGAGAGCCTCAATGACAACAGCCTTGTTGCTGTCCTTGGTGCGCACCGAGATCAGCACCTGCCCGATGTTGACGCGCGCAGCCGTGCCGTACGGCTTGCCGTATGCGCCGCGCATGCCCGTCTGCAGACGATCAGCACCGGCGCACGAAAGCATCTTGTTGATGCGGAGCACGTGGAACGGATGCACACGCACGCGCATGTGGAACGAGTTCTTGTCCGAGATCTTGCTGATGTACTTGTTGGCGTTGATACGCGCTGCCTCCAGCGCCTCGCTAGAGATCTGCTGGTACTCGTCAGACGTCAAGTGGATGCACAGAGGGAAGTCATCTACGCTTGCCTTCTTGCGACCCAGGTCGTAGATTCTGATCTTGGGGTCCGGGACACCACGGCAGAAGCGCGACTTGGGGTAGGGCTTGTTCTTGCAGTAGCGGTAGCAGCGAGCTGGACGGCGACCCATTTTTCTGTTTCTATCCTAACCTATCAGGAAAAAGGTATAATGTGCTCTGTAGTGGCCGTTGATTGCGATGCACAGAGAAAGAGAAGAGAGCGTATTAGTACAATAAGCTGCAAAATATAAATTATCCTTGCGTGGTCTAAAAATTGTCTGCAAGAAAGGGCTATGTGACGTAATAAGGTAAGTAAAAAGGGAAGGGGAAAAGAAAAACGCTTTATAGACGCAAGGAAAGTGACTTTAATTTATAAAGTCCAAAGTCCAGCAGCATTATTCCACGAAAGAGTGGAAATGGAAGCAAAAAACAACTGCGTATTTGATTTGTAAGCAAGCAAGATTCCACAAAGTCAGAAAGCATAGAATATGGAGTATGTGGGGGAGGGGAGAAAGAAGGAATTCCAAAAGCAGCAAAAAACGACAACAGCAGATACCTTCTTCCCCTCTTTTATTTCCGCAGGGAACCACTGAATGGTTCTGCAAAAAGCAGAAGCTAGAAGGAAACATCAACATCATCTCAAGCAAAAAAAAATAAAACCCAAGTGGTGGACAGCAAGAGACGAGCCCAGCTTGAAACGCAGACACAAGGCATTCTCTGAATTCACGCAAATGTGAATATTACAAATCACGCCAACGCTGTACTTTGCCAATAATACATTGCCTTCCAGTTCTGACCGAGTGTCTGCGTCTTTGCTGCGGTCATACGCCCTAAGTCTTTTAAAAAGAAGCATGTCGTCTTGCCAAGATTCAAGCGAAACTGCTGTCCACATTCACTCAACATTGCTAAATTCTGAATTTGCTCTGGGTTCGCTTATTTCCGTTTTGCTGACTTGGATTCAAAATGGCAGGAGCACGCTTCATGGATGCTCACTCGATCTCGCTTTTTACGGTCGCATCCAATATTGCACGCATCCATCACAGAAAACACATGGATGCGCTGCTGCCCCCCTCCACTTTTAGGAATGCTCGGTAGCATGTTGTATCCATTATCGTCTTTGCAATCCTGCAACAACAACAAACATTAAGAGCACGCACCTGGTAGATATAAGAAAAACTATTACTATGGAAAAGAGGAGAAACAAAGCCTAAAAACGCACCTTGCTTGCACAAACGCTCTTCTTTACCCCATGTTTGCCTACTACAAGCCCCAGTGGCGATCAAGCATATTATTATTATTACATCTGTTGATCAGATTTCCCAGATCAATGCACCCTGCTAACATCACCTCTGACTTTCCAATCACTCTGGTTGTTATGGCATAAGAATTTCATCTTGTCAATGTTTAATTATGCTTTTTCTGCATTAAGATGTGCTAAATTTACATTTTTCTTTTGAAGGATGCCTCTATTGTGTAAGGGACCATACACCAGTGTGCAACATTATAAATAAGGAAAACAGTGAGTGTTTTCCTGTATGCGCATATTGCTCACATAATGTTGCTGTGTTTGGATATGTGTTTTATTATTGCCTGACGTTCAGTGTTCTGAAAATGCAATAGAGATGATCAGCGCAAGGAAAGAACAAATATCTAAAGATCCTGGGCTGCAGCACATATGTGACAATGTTCAGAAAGAAAGAAAACGAGTAGACGAGTGTACCAAAGCACCCAATACCAAGAACAATGCAAAACATGACCACCACTGTTCCCAACATTCTTTTCACTGCTATTATCTTTTTTATCTCTCTCTTCCCAAACTTTTGTTTAGAAAATAAGCCGTGTATTCATTATAATCCTTTGGTTACATTCACCAGTGCGCCTTTAAACATATTGAAAGGGTGGCAATGGCTGTTCCTACATTTCCAATATTACATTTGATGCACGGCTGATGAGCCAAGGCGCTGTAAATTTTTCTTTGCATTTTTTGAAATGTACATAACGAAAATAAAGTGAGGGACTTTAAGATTATTAAACATAAAAACATAATAACAAAGTAGGGAATATGCAAATATGCAATCAGCAACCACAACAACAACATAGTCGGAAATACAAAACTGACCCTGGTGACAGGAAAGAGAAATGACAAGGCGAATGTAGCAAACATTGTTTCGATTGAGGCAGCACTTGCGTTTGTCAGAGATGGAAAAAAGGAGGGAGATGCAAACTAAAAAGCAATATATGCACAACAAAACACATTTGTGGTTCCCAATACTTTTTTGTCTCAGAGTAGACACCGCAGAGGTGCACCAGCGAGAGAGTGAAAGCAAGGATGATCTCCTATTATGAAAATAAAACTAAACCAATTAACCGCAAAAAAGGAAATGTCTGACCACTGCACATCTCTGTGGGTTTCCTGTTTACTTTTATTTACGGGTTTAGTTTTTCACTGGACAGACGGGTGTACCAGTGCAAAAAAACTAACAAGCAAAACGATATGGAATATGCTTCATTTTTCCTTTGCCTTTATTATTGGCATGCACAGGAAAAATCGTGCTTTTATTGCACCAGGCATTTGCATACTGTGCTTTTTTATTGTTTTTACTTAATAAACAACTTTGTTCTTTCCCTTTCAAGCAGTCAGAAAGGAAATACAAAGCATGGTTTTTTGTCTACTAAAATTCATTTCAGTAAGCAAAAATGAGAGATGATGGTAATTCCAAGGACAAAGATGGGGATGGCTGACGAAATCTAAACTGTTTTATATTCAAGCGTATTTTGCTAATGTTTGCAAAACAACAATAACAAAAACACATGGCTCAACCGAATAGGCATGGGAAGGCAAAAATAACACATTTATACGCCTCTCTTTTCGACAGCATAGAATATTAAAAAAGACATTAAATGTTTTTTTATCTACAGTATTTTTTATTTTTGGGAAATACCCAGCGGCTAATAGAACAAAAAGGTGTTGGAAAACACATCCACACAACAATGAAAAGAAATTCAGACTCAATCCATCCAGGCTTTTGCCGTGAAGAAGAGGCGGATGCAGAGATAAAGAAGAGCGCCTTGTTTCTCTTCCTATTTTTGGGTTTCATGCTAGGCAAGCAAGATCCACGGCCGAAAAGAGAACATTGGAGCTTGGAAGAAGAAAATGAGGAGGAGGCGTTCGGAAATGGCGAATCCCTGCTTGTTCCCTCTTCCAAATGACGAAAGAAAGGGGCAAGCAGATGCGCTGGCAGAACAACCGGAGAATCGCAATGATGGCTCCAGTTGGGTGTGTCTGCGGGATCTGCTGTCAATTCCAGATAGCGAAAAAAAAAACAAAATGACGTACATCGCCAGAGCTCACCATATCGCTATGCTTTGAAGAAAGAAGGCAAAAGCCCAAACATTGCGACATCCACCTCCATTTGGTTGTTTTCTGTTGCAGTAAGAACAATATCCTCACGCAAGTGCACAAAGGCCCAGCCAACCCACAAGTCTCACATTGCAGAGAGCTGGTGGCTGTACGGCAGCGACGTGGAGCGACCGCGCGCATCCAAGGCGCTTGGGCCCAAAGGCGGCGACGGAAACAGCATGGCTGACGACAAGCGGGATGTAGGCGAGTAGGCTGGAGCGTGGCACGGAAGTCTGGATGACAGATCCAGCGCTCCCATTGGCGTGAGCGACGGCGAACGACCACGGAGCGGCAGATACTGCGGACTCCACGCCGGAGAACTCGTTGGCGATGCGCGCGACCCTGGCGCCCTGAATGAAAAGTACTCTGCGGATGGCGTTGGAGATGCAGCGAGAGAAGCACCGCTGGCATCACTGTGGCGGCAGACCTCGCTGCAGTACAGCAGCGCATCGTCAACGCCGTCAATGTGCTTTCCGCAGAACGTGCACCAGTTGGTATCCATGGCTAGTCTGCTCTTTTTTATTTGTTATTGTTCGTTTGCAGACAGAGTGGTATGCGTTTCAACTGATCAAAAGCAAACGGAGCTTTAATCGTACAATGTCCTTTTTTGGCGGATGATAATATTATGTGCGGTTGAGGGGGTATTGTTGTTGTTACAGCAGCTGGCGTTACAGCGTGAAAAAGCCCCAAGGTACTTTCAGGAAGCAGTGGGCCGTATACTGGGAAAGGGGGATAGTGTACAAGGATTAAAGTGATATCGAGATGGGCCAGGGCGTGTGTGCGTGCACGTCAGACTATGGCTTAGCTCTCCTCAAGCATGTGGTGTGTGTGTTGCGTGTGCGGCAAAAGATGCGTCGTGTTCTTTATTATGACTTTTTGCGGGGCGTGGTCTCCTTCTGCGTTTATACAGGCCTCAAAAGAAGAAGAAGACAGAGTGCGTCGAGCAGAGGAAAAGAGATGGAATGCTGGTTGGACCTGAACAAAGACGTGTTGTGACCTTGGCTAGGGGAGAAACCGATTGCTGCTTCTGCTCTGCGGTTTGCGTCTCTTGCTTTTGTTGTGTCTTGCCGTGTGCACTGGCTGCTGGGAGGACTTGGCCGGAGGGGCTCGGAGACGGAAAGAGGAGGAAGAGCGGGTTAAGGTTTAGAGAATTGACTAGAGCTGCTGCTTGTCGATTGACGAGGAAAGCAAGGGAAACAAGGGAGTTGCAAAGGAAGCCCGGTGCACCGTGGCATTTTGCTTTTATATCTGGGCAGAAGAGGGCAAGCAGCAGACAGACTTTCTCTGCTATCTGTTTCTACGTCACAGAGAAAAAAAGCACACCACCGCAACCACCCCCCCCCCCATTGCTAAAGAGCAAAAGATGAGCAGTGTGTCTGGCTTTGCTTGTCTTTCTTCCTGCAGCCTGCAAGACTTCCATGCTTCTTTCCAGCCAGCGGAGGCCGGCAATCAAGCCATCCTGCCCCCCCCTTGCACCCCCCCCCTCCATTGCCTGCTTGCCTAGTCAATCAGGTCAGTCAGGAGAGAAGAATGAATGAATGGGCAGAAAGAAGAAAACGCCCTTACAATTTCCGCCTGTTGCTCATCTACTGCAACCTGTACCACAGCCGCCGCAAACAGCCAATCACCGCTGCCCCTGTCTTTTCCAAACCTTTTTCTCTTTTGTTTTTCTTTTGCTCACACACGGCAGAAATTCTGCCATCGTTCTGGCCGCAAGAGCGAAGCGAGGAGGGGAAGGCCAAAATGTCGTTTCTGCTTGGCTTGCGACTTTTCCATGCCCCTCGCAGCATTCTGCGATAAAATTGTAATACCGCCCCCCACCAGGCATGGGCTTGACTCTCTGCCTGGCCTGCCTTGGTGACACACAGCGTGCGCTGGCTGGCACAACATTACTCATAATCGGGGATTTTCCTCTTTGTCTTTGGCCCGGAATCGCGCCCACAAAACATGCCTCTTCTGGAGAAGAAAGTCAGTCCGCATTGCTCACAGATGGCGCGATAAACTGTGACCATGCCGCCAAAAATGGTGTGTTTTCTCACGACAATTCCCGACTTCCCCCTGTCCCGGGCGCTGCGCTTTGGCACCGCCGTGTTGAGATTACCAAACGATGCCCGTAATGACACACGGCTAGGCCTTTCTCGGGGGCTGCTTTGCCATTATTGTCACTGCGTTGGCTTCTTTTGCTGATTGGCAATAATAACGCTTTAGCCTCTTGCAATGAGATGATGGGCGCCAACCCATTTCTTGCGCAATCGATAGCACCATGTGGGTCACATCATTGGGATTGTGCTGCCGCTGTTGGTGTCATCGGCAGCGTGTTTATTACTCACGATCGTTGCTCAAAACAGAGCCCACACACTATAGTCAACTCTGCGCAAAAAGGACCCTGCGTAACGGAGGACGGGGGCCAACGGAGAAGATGCGCGCGCGGCTCCTGCGTGAGCTAGACTCTATTATCTTGTCGCCATGCCCACGAGGGGCGTTCTGTTCGTGCTGCTTACTCTCCACGCTCTGCCTGCTTCATCTTCCTTACTGCTCGCCGCACGGATGCTTCTTTTGGGGGGCGGGGGATGCTGTGCTGCTTTCGTGGAGGTTGCGTGCTCTTTAAACGCTCGCATCGCTGTTGCTGCTGTTTCTGCCAGCCAGATAACTGGGAATGAGGCTACAGGAGGCACAATAACTGTGCCATGCTTTCATGTGCGCAGTATACTTCGCCGTTATCGATATTCTGCGGTGGCGGAGAATATAGTGAGCAGCTCTCCTCCACGCATGGAGAGGAGCAATGGTGTATTTTCTTTCTTCCTTTCTCCGTTCATTCTCTTCCCTCTCCATCTCCACATCCACGATCCCACAGTCAATTGTCGCGGTGCACATGGGGGAGAGATGAACAAAAGCCGTTTCTGGCTGTGAACTGCTCTTTCTGCGACAAATGCCGCCACTGACACCCACACACACCCACACTACACGGCTAGGGCATACTAAACATTGCACAGCGCTTCTTTTACGCTCATTCTCCACGCCCCTCTTTTTTGATCCCGCTGCCTGTGCTTGTTTTTTTTTCTGATTGGGAATTTTAGTGTGGCCGATTTCATGTGTTTGGCAGAACATCTGGCCTTGTTTTCCTATTTCTCTCTGACAAGGATGATCTGCCATTTTGCGATTCATATGAGAGCATAATTTATAAAATGACGTGGTTGCATTAGCGGCATGCGAAGGAAGAAAAAAGTCAATAAAATATGTAGCCCAGAGTTATTAAACTCTGCGACCAGGCCTTTGATTCTAGCAGTGTGGCCGTGGTAGCAGCCAAAAAAAGAAACAACAACAAAACAATCATCAAAAGCTCACTGTTCTGTTGTGACATGTCGGTCATGTCATGTTTTTCTGCTACATGTTATTGATTTGCGAATGGATCCTCTCGTTCACCACCAAAACCAAATGATACCGTTTTCTTTTTCTCAGTGCAGCCAACAGTAATCAAAGCATTGGAGAACGGCAAGGCTGTTGTAGATAGTGATGTTTATTATTATAATTGTGGTGTTTGTGGCAAGAAGAAGCAATAAAAGTGGTCGCCTGAACCAAAAATAAGTAAATAAACAAGTAAACAAATAAATTAATAAAGGCATGATCTCATATTCTGTCTACTTTGCCCATGCTATTATTGTTCTGCTGCCATTTCTTGCAACAATGGCAAGAAGAATAGAAACTGAAGGAGCAAGGGAGGGGGCGTCGTAGTCGTCGTCATACATTGCTATGGACGTGAGAGCTTAGTGGATAAAAAACAAACATCGGCATATATTCCCAACCCAATCCGATATCACCATCACCAATAGACATATGGAAATATGATTAAGGTCGCCCAAGTTTGTGTTTCTTTGTTGAACATGTGTGTGTCTTTTGGCGGCTGGTCCCGCCATCTTTTTGCACTTTTGTCAGTCAAAGAGAGCAAAAGAGCACCTGCCAGAAGGGACACACAGCGTGTTGGGAAGGGAGGCGAGTACGCAATGAGCGTGGCCATGCAATTCGACAAAGGTGGCAAAAGAAAATGTAATTGCAATGCATCTGACCAGCAGACATGTCAAGAATACCCAGCCAGCAGCCATAAAATAAATAAACAAAATCCCCTCCCTTTTCTGGGTTCTTCAGCCAGGCCATGTAATTGGTATTATCACATTTGACCACACTTGCCTTGAAAAAAGGCAGGTCATTTGTCTTTTGCGCTTTTTTCTTTCGCTTCCTTGTTATTTTCTCTCTCATTTATTGTATTGCAAAGCGGCACTCAATCTGTGCCATTGCGCGCGTGCAGGCCGCATGAGCTGGAAGAAAGCTCGGCCATTTGTGCAATTGTATTCGATGCATTTGGACAAAGGCCCCCTGCGGCTACTGCCTCTACATTCCTTGTATGGCAATGCACGCGCGTATACATTTACGCCTACATGCCTGCAATGCGTCTAACAACTCACAGTTGCATTTATTCAACTGGTTGTTCTTCTGCTTTAACCTCCCATGGTCAGCAATTTCACTGCATTTCGCCATGCTTTGTTTCAGAGACTCATGAGAGGGTCACGGCGTTTCATGTATGCCACTCCCACCCGTCTTTTCTCGCCTACCCCTTTTTCCTGTCGGATCCCGCCTTGTCGCCATATTTGTTAGTACACACCTTTGCCATACAATCTGCCACTCACATTGGCCCTCTCCAATTGTATTGCTCCTGCATCTGCAGACGAGTGCGCACATCTGGTGCTTATCTAGCCCAAAAAAACCATAAAGCCAGACAATTAAAACAGCCTGTCAGCAGTTTACATTGCCATGACATGGTTCTCCTCCAGCCAAAGCGAAAAAGAAAGGAGAAAGAAGGACAGTCGCACGATCCGTTTTTCGCATCATTTGAGATAAATATTAAATGTTTGCTGTTACCGTCAAATGAGTACGCCTGTTGCCTAAACCACATGTCCGGAACTGGATTGTACTGCAATCAAGAACAAGGACGGTGAGAACCTAAACCTCCCAAAAGCTTCATGTCCGTGTTTCATGCGAACCAGCTGCCCAAAACGCAATTCAATGATTTTATTGCCACGTAAATAAAATTAGCAATAAACGCAAAGAGATCTTGAAGCCGAACGGTTTGACACAGCATTCTTTCTTATTTTACAACTTTTTTGCACTGAGGCACAGGCATTGTCTACCCTGAGCAGAATTCACGTTGAGAACTCAGTATATGGCTCGGGTCAGACAAGCATAGCTGACATTTTCTGCACCATTTTTCTTTTTCTTTAGCATAACTCGCAACATGTTTGATGCACAGCTTGCTTTATTATCGCCGTTTTCGATTTATTTTTATTTTATTTAAGCCAGTGTGCTGATATCCGATTCCACCATTGACTTTTGCGTTTCTCTTTTCTAGAAAAATAAAACAAATGCAATTCTAATGAGTGTCTTGTGCATCAAGCGGCATCGTTACATACTTTTCTATCGCCAAAGATGGGCGACTAAGCTGATGTCCAGTTTCCCGCGATATCCATGCCACATTGACGCGCTTGCCAGCCCACTCTTCTCCTTTTCCATTTTTTATCTTGATTGATGTAAACTTCCGACTCTGCCAAATAAAACAAACAACGCTGCTGCATTGCGACCACGATTATTACAGCAACAAGCTCATGTGAGCACTCTCTTTCAATCCATAAAACAACGAAAATCCGCAGAGTTTCCTTTATCCTCAACATGCCTGTTTCCTGTTTCGGATCCTAGGATGTGGATTACCCAAACAAGGACAACAATGTTCAGACGTTGAAATTGCTTTCTCGAGTCCACGTGGCATCTTGCATTGAATGTGTATAAAAACGACAATCGCCTGCAAAAAGTTGAAAATTTATCATTTGTGTTTTTTGTTGCTGCTGCTGAGGCAGTGTATTATTTTTCGTTTCAAAGCCTGTAAAAGCCAAAAGTGGCTCCGGTTTGTTCCGAGTTTCTTTGCTTTTCTTTTTCCTTTTATCGTCAAGCTCTTGTTGTTTGCCATACCGACCATAACTTTTTTCTTCTTCATCGATTAATCTAATTGTTCCCAAACACAATCCTTTCTTCTTTGCAAAACACAGTATGCTCAACGGCCGTGATAACAAAGCGTGGCTGCTGCTGAAATGGGCTGTCGTCGTTTCTTTGAGATAATATATAATGTAATCTAATCTGCGTTCGTATTGTGCAGATGATATGACAATCAAATCTTAAATTTCAAACCCAGACTGTTTATATTGGCCAGAATAGACTGATATTCATTTGATTTCCATTTTCTATATAAATAATTATTTATAAAAGGCAACGACAGTATTGTAGCCATTAGCGAAAAAAAACAATAGACGGCCACAAATCTATAGAGAACAGCCGTGAATGCCTTTTACACGTCTTTGTAAATAACGCAAACACGAATCGATTAGTAAATGTCAGCCCTAGACACCATGTTTGCTCTCAATTTAAAAGAAAAAGCGTTGTATAGACGTGCGATTCTTTATATAAAAGTTCTTTTCACAAATACGAAGAAAACAAAATCTTTATAGAAATATCTTTACAAAACCCGTAAACACACCAAACTTGGACTTTATGTTGAGACCAATTGAAATAAGCTAATGCAAATGCCAAATCGAAGAAACTTTTGCAGAAAAATAGTAGCAATATCAATGAAGCGGGATTTGTTTCCTTTTCTCTGTATTTGCTGGAAAACAAATGCAAAATCATGCTTGTCAGGAATGGCATATCTTAGTTAAAATGAGCTTGCATCAGAGAATTCCTTTAAGGCTTCACATATTCTCTTTCTTTTCCATCCCCACATTTTGCAATCTTTATCCTTTCCTTTGTGCTGAACATCTTTTTTCTGTTCTTGTCTTTTCTATTCTTTCAGTGTTATATTTACTACATTTATATACTACTTGGATAGCATACGTCTCACTGCTGATTCACAAGGTTGCCGTTTGTGTATTCAACCTTACATATTCACTACGATCAAAGGAATCTGCTCTCTCGACAAGACCTCAAAATGATACTTGGACGCATAGTTGCACTTGCTGTTGCTGGCGTTGTTTTGGGACAGGAATTATCTGTCAATGGTATGTGCTAGCTAATATTAATTCGCCTGTACAGAGTCCCTGCATAAAAGCCCCCCTCAATCTTGCTACTGCAAGTTCATAGTTTTCTTAAATTACGTCAGCAAGCATGGCCAGGAAATTCATTTTACAGCTATATTTAACTTTTATTACCCGATGTGCCTTTTCCTTGAGCTCCACGCGAATCATCAATGTGCAAAACATGTGGGTATTATATCTCTTTATACCACATGTACTCTCATGGCACCCTTTTCTCTCGTTACAGCATTGTTAACAAAATAAGCACTTTTACTGCTTGCAATATAATTATATACTGATAATCGGTACAGTGCATTTGTCTCTTACTGCTATTATAATTGCTTGTGTAGACGATTACTCGACATCTATTGACATAAGTGATACATTACTGGATTACGATGACAGCGACGGGTATGCATTCAATGCCAAAATATCTAGCGGTGGCGCCCACACTGACCTTTTGAGTAGCCATACTACCTTGTCTACAGGCAACGTGGGCCTGAGTAACACAGTTATGATTTCAAATTATGGCCACACCAACAATGTCGATAGCAGTGCCAGCCCGAGTCCTAGTCCCAGCCCGAGTCCCAGCCCCAGCTCTAGCAGCAGCACCAGCCACGACACCAGCACTGGTTTTTCAAGTTTAACAGCCTCGTCGACATATCTTAAAAAATGTGACAGCGAGGGTGCTTCACTGTGCGACTCCTCATCCAAATCAAAGTTTTTCAAATGTGTCACCAGCGTGTGGATGCCCATGGGATGCACCACAGGAACAGAATGCCGTACAGTCAACAATAACGCAGTATGTGTAGACCCCAGCACACCAACAACGTCTGCCGATAACAGCCAGTCCACAGAGTCGCTCGTTCCTTGTGCCACCGCCAATGCAACAATGTGCGACAGTGCCAATCGCTCCTCCTTCTACATGTGCGTCAACAAAAACTGGACAAAGATGAAGTGTGAAGGTGCCAATGTCTGCATCTCGCGCAACAAAAAGACCATGTGTGTTAGTGAAGCTGAGGCCAATGCGCCTGTTCAGTCATGCACTAGTAGTGGGACTACCCAGTGTGCTCGCGATAACAAGATTGTATTCCAAACATGTGTCGACAACTACTGGACAAACTCTACATGTTCCGATGGCAATTATTGTTTGTATCGCGCTGGGTCTGCAATGTGTGTTGAAAAAGCCCTTGCCGAAGCACCCCAGGTTCCCTGCAGCACAGCTAATGCGACACAGTGCTTTGATGGCGACGATACAATCTACCAAATATGCTACCAAAACTACTGGTCTAATTCGACATGCGACAAGGGCAACGTGTGCGGCATGAGTAAAGATACAGCTGTCTGCCATGATCCTAGTCAGCCGATAGTCGATATTCCTGAGGAGCCATGTAGTGAGGACGGGCTTAAGGAGTGCATTGCCTCAAACGAAACGCTGTATAGGGTGTGTACCAATGGTTTGTGGGCAAATCTGACGTGCGCAGACACCGATGTCTGTCGGCTAGACAACGACAACAATGTCATTTGTCTTGACAAAGACCAGGCAGATCTCTCGTCTACCATGGGAACATTGTATGCTCCCTCGCCTTATATTGGTCATCTAAGTGGAGGACCATCTCTTCGCGCAATCTGTCTTCATGGTGCTGGTGTCATGCTTACTGTTGTGGTCATGGCAATTGGCGCCAGTATCTAGACAATGTATACATTTGGCGGATAGGCCAAGGCTAGTGTTTATATTAAAAAGACCAGTTACTCGATCCTCACATGTGTAGGGATTGTCCTCATTTATTCACGACAATGCTTTCTCCGCATTTTCCTTTAAATTATACTGGTGACTGCGCTTTTCTTTGGTTTCTCTTTAATTTCTTTTGTCACGGAGATGAGATTAATATATATTATGATGCTCACATGTTCAGTGTCGTTTTCCTTGCTTTTCATTTTTCATTTATGACCGCTTTACAGAATGCCGAATCAGCCGAGTAAGTAAAGTCGCCGGTTCTATGCACGCGACCAAGCACACGTTTGCATCTGTCACATACGCACATACGATGATAAGTCAACCGATACGTATTTCCCAGGTCTGCTCAAGTTTTTCATTTTTATCGGCGTAGATGATGGCCATCATCGGGTTAATCCATTGACAGTCAGCTGAAATGACAGCTGCGATAATGGTCAAAGTAGCAGGCATCTTTAGTTGTGGTGTCAAGACAACTATTTTTCCAGCAACAGTACAAGACAAATATCAAGTACAACCTAGCAGCATTTCTTTTAAATGCATGGGTCGTCCACTACCATTCATTGTCCTTTCATCCATTAATCTCTATGTATTTAATATATTTATCTATTTCACGACAGTTATAAATTGACAAACATATACAGTAATTTGTTATTTACTATCATCATTATTTATTAGTACAGAAACCTGCACAAATAATTAATTTTTAGAAAATGGCTGATGTAAAGTCTTTCAATAAACAGGAACCAAAGCGCCAAACAAAGGCATCGGTGCCAGTAAAGAAAACAATGGCCACGGAGCGTCGACACAGCAATCGACTTGCTTCCAAGAAGAGCGATAACGCCACAGATGTTCAAGCGCATACTCCAATCGCAGATGCTGCTGATAACCTAAAGACTGGCAACAAGGATGTTTTGCAATTCTTTACAGCAAAGATGGACATGATTCTAGAGGGGATATCAAGACTTGGCATTGACAGCACGAGTGGAGACTTGAGCAAAGTTGCAATAACTCAGTCCAATAAGAACAATGATATTGGCAATACGAGTGTTAGCTCATCTTACGGTTCTGACAAGACAATCGGACTTGTTCCAATAGTTGCGGACGATGAAAGCAGCATCTGTGAGCAGCTTTTTAGACCAGCCAAGGATGTGCCCAAGCCAGCTGATCTTCGAAAGGCTTTGCTAAACGAACCGGTGGTAAAAATCCCGATTCACCAGTACGTGTTTGATAGGCTGAAGGAAGATGTTCCCGTCTCTGAGCTTGAAAGCTACTTTTGCATTGTCGAGAATGTTGGGAATATTGCACCGCAGCTTACTCCGCGTGTTGAAACAGCGCTACTTGTGAATAACGTTGACATTGGCACAGAGTCAATGCAGCAACATGTTTTGGATGCATTTCTCATGGGTGTTATTGGTACAGCACAGGAGTACTTGGGAATGGACGTGATGATTGATCGTAGCGCAGCGGAACCATCAATGACCTTGCCGCAAAGTCGCCCAGATTATCTGCTGTTATTCAACGGTCTGCTTGTCTTTAAGGGAGAGGAGAAAAAGGGAGGAAACGTTCGCCAAATTGCATTGGAACTAACAGACAAGATGGCCGACAATGTTGTTGGCAAAGAGGGCAAGTTAGAGTACCTGCTTTGCTATGCCACAGCAGGCTCGCGTGTTCTATTTGAGTGCATCTACGAGGATAATAAAATGGTTGAATGCGCTGAAATTATCAATCTGAAGAAGGTTTCCGATCGCGTAACCATGCTGATTATTCTGATCAATGTTGTGCGCATAGCCCATGCGCTGTATCTGGCCAGAAGAAACGAGGTTTGACATATAATTAGCTTGTAATAGTATTTGGCCTGACTAGTGCGTTTTCTTTCGTGCTATAGTTTAATATAAGCAATCTTTGCTATTTGAATATACAGTCATCAATATAATCTTCTTTAATCAAAAGTGTGACTGTATATTTGTATGCATAGCATTTCAGCGTTCACATATGAATTGTTTTATTTATAAACCACAGAGATAATATAACAAACACCAGCATCTTTATTAATAATAAACAATAATTAGCAACCAGACACTCAATACCCAAGCGTCTATACGCTTTTGAAGAGTGCCTTGGAGTATGAGAGCCGATTGATTACGGCCATAATAAAGGCCGCAGCCCAGAGTGCGCCAATGTACAGGCTCATGCTTAGAAAATTCGAATCGTGGCCTGGGCCGTGTAGTAATGCGCCAGCAACAGGATTTCCAAGCCAGGCACCGATAGCAGAGGTAGTGTAAAATATACCAGTTGTACTTGCCAGCATGCTTACACCAAATAACTTTCCGGCCGCCAGAGGCGCTAGCGTCCAGTATCCACCTGACGGAAACCCGTAAAAAATGCCCATGACAATGGCAACGCCTGTACTTGTAGTGAGTGGCCAGATAAGCAAGCACGATATACTCGATACAATTAGACTGATTATAAGAGTGTTGAGCACGCCGATGTAGTCTGCTGCAAACCCAGTCACCACACGACCTATCGAGGACGAAACATTGGCAACAGCAATAATAACGGATGCAGTTTGCGATGATATTCCCTTGGATACCCAGAACTGAGGTAGATACATGAACGGGACAATGTACGCGGCAGTCACAAAAAATACCATCAGCGCCTGTACCATAAAGCGCCTATTGTAAAACGCGCCCCAGTTAAAGTTCTTAAGAGTTCTTGTCTTATCTTGGACCGGAACACGAACAAAATAACATGCTATCAAGCCCAGCACTAATATATAGAAGGCAGAGATCCGCATGCTCCACGGAACGCCTACATGGCTGACCAAATACTCGGTTAGCGGTGCAATAACCAGACCTCCCACTCCAACACCAGCAACAGTGATGCCGGTGGCAAGCCCCCGCCTTGTTGTGAACCACCGTGCGGGCGCAGTCGATGTTGGGCTGTAAACCAGCCCGCCACCCAGGCCATAAACAATACCTTCTGCAAGGCATAGCTGCCACGGCTGTTTGCAGAATGAGCCCAAGAGCTGGCCTAGAAACATCAACAAAACGCCAATCACGCATAGCTTGCGGTAAGACCAAACCTCAGCCATCCATCCAGCTAACATTCCCCATATGTAAATTCCAAAGAACATGAGTGTGCCAACATAACCAAGGGCTTTGATTCCGCTTTCGTCGCCAGCATACACGTTAGTGGCCAGGTACTCCTGTTGTACACCCCATGCATGGATGGTGCCGCAGGAAAGGCCTTGTATAACAAAGCAGCCTGCGATAACGGCATAGCGAGTGTACCGAGGAAACTCTTTTGCTGGGTCAACTGTGTCAGGCATGCCATTCTCGATGTCAACAACCGTAGCGGCGTCCTTTGCAAGCATTCTATCGCCGGATTCGTCGTCACTCTGTGTATTGCTATTGTTGGTAGTCATAGCTATCTATGGAGAAAAAAAAATAAAGTATGCAATTGCGCAGACAATCTAAAGCAAATCAGCTTGACAGATAAAAACAGCGGTGTCTGGCAGATGGTCTGAGCACACGAGAATACACTTCTGTTCTCCTTTTATACATTTGCCGTTTTCTTCAAGGAAATCAAGGAGAAATAAAAGGAAATGGCCTCTCTATGGCAATGTTTGCAAAAGGAACCAAGCATGAAAAGCTAAGGAGGGAATTAGTTCACCATATTAGTCATCCCTTTCCGACCGGATAGCGCACTAACAGACATCGGTATATCTGGTCGGCCAAACAAAAGTCCGAGGAAAACCTCTCTTTGAGAACCACCATTTTCCGTTCATCTGTTGACCAATTTACTGGCACAGGTCCCAAATATCCCGAAAAGGCAACGAGTGATGAGCATGAGTGCAGAAATGTTTGCAGGGGCAAATATAGACAGCTCTTGCAGGAAAAAATGACATGCTGCAAGATAACAAAATGCATTGAGATGGTGATTCGATTACTCAGATGCTCTAGCATTGATGGCTCGTCGTAGTTTCTATGAACTTTTTACTTTTTCTTAATAATGCAAACCCGGAACAACACTATCTTGAGACTAGAAATAACCTAAGGAGCAAAACTAGTAAAGGCTTTCGTGCTATAGTTTCTTTTTCGTAACAGTACCTGGGAGATTCAACAAAAAAAAGGATAAACACTAGATGACCGGACACTCTGCTTCGTCCAGGTGGAAGATCCACCTAAGCTGCTGAGAATCGCGTCCAGGATCACACTTGCGCTCATGTCTCTTGATGTTTCCAATCATGCGCATTTCGTCAGAGGTCAGAGTCGCGGTTTTCAGGTTCTGCTTGAGACGGATTGGGTTGTTTGACTTTGGGATAACCGCAATACCGCGGGCAAGTGCCCAAGAGAGCGCGATCTGCGCAGGCGTACACACATGAGCATCTGCAATGCGCTTGATCAGCTCATCATCCATGACATGTATTTCTTCACCGCCCAAAGGACAATAGGCAGTGACAACAAGGTTGTTCTTCTTGCAGAAGTCGACAAGCTCTTGACCCTGGCAGTATGGATGGATCTCCATTTGGTTTGTTGCTGGAAGAATGCGGCATTGAGGAAGCATCTTTTCCAGAATGGTCTTGTTAAAGTTGCTGACGCCGATTGTGCGGACCTTGCCCTTGTCAACCAAGGCCTCCATCGCCTTCCATGTGTCCATGATAGGCACATTCTCAATATCTTTATCCTCAAAGTCTTCAGCAATTCCGACCTTGGGATCCAGCGCAAAGGGCCAGTGCATTAGAAGCATATCGAGATAGTCAAGCTGCATCTCCTCAAGGATAGTGCCCAATGCACTTTCCACAAGCTCTGGTCTATGGCTGTTCTCAAAGATTTTGGACACAATAAAGAGCTCCTCGCGTGGAACCTGAATCTCCTTCAATGCATTTCCAATATCACGCTGGTTTGCGTAATATGGAGCACAGTCGATGTGTCTGTATCCCAGCTCAACAGCAGTCTTAATGGTCTGTACCAGAGTACCATTGTCGTTTCCCTTCCAAGTGCCCAGTCCAATTTCAGGCATAAAGGTGCCATTGTTTAGCTTGAAACTCTTGACAGTCATTGTTGCTGTATTCCGCGCACACGCAATAGAATAGAAAAGTAAATATATATGAAAAGCAATAATGCTGGATGTCTGAGAGTAGAAAAGGAAGAGAAGAGAAGAGAAAAAAGGGAATTTTGTATTTGTATCCCAGCTCGCTTCAGTTGCCCTTTCATACTAGATGCTGTCCATTTGCATATGTGTATTATAAGGCATTTATCTTTTGTCGCTTTGCACCCTTTTTGTAAAAGTTGTATACTCATCCTTTTGTCGTGTCTGCGCATATATGATAGAGACAACGTCATGCTTACCAATACATGTTTCTAGTGTACGCCATTTCGCTATGATTGGTGAAAATGATCTCTCGGTCTTTGCCACATCTAGCAAGATCAGCATTGTCTGATTTGTCAGCATGGCACTGTATTGGAAGCACTAGGGTATTTTCTATTGCTGAAACCGCAATGACGGACGATGCAACAACATGGTTTGGGATTCAATAACGGGCTAACGGTTCAGTTTCGTAAAATAGATCTCGTCACACTTGGTCTCTTCCACAAGATCGGCAGCAGTCTTTTTAACTTCCACGTTGTGATCTGGAAACTTTGCCGTGTGGACACAGCCATCCAAATCCAATGCAATATGTGGTAAATGTGGAAATAAATTGACTAACCGATATTAAATCATCGCTTTTTTCTCTTCCTTTTCTTATTTCCTCCATTAAAGGGAAACTTTCGTGCCTTTCTTTCCAAAAGAGGCCCCTTCTGAGGAATTTCCCACACTTTTCTTTCACACTTTTCTTCTTTTTATTTAGATACCCAAGGAGCCTGGTAGTTAAAAGCCGAAATTCAAATGGTAGCCCTCAACGTCCTTGTTTACTGTGGGCCGGGAATTGGTCTCAACGCATATGCGTATCTGGTGCGGACGCTGAGGCAGTTCCTGGGACATCGGTATGCTATCATACCGGTCGACCCAGAAACCCTGCGCAGGGAGCCTTGGGAGTCAAAGGCAGCCATGCTCGTTGTCCCAGGCGGTCGAGATATGCCGTACGTGATGGCGATGAATGGCGAGATCAACAAAAGGATCAAAGAGTGGGTTTACCGCGGCGGAAGGTACCTGGGGTTCTGTGCGGGCGGATACTACGGAAGCGAGCACTGTGAGTTTGAGCCGGGGACGCCTATAGAGGTTGTTGGCGATCGCGAGCTTGCATTCTTCAAGGGAACGTGCATAGGCTGTGCCTATCCCGGATACAACTACAAGACAGAGGACGGTGCACGCGCGGCAGAGGTGATTGTAGACAGAGATGCGTTTAAGCTTCCAGCTGCCTTCTGGAAGCGGGATCCGACAAACGTGCGCATCTACTACAATGGCGGCGGCTACTTTTTGACCGACGAATTCTTGGGACGACACCCAGCAAAGGACAATGCTGTGGTGCTTGTGCGCTACTCCTCAGACGTCTCTGACCCGAGGGATCGGGCCAAGTTGGTTAGCGGTGCACCTGCCGTCATTAGCTGCAGATCCGGCAGGGGCGTTGCCGTGTTGTCTGGTCTGCATCCCGAGTATGCGTGGGACTTTCTGGCACCGTCCAGCTACACCCAGCCGTACAACAAGCATATGGTGTCTCTTCTCCGCAGCCATGACGCCTACCGCAGACGCTTGCTGGGCGCTATGCTAGCACATATGCAGCTGGATGTCGACAAAGAAGCCCTTGTTGACCATACGAGCACAGAGTACTCGAGCCGTATGCCCGCGAAGACGCCCACGTTCCTTGTGCCCGCTCGTGTATCTAGCGTTGCGGCAGCCGCAACCACAATGTATTCATTGAGGAATGCGGCATCCGCGCGTGGTCAGAACGATGCCGCTGGAATAATTGACATGGTTCTTCACGACATTGCCGACGACATCCATATTATTAGCGCCGCTTCAGAAGATGGTCAGCGCAGAGTCCCACATGCTTACCAGGACGCGGTACTTTTAGCGTCGGCGCTCGATCCGGCCTTAAAATACAGCCTATCTGGATTGGAGGGTATTCAGCCTGAACAGGATGCAATCAAAGACCAGTCAGTGCTTGTTCTCTGCACACAAGGCTCGCTGCCCGGTACCAAGGAAACGCCGAGGTTCGACATGAAGCTTGCGATCAAGCACATGCAAGAGAACAAGGCACACACCGTAGGTTCCTGGCTGATGTACTCTGACACCACGAACTCTACACAGACATTCTTGGAGAAGAACACAGCCCTGCAGGCACTGCTTCCCAACGGAACGGTCAATGTGGCAACCATCCAGCTTGCAGGGCGGGGGCGGGGGCGCAATGCCTGGGTGTCTCCTGTCGGTTGTCTGCAGTTCACTATTCTTCTGAGACATCCCAGTTTGAAGCAGGCGCCCGTGGTGATGATGCAGTATCTGATGTCTGTTTCTGTAGTAGAGGCAGTAAAGACACAAAAGGGATATGGAGACATTCCGCTGCGTCTGAAATGGCCAAATGATGTGTACGCTCTGCACACCCCGGTGGGAGACAGCTCCGACAGCTCCGAGAGCACGGATCCCAGCTATGCAAAGATTGGCGGCATTCTGGTTAGCTCCTCATTCAAGGCCGGCGAGTTCACGTTACTCTTTGGCTGTGGGATCAATGTTGCCAACCCGCTACCTACAACCTCCATCAACAAGCTTATCCACGAGTACAACATCAGCCATGGAACCAGCCTTCCGGCAATGTCGATGGAAAAGGTGCTGGCTCTTGTCACTGCAAAATTTGAAGAGCTCTACCGCAAATTCCTTGTCGACGGCTTTGGGCCTCTTCTCCAGCTGTACTATAAAAACTGGCTGCACACAGACCAGCATGTCACGCTTGCCGATCAGAACTACGAGAAAGCAAGGGTTGTTGGGCTGTGCCCGGCGTCCGGACTGCTTAAAGTCAAAAGTATTGCCAATCCAGCCACAGTCTATGAGCTTCAGCCCGACGGCAATTCATTTGATATGCTACAGGGGCTAATAAGCCGCAAGGCAAATGCCTAGATAGAACAGGTACTGTATTTACTGCCGATAAAACAACAGCAAAGCAGTTCTGATGTGCCCTGGCTCTGGCTCTATGCTGAAGAAGCACGAAAACGGAGGTGGCTTACTCTCTTTCTCTTTACACACTCTTAAACACATTTTGCTTCTCTGTTGTGTTATTTTCATATATCCTTTTGTTTTCCAAAGTGTCATTTAGAAAGTAGCATTTTCATTCTGTCGCTGGAAAAAGGCATTCCATAAATTGAGCACTTGTGTCGGCTGCAGAAATGGCTGGCCTTTTAAGCAAAGGGGTATCCGCCCTGGTGTTTGCCGTGTTTGCGTTCTATATGCTGCGTATTTCCTTGGTGGTATTTAAGTTATTCTACCCGACTATGCAAATACCGATAATGTCTACAGGTCACACATCACCCACCACAATAACGCATGAGCTTGCTTGGCAGGAGCCATTTGAATATGAAGCACGTATGTATGTGACTACTACAGACAACCTGGAAATTACACCTAGTTTCTTCAACACTTCTGCTCTTGTATGGCAGTCGGGGCCGCAGAGCATCTCCCAACGACGCCTCCGGCTAGAGAAGCATCTGGACATTTCGATCCCCGATAGCATGCTTACCGAAAACAGAACCAACCTCTATGCAATGCTGTTTGTCCAGCAAGCAGGGCAATCCCGGCCTCATCCAGACACGAGCGATCCCTATCTCGCATTTGCGTATGCGCTGCTTACTAAGAATCGTCAGCGCGTGGTTGATAAGAAACACCCATTGCCATCTGGAAAGGGCAATGGCGACGCTGGCTCCGCTGATGGATCAGAAAATGGCGGCATTGAGGAAGATGTTTGGATTCCTCATGCAAAGAGCCGGGTGCATTGGGAGATTGTTCTTGACGACGTGAAATTCCCTGGATGGACTATCCCGCGGGACATACTGCCCTATTTCAGAGTCACTACAAATGCTACTCATGGTAAACAGCCCTACACACCAATGCTCTGGGAAAACCAGCTCGCAGCACGCAGAGACCATTGGAGGCCGCTCACAAGCAAAAACACGATTTCCAAAGACAGCCCGATGGAGGTAAAGACGGTCGGAGTCGATATCAGTTTCAGCGCGGTGTCCATAGGATGGTTCCGCCTCTGCAATCTTGCTTTCCAGGGAACCAGTGAGCTGTCTTCTCCGCGGGCGCTTATACGGTACAGTGAATCTGATGTTGATAATCTGAGGGAGATGGTGTACGAGGTGAATCCAACCATGCTTGGGATCACAGCCATCGCAATGGCCTTCCACTTGTTGTTTTCGTTTCTGGCATACAAAGAGGACATGGTGTTTTGGTCCAGCAAGAACAGCACGAATATGCAAGGCATTTCACGATCGTCGCTTCTCATGGGGGTAGCAAGCTCGTGGATAAGCTTCCTTTATATGTGGGACCGCAGGCACGAAACCAATATCGTGGTCCTCTTGGGTGCCCTGGTGGGCGCTCTTGTTGAGGGGTGGAAGGCCACCAAGGTAATACGCATTGCCGATCTGCTGCCGTTTGGTCGTAAGCAGACGTCGGAGCGCGGTTCTGAAAAGCAAGTTGTGCCTACGAGAGAGATGGGATTGAAGGAAAGGGTACAACATGAAGTCGATCAGCAGACGATGTGGTACATGCTACACGTGTGCATTCCAGCCATGGTTGTATATGTGGCATTCTCGCTGGTTTACCAGCACCACGAATCATACGTTAGCTGGTTCCTTAACACCAGCCTGATTGCCGTATACTTGCTTGAGTTTGTCTACATGTGGCCGCAGCTCCTTATCAACCATAGGCTCAAAACCGTGGACATGCTTCCGCTTGCATCCTTTCTCTACCATTTCTTGACGACATTTATCGACGATCTGTACGCATTTGTGGTTCCCATGCCGCTTCTTGAGCGCATCGGGACATTACGCGATGACATAGTTTTCTTTGTCCTCTGCTACCAGTGGTACAAGTTTCCTCGACGCACAAGTGCTGATGTTGAGGGTGCTTCTGCTGCTGCCGCTTCCTCCTCTTCAGACACACGCGATACCAAGCGTAAGGCCCAATCCACGGAAAAAAGCAAAAAGGCAGAAAAGCAAAAGTAGCGGCAAAATCAGGCCAGCACAAGATCTAATCGCCAACGTGTGGATCGACACGCCCAGCGCGTTGTTTTGGTGTCCGGATATGCATGCTTTTTCCTGACGCGAAAAATCCTCTCTTTTTTTGGTCCATCCTCTTTTTTTTTTTTGCTTGCCAGGTCTGGTGGGGTTGCGTTTGAGGGGAAGGGGTGTTCTTTTCTTGCTCCCTCTCTTTTTTCTTCGCTCCCTCCATCTTTCATTCTCTGGATCGCGCTAGCATACATTCTCTTGTAAACAAATAAACATACACTCTGGTGTACACTTGTCGTATTTTTCCACTTAAGCTTCCATCTTGGATAATTGAGGGTTTAGCTTGTAGTCTTTTTTTTCCTCTTCCGGCAACCGTAGTTTACGTTTCTGCCTTTGTTATTGTTATTGCTTAAACCTGTCCCACTAGTCATCCCCGGCTCTCAACACCATGCCCGTTACACGCCCCTCGCCCACATCCATAGGAAGGAAGACACTTTCCGAGGTCTCTACCAACATACAGCAGACAGCATCAAGTCCATTGAAGCAGACCACATCCACAACAACGCTAAAGTCGACATTCCCAGTCACCAAGAACGGCAGCCAAGTCGATGTATCCAAGAGGAGCACAAAGACTAGGAAGACGCCTTCTCCGTTTATAGCCGTAAAAACAGCGCTGCATCGGTCAACGGCAGCACCGCAGATTGTCGGACGCGAAGCGGAGCAGAACACTATTCGAAAGTTCCTTAGCACCACTGTGGAGAAGGGGTGCGGTGGCAGCATGTATGTATCGGGAAATCCGGGCACAGGGAAAACAGCGTGCTTGCAAGCCATCATAAAGCAGTCGTCAGCAGGATTTGCGTCGGTTCTGGTCAACTGCGTGCCTCTGACGCGTCCTGGACAAGTGTACTCTGCCATCCTTAATGCGCTGGATAAGCCGGCAGAAAGCGCAGATACTTCTCTGCAGGAGCTACAGGACCTGGTTCTTACCAGCAAGAGCGCCTTTCTTGTTATCCTTGATGAAGTCGACAGTCTGCTTGGAAGCCGACAGGAGGTGCTCTACCGACTGTTTGAGCTTGCCGTGCACCCTGACTCGCATCTTGCGTTGGTAGGCATCGCAAACGCGCTGGACCTCACAGACCGCTTTCTGCCTCGCCTGCAGGCGCGTAGCTGCGAACCAATCCTGCTGAACTTTAACCCCTACCAAGTCAAGGACATTGTGGCTATACTCCAGAGCCGCCTGGATTCCGTAGCAACCAAGGGTGCAGACCCTATTATACAGAAAGCAGCTCTGGAGCTGTGTGCCCGCAAGGTGGCAGCAACCTCCGGCGACCTGCGCAAGGCGCTCGATGTCTGCCGCCAGGCGATGGAGTCGGCCGAGGCAGAGTCAAAGCGCAGGGCCAAGAGCGTGGACAAGGAGAATACGGCTGCCGCCGCCGACGCAGCGCAGACGCAAAAGCCAGCGTCACTTAAGGTCACCATCATGCACATTGCCAAGGTCTTGACCAGTCTGAACGGATCACCCATCGCGCAAAAGCTCGAGGCGCTCAACTTCCAGCAGAAGCTGGTGCTCTGTGCATACACGTCGCTGGCCAGAACAGAAGCTCCGGCACCGCACAAGAGACCGGCTGCAGCAAGCAACGTCATTGCCGTGGCTAGCCTGTACAGCGAGTACGTGTCCATCTGTGGCCGTCTGAGCATGCTGGCGCCTGTTACGCGCACCGAGTTCCTTGACCTAGTGTCGATGATGGAGACGCAGGGCGTGGTGTCAGTCGAGACAAGCAAGGTTGGGCGTCGGTGCGGAGCTGGCCGCCGCATTGCCGCCACTGCTGGAGCTGCCGATGACCGGGCTGTGCTTCTCGCTGTCGACGATGCCGATGTCCGTCGTGCGCTGGAGAAAACGCAGACACTTGCTCCGCTTCTTTAGTCTGCTTCTGATTCTACCATTATCTGGCAAAGTAAAGAAACCCAACTACAGTTCCAATTATGTTTGTGCGCTACATGAAAATACACCAAAGACAGCGACGCCGCTTGGCATAAAATTGATGAATACAGTCAAAGTAGCTAATAAAAAACGCCGAGCAAAACACTATTATTACTTGAAGTCGCTGAAGAACTGCGACTGCTGGTGCTTGGGGAGCACATATCCAGAGTCGTCGAATGCAACGCCCTCCTTTTCGAGCTTTGCTTTCTTCCAAAAGATCTTGCTCTTTGTGTCACCACTGAAGCCCCCAATGTAGCAATCCGAGGTCAGCACTCGATGGCAGGGAATCGGCAGGGGCGCAAAGGGGTTCTTTGAAAGAGCGTTGCCCACTGCGCGCGGACCCGAGCCTAGGTGGTCGGCGATGGCCTTGTAGGTGGAGAAGTAGCCGGCCGGGATCTGGCGACACGCGTCGTATACGCGGTACTGGAACTCGGTGACTGGGCGTCCTGTCTTGGTGGACAGGTGGGCTTTTCTGGCGCTTTCGGTTTCCGGGTACTCCATGACCGTGTGGACATCATCGTCGATTACATCAGGCACCACTGCCGCAGCAAAGAGCCTTGTGTGTGCAGCGCTGCGTGTCTTGGCCGCAAAGTACTTGCTTGTGTTTCCGGTGGTTGCAACAACGGACGACATTGTTAGGGCGAAACCAAATAAAGGCAAATCAAAAGGCGAAGGGTGTTCCTAAGAGAACAGATGTATTAGAAAAGAACAGAGTGAAAGGAGCAGAGTGAAGAGTTCTCTACCTGTAAAAAGGGGCAGCAGGAGAAAATGCGCAGCAGAATATTGCGCAGAAAATAAAAAGCAAGCCCATTATCCCAGCAGCTACCGACAGCCAAGATTGCAGGCAGAGGATTATCGGTGATAAAAATCAACCTGTCCTTGTGGAAAAAAAGATTAAGCTTCAGATGTCTTCTGTTTCTAGGCATTCCATTATAACAACCACATGGCTTGCAATCGCAGATCAGCAGGGAGCATGGAACAAAAAGAACGATACCAGAAACAAAGGACCCAACAATTTGGAGAGCTTTTGTTGATTGAATAGTGAATACGGCTGAGCTGGCAGTAAGGAAGGAAGGGAGAGTTCTAAACAACAACAACAGCAACATTGTCCATATCAATAAACATTGGACTTTCTTTTTTCCCCTTTTGCCATGCAAGCATCTCCTTTATTTTATTTCACCTCTAGCTCGCAATAATAACAGTTGTCTCTGGTAAACCACGCTCACTTTTCTTCCCTTTCGGGTACTTTCTTTCACTTGCTTTCTTTCCTGCTTTTACCACGCTTTCTCTTGCAGCTGGTTCCCACAGACCCTGCGAGAAACCTGTGCTCGGTTTGACAGCGCATAAACGCGTGGCACAGGATATTCGCACATCATGCCTCTTACGCGACTAAAAGGACAAAAACCCGACCAGACTTTCCCCTTTTTATTTTATTTTCTTTTTTTTTCTTGCACACTAGCGCGCCTCTCTTATTTCCGAATTTCCCTCCTTTTACATAATTCCTCTCTTATAATAAAATCCATTGGAGCAATTGCGCAGCACAGCGAAGCCAATTCCTTGAACAGAACGCGCTGGCGATTTACCCTCTCCTCTCTCTTTCTCTCCAAAGGTTGTTACTTTTGGCTAGCGCCTATATTCATATTGTCCACCAACTCTTTATTGTATCAGAAACAACGGACAAAGGGAGCGCCTGCTGCAAAGGGGAGCCGTGGCTATTTGCATTCCAAAATAGACAATGGATCTATCCGGCCGGCCACAGGCGGATATGAGCGAGCGAACGTGGCAGGCGTCAGTTTCGCTGCGACCTGGATCATGCACCATTGTGGATTGGCTCACCACAGCCGAAGCTGATGATACGACTAATGCAGAAAACGATCATGCAGAGAACAACTCTGACGAGCGTTCGGATAGCGAGGGTTCGTCTGATGAGGGAGGCGGCTATGCCAGCAACTCCAACGCCGTGCCGCCTGCAATAGCGAATGATCCATTTTTTGCTCGGCTGCTGAAGAACGCCGAGCTTTATGACTCGAATTCAAAAAAGACAAATAGTAAGAAACGTGCAAGCAGACGTGCTGCAAAGGACACTGCTGAGGACGATTACGACCTGGAAGACCCATTTATTGACGACAGCGAAATCACGTTTATGGACAGCCACAGTCTATCGAAGAAGCAGCGCAAGAAGCGGCGGAAGAGAAATGATGGAAACAACACCGAAAACGAAGGTCAAGGTGGCCCAGAGACTGCGGCAACGGATACAGAAGATGCAAAAGGAAAGGGCGATTTGGGAGCCCAGGCTCTTGACGCCGATGCTGCAAAGGCCAGCTCAGGTATTGTTCATGGGGGCGGCAAAACAGATTCTGGCACAGGATTGCTTGAGGATCTGGACAAGTATGAAGAGGACGACTTTTTTGTTTATTACGGCCCGCTTAACGAACTTGAGAGTGCAAACGAGGACGAGGAATTTGAGAAAACAGACAAAAAGACGCGCTCTCGCAAACAGCCTGAGAAGAAGCAGCCAACAAAAGACTCCGCATCTACTAAAAGAAAGCCCAACGGAGCCGCCCCATCCAAGGGCGTCGTCGAATCTTCAGAATCTGCATCGCTAAAGAAAAAGGCAGATGGAAAGTCTCAACACAGGCGAAGCAACAGCGAGTCTGGAGCTGCAGCGAAAACGGCGCAAATACCAACGAATGGCCGAAAGTCGGGTGCTCGCACAAGCCGAAAGCTGGAATCCAGCAAGGCAAAGAGCATGATTGAGCATCCTGCTGTTGCAGTGGTAATTTCGGCTGGTGCTGACAGCGCTTCTGGCACAGAGGACGATGCCAGGCCAAAGCACCCGCCTATACCAGAACACGACAGACCAGGCGCATTATTTTCAAACAGCGTGGATGGAAACAAGGTTGGAAACTTGGATATGAGCTTGGTCGAGCAAGACGACGAGACCGGAAGGGATCATTTCAGAAAAGGAGAAACACCTTCAGCATCGAGTGTTGTTGCATCATCGACAACCATCACCTCTGAGGATGCTATGGCCATTAACGAGGCAAGAGAACCAACACAAGAAATTGAGGCTGCTTTGGAGGAGCTGGCTCAGGCAACAAAGAGCGAAGCGTTTGAAAACCGACAGCGATTCCCATCAACACTGAAGCCGTCTCTTCGCCAGGTATGCGAGCTTTCCATGGCCCGTGCGCTAGAGTATGACCGACTGGTTTTATCTCTGCGCACGCCAGAGCACAAGATATTTGCATGGTCTACGCCTATGGATGTTGTTGGGTTCACCACCGGAATATACCATCGCATGGCTGGGATCCTTCCATACAACCGTGCTACTGTGCGCAAGATCGTGAGCAAGCTTCTTGGCCACGATCTGCTGACATGGAAGGAGCGACAGTTGAAGCAGATCGAGGACGGGCTGAAGGCGCGCATAGACGAGCAGATAGAGCGCGGGATGGGGTGGATTCCAGTAGGCGCCCGCACCGGCACGAAGGAAAGTGAAGATGGAGCGTCAGGCGGAGCGCAGGTGCGGTGGCATTGGACTACAATCAGCAAGCACATTCTGTATCAGTACATTCTTCTGTCGCTCAACATGAACGAGCTGCGCAACCATCTGGACCAGGGAGCAGGAAAGGACGGCGCATACCGTGAGCAGCAGGCGCGAAAGGACGCATATGCGCACTTAGTCAATCTATGGCCGGGGTCGACCATGGTTACTTACGAGATTAGCCGTGCTTACAGCAGCCGAAAGTCGCTTGTGGAGAAGCAGACCAAGAAACCCGACATTCCTGCCGGGCCGACAAAGAACGAGGCGTCGCCGGCTGCTGCTCAGCGCGCACAGTCCCATTCAACGCTGGAAGCCACGCCTGTGCCGCCAGCACAGCAAGAGTTTGCTGCCGACGCAGAGCCAAGCACGCAGCCGTTGCATTCTCCTGATTTTGCGACAGTAAAAGCACCAGCGCAGTCGGTGCATAGTACATCTGCGTCGTCCCGCTACGACAACGGCTTTGCGCCATCGGGTCCCAGCATGTCACCGTACCCGCAGAGCGCCATGCACTCGCCTCATCATCAGCAACACCAGCATCCACAAGTGGCATCTCCGACTGGAGCCGACTACAGGCACATAAAGCAGGCTTACAGCAGCCTCAGCCAGCAGCCAATATCATCTGCGCAAACATACGATGGCAGTGCACCTGCGATGCCAATGCACCACCAGTCTTCGCCGTACAACAACAGCACACCCGTCTTCGATCGCCAGCAGAAGAGTCCATTTGCTGAGGTTGGAGCGTATGCGCACACGTCTCCGTACTATGGCGGAAGCGCCCAATCGATGGCACAACAGCATGGAGACCGGCCGCAGCAGTTTGAGCAGCAGCATATGGACGCTAGCGGTAACGATAATGGCGCCAACGAGGACGAGTATGCCAGCCCCGGGTCCAGCAGATACAGCATGAGCGTACATAATCTGACATCGCCGTAAATTATTACATTGTAACCACACAGTTGGTCTTTTTTCCATTCTTACGACAGCCAACCTTGGCCCTGATTTTTGGTCTCGTTTTCTATGCACAAAAAAAACACAATTCAGTTTATTTAATGGCATTCTCATTGTTGGCAGCAAACACCAATACTTTTGAATATGCGATAGAACTTATATATCTATCCCTATACGAAGCCAGCAGCCGTGCCGAAGGCTTTCAGTTGGAGCCGTGCCCAATGTGGCTGGATCCGGAAAAGTATCTGCGACCATAGTCGGATCTAAGTGCAGGCTTGTTCATCAGAGGAAGGAGACCAAAGGCGCGAGCGCGCTTGATGGCCTTTGCAACACGGCGCTGAGACTTTGCGGTGAGCGAGGTGGTTTTCCTCGGCTTTATCTTGCCCATATCGGTGATAAAATGCGCCAGCATCGACGCGTTCTTGTAGTGCCTCAGCGGATTGGTGCCAAGAGCGATGAACGGGTCCTTTTTGGCCGGCTGGTCGTCTAGCTTTTTGGGGTAATTCGCCTGCTTCTCTTCGTTCAACTCACCTGGGTGGTAGACGGTGTTTATTCGGACCCTTCTCTGGTAGTTTCGGCTATCGAGGGTCATGTGCGGCGTTTTTGCAATCGACTGGGTCATGCTGTCCACTTGCTCGGTGAGGCTCTCGGCCCCCAAAGACCGCGAAGAAGATCCCTCCTTTTTTTCGTTCGATGTGCTGTTCTGTCCGTATTGCACGGATCTTGATTCTCTGTTGAATGTGCCGTGCCCGCCATTGGTGGCCACCCCTCGTACTAGTGGCACGGCGAGGCGAAGAGTGTTGAGACGCGCCGTAAGCGAGAACATTGGAGAACGAGAAAAAAAAGATAAAAAGAAAAAAGTGTAACGTCCGCTCAGACGACAGAAAATTCCAAAATAAAACAAAGAAATAAGAAGAAACCTCTGAAAAAGAACAGAATGGAGCAGTCAAGCTCAAGCTTATCACAACGTTATTTACACTAATGAGGATTCTTGTGCTGGTTATTGAAAACGATCAACACTTGGCGTTAAAAAAAAAGAAAACTGGCTGATTGATTACAACTTGTTGATCAGACATTGTTGCATGGAATTACAAGCATGCAAAGAAAGCCAGAGCGTCGAGTGGTTTAGCTTGCTTTGGACGAAGAAAGAGAGAGAGGGACGCGGCGCCTGCTCCGGCGGCACATTTGAATATTAAGAAGATGAAAGGAAAAAAGAAACAGTAGGGGGAAGAAAAGCAAGGAAAAGAAAAGAAAAGAAGCTATGGAGTCTTGATGTTTTGGCTGAGCCAGCTCAGACCCTCGAACAGACCCTCGCCAGTGGTTGCGCACGAGGGATGGACGTACCATTGGCGATCGCGCATTCTGTGGAGGCCAAGCTTCTCGGTGACTTCGGCTGGAGTCATGGCAGACGGCAGGTCCTGCTTGTTTGCAAACACAAGGAGCAGACAGTCCTTCATCTCTCGGTCGCTGACAATGCGGTGCAGCTCGGCCCTCGCCTCGTCTATGCGGTCGTGGTCGCCCGAGTCCACCACGAAGATAAGCGCCTGCGTGCCTGTGTAGTAGTGGCGCCACAGTGGCCGGATCTTGTCCTGGCCTCCAACATCCCACACGTTGAACTTGACATTCTTGTATGTTACTGTTTCAACGTTGAAGCCGACGGTGGGAATCGTCGTCACTGACTGGTTGAGCTTGAGCTTGTACAGAATTGTCGTTTTTCCAGCTGCGTCAAGCCCAAGCATCAGTATGCGCATCTCCTTGTTTCCAAAGAGCTTTTGGAGCATTTTCGAGATCCCGCCACCCATCTTTTGGTACACAACGCGCTGACGCCTAATTTATCTACGAGACAGTAGCAACTGTCGTGGTGGTGGTGGTGGTTGTGGTGGTGGTGAATGCCGCACGCTGCCTTCAACCAGATGTCCTTTTATTGTTTAGACTGTCGCTAGTTGCTGCTGCGTAATCGGTCAAGACTGAGAACGAACTGTGGCTTTTGTTTATTATTACTATTACTCGTTGTTGCTGTTGCTGTTTCCTATAATAGATAACTAGCTGGAAAATGGAGAGAGTGAATATATAGCAGTGGCAACAAGTGTGGTAAAAAGTTTGTTTGTTAGTACTAGCACAGAAATGAATAAACAAAAAAATACAGGCACACAGACGAGGAAACTCCCCGGAATAGCACATGGTAGCTCAGCCTGATAAGCACCAAAGGGGGGGGGAATAAAACGTCGGAGGCGAAGCTGAATAAACCCGCCACGTTTCAAATTCTCCTCCAGATGAGTAAAAACTCGAGACAAACGCGAAGAGGCCCAGCAAGAAAGTCAGGAGAGCAAAAAGTCAACACAAACCAAACAACACTGAGCAAGACAAAAACAAACAAAATAAAAAGATGGTCAACGCTGCCGTACCGAGAAAAAGCCCGCTATAACGGTCTGCCTGTTACTAAGCAAACGGAATTAACAAGAATGACTTTTTGTTTTCTTTAAGAGGATGCACGAGGATAAAAAGGTTTGGAATAGAAAGGATATGGAAAAAAGGTATAGTGGAATTCAACAGATGTTCAAGGAAGCGAAATGGAAGTATCAATAACACTGAAAAGCAAAAGTGTAAGCAAGCGAGGAGTTTGTGTATTTGCAAAATGAAAACAAACGTGAGTTTTCTCTACTTTTTCATTTTCTTGTCCCTCCTTTTTTTCATCAGACATAATGATATTTATTTTTCTTCTTACGCCCTTTATTTTGTGGCCCACCATACCAGGACAAGAAAGTCCAGGAAAGGAAAGGAGAAAAAAGGAGGTGGTGAGTTTCTGTTACAGCACATTGGGGCTTTGTTACTTTTGTTTTCGTCGTTGCTGTTTTTTTTGTTTTGGTTGCTGCATCTGCTTTCCATTATTATTTCTTACTATTTCCATTGGGGAGGCAAATAAAGGAGATCACTTGACCGGTTTCTAAAGGCGGTCCGACGGGCCGCCGATTTCCCCCATGTCTTGATTATTGTTTTTATTGCTCTTTTGAAAAGCAAAAAGGGGAGATGGGAGAGAAATAAAACCTGTTTCCGTTGAAGCGCGATTGGGCTTTCTGTCCAACTCATGTGCAAGACGCACAGCAAGACTTCATGGAAGCGTTTCATTCTGCAAACAAGCAAAAATAAGAATAGCAGATATGATTTCAGCTCTTCAGAAAAATGGATGGCTGGAGAGAAATGAGCGTATAAAAAGTCCAACCCGAGAATCCTACCCTACTGTCTGCGCAGTGCGCTGCTTGACGAGTGGACGGCCTTCAGAAACACACGCAGATGCTCTGGGTCGTGGCCAGGCATCATTCCGTGGCCCAGGTTGGCAATATGAAGCGATGAGCCAAATGCCTTGCACATCTCGTCGGTGCGCTCGCGGATTGTCTGCGGGTCGGCAAAAAGCAGTGTCGGGTCCAGGTTGCCCTGGAGAACGACGGGGCGACGGCGAATAGTCTGTGCGCCACTGCCAGTAATGGCAGCAGCAGCAGCATCGATGCGCGCGCGCGCAACGGTCGGATCAATCGTCCAGTCCAGCGAAATAACGTCATACTCGGTCTCGGCAACCAGCAACTCCAGGGCGTAGTGCGCACCCTTGGCAAACACAGTGAGAGGGACGTCTGGATGCCTGGACTTTACATGCGCGGCAATGCGGGCCAGGTAGGGCAGCGAGAACTCGGCAAAGTCGCGGGGGGAAAGCTCGCCAGCCCAGGATTCGAAGACCTGGGCAGCCTGGGCGCCAGCGTCGATCTGGCCAACCAGGAACTGGGCAGCAACATCTGCGATACGACCAAGCAGCTCGTGCGCTGCGCTGCGGTGGCGGAACAGCCACTCCTTTGCGCGCGCAAAGGTCTTTGATCCGCCTCCCTCGACTATGTAGGCCATCAGCGTCCATGGCGCGCCAACAAACCCAAGCAGCGGCACCTGGCCATCGAGTGCGTGGCGTGTGTTGGTGATGGCCTTGTACACGTAGCCGAGCTCCTGATCCACCGAAAATGTGCTGGTCTTGTCTGTCAGCCGCTCCATGTCGCCCGGCGTCTCCAGTGGGCTGGGAAAGTGCGGACCCTTTCCGGGCACCATCTGCACCTCCAGTCCCATAGCCTGCGGGATCACCAGGATGTCCGAGAAGATGATTGCTGCGTCAAGAAGGTCTGCGTACCGTCGAAGCGGCTGCACCGTCACCTCTGTTGCCAATGCGGGGGCCCTGCACACGTTGAAGAAGTCGTTCTCTACTCGAACTTCCCGGAACTCGGGCAGATACCGACCGGCCTGCCGCATGCACCACACGGGCGCACGCTCGGTCTTCTCGCCCCGGGCTGCACGCAAGTAGAGATCATTCTTGAGTGGCGGGAAGCTTGTTGTGTCAAGGTTGATTGCCGAGCCGGCAGCATTCTTTGTCTCGGGCATGGTTGAGTTTTAATTTCAGTGTTTTTTTGCGTTCAAGAACTTGCACTTTTATGGAAGATTGTAGAGGACAGCGGGTTGGGTTGGTGAATTTGAATTTCGAAAGAAGGATAAAAGAAAACAGCAGCAAACAATAAGGGGAAGAAAGTAAAGTGGGTGCAAAGGCAAATCGTGATTATGATAACAAGTCATCGTCGTCCAATGCCATCCATTATTACTCTTTTCTAAGCGCTAAAATTTTTAGATAGAAGCAGTAGGCTAGATCCAGACATAGCATCGATTGAATGCGTTTCTCGCAAGAAAAGGCAGCAGCAGCAGCAGCAGCAGAGTATACATGTATACAAGGAATTTATGTATAAGAGAGCGCAGTCCTCACAAAAACAGGAAAGGAAGAAAGAAAGTAAGTAGGAAAGGACACTCTATTATCATGTATCTAAAGGCCCGCGGCCTTTGACTGCTCCTCCATCAGCTTAGCGTTCTCCTCAGCGAAGCGCTGGCCAAGACGCTCGTTGAGCTTCATGGACTTTAGGGTGCAGCGGGTGGTGCACGTAAGCTCCTTGTCGTTCAGCTTGTTTGACGTAAAGTCAACGACGCAGTCGTCAAAGCATTGGGTGACGAGATTCGCGTACATGCGCATAAAGTCCCTGAGCTGCTTCTGCTCCATCAGCTGCTGGAGACGCTGCTCCTGAAAGGACTGTCCATAGCCACTGTACATTCTGCGCGTGTTGCTTTTCTACGTTCGTTTCGGGAATAAACAAGCAGAATGAGGGAAAAAGAAAGAGAAAAGGATTATAAAATATGGCTAGGCAGTCGAGTTGATGAAGAGGGGAATCAAAAGCTGAAATCGGTGACAACAGATAGCATTGACGAAAAAAAGTAGCCTTTTGATGGTGATGATTTTGAGACGGAGAGATTAGGGTAATGTGGATCAATTAGTGTGTGGGTGGGGGAATCAAGAAACCGCTGCGACTTTAAAAATCTTTTTTTCTTGCATTTGTAATGGAATAGAAAAAAGGAAAAAAGTGTGCAAAAAGAAGCGCTGCGGTTTGAAGGCAAGATAGAAAAAACCACTTGCCGCCGCTTACCTGCTGCTACCTTTCTTTCTTCTGACTTTGCATACCCTTCTCGTTACATAATCTTTTGTAGCACACGACTTTTCTCTATACACCGACTATACACTCTTTCTGGCATTATACCGACGGCTCTGCAACCAGCGCTGGTGGACAGAAGAAAAAAGGCGTAACACGGCACTGTTGTTATAAAATTAACCCCACCAACTAGCACTAGAACTACTAAAGCACCGCAAGCGGCATAGCGGAGAGGAGATGCCGCGCAGAGCAAAGATCAACCCGTCGCTGGGCAAGTCGATAATCCGGAGCCGGTTCGAGGGCAAGCGGCGGCCGACGGAGCGGGACACGGAGCTCCACACAACAGACATGAACGACGGGCCGTCGTGGACAAAGCTGCAGTCAATCACGGAACAGAGGGACCTGGACGAGTTTCTACACACAGCAGAGCTGGCGGGGACGGAGTTCACAGCCGAGCGCATGAACGTCAAGATCATCACGGGCGACCAGACGACCAACCCGTACTTGCTGACGGCGGCGGAGGAGAAGGAGGCGCTGAGGAAGCACAGCGAGCGGCGGAGCATGCTGCGTGTGCCGCGCAGACCCGCGTGGGACGCATCGACCACGCCGAACGAGCTGCACCGCGCCGAACGCGCGGCGTTCATGGACTGGCGGCGTGAGCTGGCGCACCTGCAGGAGAACGAGGGCCTGCTGCTGACGCCGTTTGAGCGCAATCTGGAGGTGTGGCGGCAGCTGTGGCGCGTGCTGGAGCGGTCGCACCTGGTTGTGCAGATCGTGGATGCGCGCAATCCACTCGTGTTCCGCAGCGAGGATCTGGCCGAGTACGTGCGCGAGATCGACGCCCGAAAGAAGTGCATGCTGCTGATCAACAAGGCCGACATGCTGACGGAGCGCCAGCGTGCCGCATGGGCCGACTACTTTGAGGGCGAGGGCATCGCGTACCTGTTCTTCTCGGCCAAGACCAGCAACGAGGAGCTGCAAGAGGAGCTGGAGCGCGAGGAGGCGGCGCGGCTGGCGGCGGAGATCAAGCAGAGCATGGTCGTGTCCTTGGGCAACAGTGCTTCGGGAGACGAGACGGAAGCGGCCATTGAGCCAACGGCGGAGCCAGCCGTGGAGCCAACCAAGGAGGAGGCGGCCAGTGCGGCGATGGCAGAGTTCGAGGCCAGAGTGCGTGCGGTAGATCTGGCAGACGCAGAGCTGCGGACGCGCGTGCTGGCACCGACGGAGCTCGTGTCGATTCTTGTGCGCGAATGCCCGAGTCTGGCTGACGAGCACTCGCACGGACGGATGGTGATCGGGCTGGTCGGATATCCGAACGTGGGCAAGTCGTCGACGATCAACGCGCTGGTTGGATCGAAGAAGGTCAACGTGGGATCGATGCCCGGCAAGACCAAGCATTTCCAGACGATCCACCTGACGCGCGACGTGGTGCTCTGCGACTGTCCGGGACTTGTGTTTCCCACATTCGCCACGACACAGGCCGACATGGTGTGCAACGGCGTGCTGCCGATCGACCAGCTGCGCGAGTTCTCTGGGCCCAGCGCACTGGTTGCGCGGCGCATCCCAAAGTGGGTCATCGAGGCCACGTACGGCATCGAGATCCGCACACGCCCGGCGGCCGAGGGCGGCGATGGCGTGCCAACCGCCACGGAGCTGCTGACGTCGTACGCTGCTGCGCGCGGCATGTTCAAGGCCGGCGAGGGCAACCCCGACGAGTCGCGCGCCGCGCGTGTGCTGCTCAAGGACTACGTCGCCGGCAAGCTGGTGCACTGCAGTCCCCCGCCCGCCTGGCCCGGCGGCTCGTCTGCCGACTTCAACAGCGAGCACTACGCCCCCGCCGCCGTTGCTAAGCGCACGCGCCATCTGGTTGCGGCCTCCGGCGAAAACGGGAGCGCGGATCTCCAGGGCTTCGCTCTCAAGCACGCTGCCAGCGACCGCAGCGACGTCAGACGCGTCGTTGCTGCCAACTCCTCCGGCTCGGCCCGCATCGACGCTCTGGACGACGGCTTCTTCGCCTCGCCCGGCGCACTGCTCAGCGCCCAGCGTCGCGCCAAGTCGCACTTGGTCAAGCAGGGCAGCGGCTATGCGCAGATGCAGGTTGCTGCTGCTGCACGGCCTCGCGTCAACGACCGCGGCGAGCCCATTGCGCCCGAGTCCGGTACTGGCGCCCTGTCGGCCAGGCCCGACAAGCACCACAAGAAGAAGCGTGCCGGGAAGAGGCGTGGCGGCGTCGGAAACGGCGGTGCGACGGCTGCTGCTTCTGCTGGCGGCGACGACGATGGTGGTTTCTACTGATCGTTTTTGTTGCATCACAGAATGGGCAATGCGGTCCAGCCAGCTGATTGGCTGGCATTTCTCCTCTTTGATTCAATAATTCCTTGCACAACGACATGACAAGATCATCACTAGCTGCTGCTGATTGGCTGACATGTGCTGATTATTTGATTTTTTGGGGGAAAGAGGAAGAAGAATTGTTGTTGGATTGCGGAAAAGAAGAGAAAGTAGTGAAGAACAAGACGCTCAATCAAGCAGCAAAATGCATGTGAGCTTTGGTTAATTGCTCAAATTACATGCGCCTTTTGCCAAATGCTGCCAACCAGCAACCATGGTTTTTATTCTCTTTCGCCTTATTGTGAGAAAGAAAAATGGACAATTGTGATTGTGAGTGGGTAAAACGGAGGAGAAAAATTGGAAGCCGTCAGAAAAAAAATCCACACAATTGATTTTTTTATTTTGCGTTCGCGCCTCCCTTCCTCATCAACCTTTTCGCTTTTCCTCCTCTCCCTCCCAGGTGATCTTAATCTCTTTTCATTTCCTTTTTGTTGAATAATTATTCTTATTATCACCATCGCCCGCTCAGAACTACTCTAGTTATTTGGTAAGTTTTATATTAGTGCCTCTATTTTCGGCCTCACCTCCCCGCCTTTTATGACGTTTATTTTGGTGCTTTGTGTCTTGGTCCGCCAGGTCCACCTGTCTGTTGCGTACCGCGGCTCTGGGTCGTCAACTCTACGGTCCATGCCGCGAGAAGAACAGCTCTTCTCTTTTCGCCCCCTTTCCTATGCTGCCCGACATAGCACGCGTTCTTCAACGGCGCTGCTTGGTGTCTAAATGGCTTTTGTCTAATTCCCCTCTACGAAAGGCGCAGAGGAGAGAAGAAGGGATGGGTGAACAGGTGCTTCTGATGCGCTGGCAACCCACAACAACCTACCACCACCACAACTAGCGTGCTACTGCTTGTCAAAAAAGGAAGAAGGAAAGAAAGGAGGCTTTGGATGCAATACCGCAGAATACGGCACATCAGCACACAAGCTGACAAAAGAAGTGCAATCGCCGCAATGATCGAAACAGTGATTTCTCCCAACCCCCGTCTAACCCTCGTGCATTGATTAAGCTCTCCCTCACCCTTGCTCATGCTCAAAGCTACGGCAGCAGCAGCAGCGGTAATAACAATAATAATGATGATGATGATGAGCCAATATTCCCATGTCCTTTCCCCCCTTGCCTCATAAAAGCCACAGCCCCTTCCCCCCGCTCCTGGCAGGAATATCACTGCTAATTCTCCATATATCCATCCATTTTTCTTTAATCGGCCTTATGGCTTGTAGATATGGACGCCGAGATGACCGACGTAAAGCACACCACTGCCCACCATCCCGCACACGAGGAGGAGCTCCGCCACGAAGAGTACCACCACGGCAAGGACCACCACCACCACCAGCAGGACGACGACCACATGGCTGACGACGAGACGGTTCCGCCAACATCCGGCGTTGAGCACGACGCAGCGGGCGGCGCACAGGAGCTGCAGCAGTACGAAGCGCAGTATGACGAGTCGTATGACGCGCAGTATGACGCCGGCGAGGAGGGCGATGTTGGCATCTACGATGACCAGGCTGCCGTTGACGGCGAGTACGAGCACGACCCGAATGCCGTTGTCTACGAGAACGACGAGGCTGCTGCTGCTGCCGCTGTAGCGTCGGCCGTAGCTGCCTCTGTGGCACCCGACGACCAGGAGTACGCACAGGCCGACGCTGACGGCGCGAACGAGGAGTACGGGGAGCATCAGCAGGCTGACGCCGAGGCTGAGCAGGAGGAGTACGCCGAAGGCGAGTACGCGGATGATGCGGGCGCGCACCACTACGCCGACCAGGACGGCGGTATTGACGACCAGACGCTGGCGTCGCATCCGGCCACGTCGCGCGAGATGGAGGTTGCCGAGTCGATGGTAGTCGATGGCGAGCACAGCCCGCACGTGCTCGGGTCGGAGGTCGCGCAGGCCATCGACCGCTACGACTACGCCGGCAGCAACCCCGACGGACTGGAGACGCTGGCGGCCACAAGCTCAGCCGTCACCCAGCAGCAGCATCAGCATCAGCACGCTGACGCCATGGAGACGCCGTCCAAGGGCTCGCACAAGCACGACCCGCTGGCAAGTCCGCTGCACATGTACTCGGGCCAGAAGCCCATCATGCCAAAGTTCAACCGTGCGCGCAACTGGTCCACTGAGGAGACCAAGATCATGCTGGCCGAGCTCGAGCGCATCGCCACCTCCCATCCCGACGAGCGCCGTGAGTCCGTTCTGCGCTCCCACTCCACCTTTGAGGAGATTGCCGAGGTCCTGCGCGAGAAGGGATACAACAACCGCGACGGCCAGGGCTGCATGATCCGCTGGCGCAACCTTCTGCGCGTCTACAAGCAGGTGCGCGCTAGCACCGCCGACGGCAACCCGCCCTCCAACCACCCCAACATGCAGTATGCCCCCTCCATTGAGGCCATATACCACTTCCCGCCCGACAGCGCCCAGTACTCGCAGCTGTCGCCCGGCATCGATGCCTCCGCCACCCCGTCTGGTCAGTCGCGCACCTGGTCCCAGGCCAACGGCGGCGGAAGCGCCTACGAGACCCCCGCGCGCAAGCGTACCCGCGAGCTCAACATCCTCGTTGACAACATCGAGAACATCGACCAGAAGCTCGAGCAGGCCATGGAGTACATGACGCAGCAGAACGATACTCTTCGTCTTCTCGAGGAGCGCCTGGGCCGCACTGAGGATGCCCTCAAGCAGAGCGAGGCCACCATCGCCGAGCTCAACAGGACCTTTGGCGAAAAGGACGCAAAGCGCGAGAAGCTCGAGCATCAGCTCTTGGCCACTGTCCAGGCCCTGTCGCAGGTCATTACTAAAAAGAAGGCCGAGGAGTCATAATTGCTGAATGGCCTTTCCTCCTCCTCTTCCTTTAGCTGCTTTTTCTTCCCCCGCCAATTCCCGTGTGTAATACTTTTTCTAGTGGCGACAAAGTTAGTTAGTAGTCTTTTTCTTTCCTTTCTCTCTTTCTTTTATCCCCTATTTTTCTATCATGTGAGCCCCAATTCTCATTATTTTCTATGATCCTCTCTATTCGAGATGCTATCTGATGTAGAGAACAAAACAGCTATTCTACCAAAAAAAAAGCCTACAAGCCTTGAGCCCTCTTCTGGCCTACAACATGCTCTTCTAGTCCAATGTTGCTGCTGCTCGCGTGTCTCTCTGCCTCAAGGAGATTTGCAAATGTCCCGCCCTGTGCTGCCAGCTTCCTTGGCGGGCCAAACTCTACACACATGCCCTTGTCCACCACCAGTACCCGGTCGCAGCCCATGACCGACTCCAGACGGTGCGCGATCGTTATTATTGTGCTGCCTTTGAACTGACTGCTAACCATCGTGCTTATCGTCCGTGCTGTGTCTGCATCAATGTTGGCTGTGGCCTCGTCCAGCACAACTATCCTGTGCCGTCGCAGCAGCACCCGCCACACCCCAACAAGCTGCTGCTCTCCTGCGCTTATGTTCCTGCCATTGGGCTCTACCCACATGTCCAGATCTTCAAATGCATCTCCCAGCTGCGCAGAGCTAACCACAGAGCGGATCTCCTCGTCCGAAAACCGTCCGAACGGGTCCACATTGCTGCGCAGAGTGCCTTCCACAAGCCCAGGTGTTTGCGTCACAACTCCAATCCGCATACGGAGGTCTTGCAAGCTGACATCTGCCGTGTCAACTCCGTCAATCAACACTGTCCCGGACTCTAGCTCAACGATGCGCATCAGTGTCATTAGAATCGACGACTTGCCCGCTTCTGTCCTGCCAACAATCCCAACACGCTCTCCAGCCTTAACCATGAAATCCATGCTCTTGAGCACTGCCTTCGCGCCAGCTCTATACCGCATAGTGCAATTTTTGAACCGAATTTGTCCCCTTTGCGGCCAATCTGATCGTGGCCCGGTTTTCGTGCGGGATGTCCGAGTGGGTTCCTCCGGTTCCATACTTACAGCCATGCCAAACTCGTGTATGTTTAGCATATGGTTTGCAAGCTTTCTCTCGAAGCGCATAAAGTACCGAACCTGCGGCAGCGAATACGTGAGCACTCTGTAGTAGTTCTGCACTTTTCCCCCGCCTGCCGATTCAGAGTTCAACTGGAGCATTCCAATAAGTCCAAACGTGACGAGCATTTCCATCGCGCTCTCGTACAGCGCCTGTGTTCGAATGACTGACCCTGCCAGCTGCTGCACTGTAATTTCTTGCTCGCTAGCTTCCACTATCTTGTTGCCAAAGTATTCGTATACCCCAAACGCACGCACCGTAAGTGATCCCGAGAACAAGTCATGCGTGATCTTGTCCTGGTCCCGGGTTTTTTCTACACGATACTGCTGGATCTCCGACAGAACGTCCGCTTTTGGTCTAAACATGTAAGCAATAATTGCGCCGCCCAGAAAAAGCAGCCAAAGCGCTGATGCTGATTCCATTGTTGCTGTGCTGTAAACCGAGTGAGCAATACTAACGAGTTCATAAGCTGTGCTTTGAACAAATTCGTGAAGCCCAGTCTGCGTTGCTCGCTCTGTACATCTAACAACGCTGATTAGTCGAGACTCTTGCCAACCCCACACTTCTGCCATTTTGGCTCTAGCAATGCTGTCTAGTAGTGCCGGATGCAAACTTGAGCGCGGAAGCGCAATGAACACCCACTCACTGATTGCAAACTGGATCCAGCTTATTACCACGTTTGCAGCTGTATATCTGGCTGATGCGTGAGCATAGGATTGCAGTGCAATGTTTTGATCTGAATCTAGAGAATTGTCAAGCGCGCTGTCTCGGTATTGCAGTAAAAGCGCCGGTATGGCATATGTGACAATGTCACTGATCACGGCAACGGCCAATGTATACATTCCACATATGCGAGTAAAGTAAAAGATGGATCTCCATCTTATATTTGGCTTTATGAACGGCCGTTTTACTCTCTGCGCTTTCTTTTTGCTGTAAGTAGAATAACATGTTGGCACCCTACAGTCAGAGCTATCTTTCTCTTTGTTCTTGACATCCTCGGCTGCAAATTCGACTGACCTGTTTCTTTTTGGGGTTCTATAACTGTCTACATTCATGTTGTAGTGTGTCTTTACAATCCCGCCTACTACTTCAACCAGGGTGTTACAGCGATTAGAATACCCGGTTGAGTCAGTGACCAGTATTCGAATATATTCGCCTAGAATACCATTTGGAGAAAGGACCTGGTCCCAAATTGACTTGCGGACATTTGCATCAAGCGATGCAAGCAAACCATCCAACACGTATATCTGTGCCTGCGAATATGCTGCTCTACATTTCTTGAACGGCAGGCTTAAAGTATTATTAGCGGAGCACACAAGACATTGAGCTTACAAGACAGTGACAACAGCGAATATAATAAAAACAATTGTACTATATTGTGAGCATTTACCTTGCTAGAGCTACCCGTGCTCTCTGTCCACCCGACAATGTTATTCCCTTGTCGCCGGTGGTTGTTTGGTCGCCCTGTTCCATCTGCTCAAAATCGCTTTCAAGGCAGCATGCACGGATGATCTTGTTGTAGCGCTGCCTCTCAAGCGCTCTTCCAAATAAAATGTTTTCTCTTATTGTCCCGCCCATGATCCATGGGTCCTGTCCGACAAACGCCAGACTTCCTTGCATTTGGCAATTACCTGACGCAAGTTCAAGCTCTCCAAGGATTGCCATCATAAATGTTGTTTTTCCTGCTCCAACAGGACCCGTGATAGCAATGATCTGTTCCTCGTTGGCCTCAAAGGCGTCAACATTCAAGGCAACCTCCGACTGACCAATCCGCCGAAAGTGCGCACCACTCATCTTGACACACGGAGAAGCACACACACCCGAAATGCGTGGCCCAGCAGACGTCAAACCCCTGGATGTTAGCTTTTCAGTTAATGCGCCCTCTAGTTGTCGCAGCTCGGCAATCTTACCAGCAGATTCCACAAGCTCAACACACGAGTTGACTGCAATTCGCAGCAGAGCTGCCAATCGGATTGATTCCATTCTATGCGAACCGTCGCTGTAGCTAATAATGCTCGCAATAGCCAGGTATATACCCATCTCTTTTGCTATACTGGCCAGAGATGTGGCGCCAAGCTGAAGCGCGGAGGAAAGACGATCGTCGAAATAATCTTCTGGGCGCACCCGCAGAATAATCTTTTCCAGTGACAAGAGTTTGTATGTTGCCAGCAACGGAAGAAATTCCGAAAATCTGGAGTGCAATGTTTGCCTGTGCTTTCGAGTAACCAGCTGTAATCTGCGCTTGCTTGAGATCCACTCTGAAAAAGCCACAAATACTAGTATTGTGGCAACCACAATTACCGCGCGCCTTTGAAGCAAGGAGTACAGAAGAGCAATGTCGCCAGTAATAACAACAACAGGGGAGATGGTGTTTATAATATCAAACAGCGACGATATGTAAGGCTCAATCAACTTGTTATTTGCTTCTCTCAGTGAGGATGGAGAGTGTGACGAGCTTGGTTGGAGCGCCCAATGCTTGCAAAGAGCAAGATAGAGGGATTTGTGCGTTTGGGACTTTACTTGGCTTCTGGTCATGCTATATTGCAGCAGAAATGCTCTCTGCATAAGGTGCAAGGCAAGCAGCCTGGCGACGGCAAGTACTATTCCGCTTGATCCCTGTTGTGTAAGTGAGAACAAGGACACCAAAGACATCTCCTTCCACACGTTTGTGAAACCGACCAGTCCCTCCAATAGAAAAACTATACCAAACCCCTTCCAGCAATACAATACAAGGCTGTGCAAAACAATTGCCTTGCGTGAAAAGTCCAGCTTTAGAACATCCACGCGAGAACGTGGAACAAATCTCTCCAAAAAGACCTCAACATCACATTCACCAGACCCGCTGGGATCGGTTGAAAGATATGTTTTAGCAGTTAGGCCGATTAGCAGAAAATTGTGCTTGCTAACACGCACTAGCGACTGCCAAATGGATTGCTGGAAAACAAGATTGTGTATCTCAACCGCTTGTAGTGTGAAAACAAAGATTGCAACACCTAAAACATCTGGATTGGAAAAGAGAGCTATAACCCAAAGTGCAAGCTTTAGGGAATAGTAGCCAAGTTGTAGCCATCTGGGTTGCGGATAGAGCTGAAGGCACAAGATTACAGCTGCCTCAAGATATGTGGCAAAAGGCAACACATGTGGGGTAGTTAAATGTGGATAGCGGATAGTGTTGGATGTGATAGCATAAACCAAAGCAAGAATGTGTGCTGGTATAAACCGTACTTGACTTGGAACTGTTGAAAAGATGACACGACGTCTTCTTGTTGCCAGATTTGCTACAAACAGGGTTATAAGCAAAAAGTCCAAGCATTCCAATGTAGCACTACTTTTTTCAGCAAAACATTTTAGATTAAGAATACACCAAGCAATTAGATATTTAGTTATAATGTAAGAACAAAAGGCAACCATATGTGGCTTCGCAATATTAAAAATAATCTGCATTTTTGCGCTTACCTTGCAAGGTATTGAAGTGCGTTCATCGGATGGATACAGCTGTATATTGTTGAAAGGATACTCTTTATTTGATAGTTTAGTAGTCTGCTTGAAAAGCTAAAGACGCTGTGGATTTAGTGTAAAAACTATGATAATGCTAGGATTAGGAATGTTTATTTATTTTTTGTTCCCACTTTGTGTCCGTAAGAAGAAAATATACTTTATATGTAGCTTCTAGTTTAGACTTTGGTCTAGCAGAGAGAAAAGTATTGTTTGTATGTGTGAGTATACGCTATTATAAAAAGCATAGAACGCTAATGCTATAAACGGTAAGCTTATTATACAGTGTATCCAATAACAAATAACAATGTATCTTGTTCGACGCACTTACCCACGAATAGGCACGTATGTTGATTTATGACTTGAGCAATGGGTATTATAAAGAACAAAAAAGTGAGATAGACACACACAAAGATATATTCAGAAAGACGAAAGAAACATCGATTTCCTATCGTTCTTCATTCAACCAACAATGCAAAAAGATGGAAACTATTGGATAAGCTATTGTTTTGATAGAGGCATGAAATAGACAGACAAAAGAGCTTGTACTATAGAATGCGTTATGACTAACAATAAAAGAGGTGGTGTCATTAAAGCAAAAAATGTCTAGTGAACGCCTTTTTTCTATATACAATGAGCGCGATGTTTCTACAAGTACTTTATGTTACAATTCATTTGACATGCGCGGTATTACACGAAAATTCGTGCAAACCATTCTCTTTGTCTCAATAACGCATTAGTTCAGTATGATTCCAAACAAAAAGCAAGATGAAATTAAAAATAGATATTTGCACAACGGTACTAATGAAAAACAGAAGTTGCAACAAAGAAGCAGGCCAGGCAAAAGCAGCAATAATAAACAATGTGTGCTTGTGAGAAGATGAAGAACCTGAAACATGCACACAAGGCATATCCACATGATGTATTTCGTACATGTTTTATTTGTGAATGTGCCCACTCTTGCTGATACAAGCAATTTGTTTTGCTATTTTTGCGATAATGTAAAATGCCTTGACAATTTTTAAAAAACTAGATCCGGTCACGTGAAAATACCCACATATTCCACATTAGGCTGCATGGCAGTATGAACGATATTCGCGTTTTCAAAGTACCGCCGACATTGTCGAGCTGTTGCTACCGCTGTTGTTGTTAGCGCTGAATATCTACCTGTTAAAATACCAACTTCTTTTTACTTTCTATTGCGTGTACACTTGGGAGTATAAACGAGGACAAAAGCACTTGATATTTTTTGGCATCCTTTACTTTGAATAGCCAGCAGAAGGATAGCAGTTAAAATGACCAGTAGCGGGAATGGTGTCTATGAAATACCCGATGGGCCGCCAGATGCAGAGCTAGTGACACCTTCATTCGACTATGCAGCGATGGGCCAAGGAGGCACGCCCCTTGTCATTGATAATGGCTCGGGGAAGTGCAGGGCAGGCTGGGCAACAGAGGAAAATCCGCGACTGGAGTTTGAAAGTATTGTTGCCAAATACCGCAACCGCAAAGTAAGTGCCGACCTTTTGCTTCTCGTGGGATCGGATGTGCAATCAGATCCCATGGCAAAGTCCAGTGCGCGCAGCGGGTTTGACAATGGTGTTGTGACGAACTTTGATGTTATGGAGAGCATCATGGACTATGTATTTACGATGCTTGGCTGTGTCGACGAAAGCGTCAATCAGCCCATTGTCATGACCGAAACCATATGTAACCCGTTCACATCGCGCAAACACATGTCAGAGCTTTTGTTTGAGTGCTACAACATTCCATCAGTTGCATATGGTATCGACTCTGTGTGGAGTTACTACAAAAACATGGGTACTTTTGCCACCGATGGCTTGGTTTTTGGCTCGGGCAACATCAACTCCCATGTGATCCCTATATACGACTCTCGAGCGCATACGGAGCACTGCAAGCGCCTGAACATTGGTGCTTTATCTATGGAGGACTACCTGCTCAAACTTTTGCAGCTTAAATACCCAAGCTTTCCAATGAAGATCACGGAGTGGCAGTCAGAAGATCTTGTCAAGGACTTTGCCTACGTTGCTGAGGACTTTGACAAGGAGCTAAGCTGTTACTTGGCAGCCGACAATCTTGCCGAGAAGGACATTACGGTCCAGTTTCCGTTTCCCATGCCTAACCTTGACGAGCGCACCGAGGAAGAGATCCAGAGAGCCGCCGAGCGGCGCAAGGAGCAGGGAAAGAAATTGCAAGAGATGGCTGCAAAGAAACGGCAGGATAAGCTCGAGAAGCGTGCTGAAGAACTTGAGGAACTGGTAGAGCTGCGGGATAGCAAGGAGAGTATGGACGTAGATACCTTTACGGAGCGCCTTGACGAGCTTGGGCTGATGGACGAGCAAGAGCTACACGATGCGATAGCAAAGTCGCAGAACATTATAAGTCGTGCTCAGAACAAGGAGCTTGGGATTGAGACCGAAGAGAAGGATGAGCCTGTTTTCCCGCTGGTGGATATTCCAGACGACGAGCTGACGGACGAGCAGAAGCGCGAAAAGCGGAAGCAGGCCTTCCTCAAGGCCAGCCACGATGCGAGGGAGCGTGCACGCGTGGAAAAAGAGAAGGAGCGGGCCAAGCAGGAAGAGCTTTTCAAGCAGGACGAGGAGCGGCGGATCAACCATTTTGACGAGTGGCTTGCCGACCTGCAGTTGCGGCGACGGGGAGTTATCTCGCGGATGGACGACCGTCGCTTGCGCCGGAAGGAGCTGAACGACCGCCGGAGCCATGCGTCGCAGGTGCGTATGCGCAACATTGCTGATCTAGCTGCGAACGAGGGAAAGGCAGCTGGCGGCAAGCGCCGGCGTCGCGGTGACCAAGACGATGACTTTGGCGCAGAGGACAATGACTGGGACGTCTATCGTGACATAAGCAAGGAGGAGGATGCCGAAGAGGACGAGGAGGACGAAGCAGAGCTGGCAAAGTACAACAAGCTTCTTGAAAAGCACGCACCAGACTACCTCGAAAGCCTTGATCGCACGGCACGCGCAGCGATCGAGAACACAACAATGTACCGCTTTATGGAGGGCTGCCAACCGGCGATTCTTGAAAAGCCAGCGGCACCGCAAAAGATTGATAATGCGACGATTGTGTCTCGAGCTGCGCGCGAGTACCAGCTCCATCTGAACGTCGAGCGCATCCGCGTGCCAGAGATCATCTTCCGTCCGGGCCTGGTTGGCATTGATCAGGCAGGACTGGTCGAGACGTTTGATGGCGTGTTCCGACAGGTGAAGCGAAACTCGCTTGCAAGCAACATCTTTGTCACGGGCGGTGGCTTTTCCCAGGTCTCAGGCATTGTGAGCCGTCTGCAAAAGGACATTCAGAGCATCATGCCAGTAAACACACCTATCAAGGTGGCTAAGGCGGCTGACCCGCTGCTAGACGCCTGGCGTGGCGCCGCGCAGTGGAGTGTCAAGGAGCCAGAGGCGTTTGCTGCAGGCAGCATAACTCGCCAGGACTATCAGGAGTATGGCGGCGAGTATCTTCGGGAACACGCAGCAAGCAATAGGTTTTTCTCTGGGGCCTCAAAGTCTGCGCCTAGCTCTTAATCCACAAAACAAACAGGTTTTTTTCCGTCGCATGTTGGATTGCTCTGCTTCAAAAGGATGCTTTTTGCGTTCCTGCAAAGCCATTTCTTTCCCTTTTCAGGCACAGTGTTATGAAAACACCGAACGTTTTCTTGGAATCCCCCTTTCTGTCTGTATTTGTCTTTTTCTGCCTTAGATTATTCTTCTATTTTTCTCTTTTTGCATTTACCGTTTTGCTTTTAGCTACTGAGCATTGCATTGCAATCACCACTTTATTTCTAATCACTGCATCCACAATGACCTTACACACTATGCTATCCGCCGCTTTCCTAGTCGCCGCAGCACCGCTTGCCTTCGCAGTGGCTAACGGTGTACCCGATACTCCTTCCAGGTCTTGGTCCTTTTACAATCCGTCATATACCTATTGTGATCCAGGATATCCATTGGAGCAAGATTATAGCAAAGTACCCGATGCACAGCTTGAGTTTGCTCAGATAGTGGTTCGCCACGGCGACCGTTCCCCAGTTCACCTAATCTCCCACGATACCTCGGAATGGAACTGCAACGGTGTTGCAGAAGAAATATATCTGCATGGTGCTGGTCAAGACAAGGACAACACGACTGGCTCATTCCGACAGGAGATCGAGATACCCAGCTGGAACCAAAAGTATGGATACGAAAACATCATGTGGAAGGGTACATGCGATGTTGGCGAGCTGACAGACAAAGGGAAAGCTCAGCACCGGCTGCTTGGCTCTCATTTGCGCAGTGTTTACGTTGACAAGCTGGGGTTCTTGCCAAAAGAGCTGAGCAACACAAACGAGCTATACACAAGAACAACCTATATTTGGCGCACAAAGAACTCTGCAGAGAGCTTGTTGGGAGCTCTGTGGCCTATGCGCGGGATATCGCCTGCTGCGGCTATTCCACTGCATACGTTTCCCAAGGAAATCGAAACCATGTACGGCAATAGCGATGCTTGTCCGCGGCTAAAGCTGCTTTTGGGACAGATTTACAGATCCAATGAATACCAATCCTTCCTCAAGGAACAAGGTCCTTTGATGTCAAGGCTGGCAACTATTCTGGGTGTCAAGGGACCGAGCTGGTATGACGGATGGGATGGCTATTTTGATGTTCTCAACGCGCACAAATGCCATGGGAAAGAGCCCCTTTGCACCGAGCCACTGTCGTCTGGCTCTGCTAACAAGGACGGAAAGAGCTGCATTACAGACGAGGACGTTGCGCAGGTCTCGCGCAACGCAAACTACGAGTGGGCATTCAAGTATCGCGACAACGCGCTGGCCAGCAACTTTACAACCCTGACAATCGGGTCCTTTGTCGGAACACTGCGTGATCATATGGCTAGCCATATTTCGGGGAAATTAGGCCCCCTGAAGCTTGCTCTATATTCAGGTCATGATTCGACCATATGGCCTCTTCTCATCGTGCTGGGTGCCTCCGACAGCAATTCATTGTGGCCACCTTACGCGTCCAACCTCATATTTGAGCTTTGGAAGAAGAATAGTGGTGATCGTGTTGTAAGAGTGATCTTCAACGGGAAGGTGCTTGAGCTGCGCAGAGAGGAGCAGTGGTGCGACATGAGCGCTTGTCCGCTAGATCAATTCTACAAGCGTCTTGCCCAGTTTATTCCTACTGATATTGTCACGGAATGTGCGATCCACTAGTTTGCCTGTGCGAGAGAATTCTATTTTGTGTTCTTTTTTCTGTTTGCTGGACCATTGGATAATAGACTATGTGTCCTGTTTATCGTGGGTATAGAATAAACGTAGAATAAGCTATTGGAAATTTGAGAATATCTTTGTGAGAAATGAAAACTATGTTTTCCGTTTGTCAAATGACCATCTATCAACACGTATGAGCTTTTCTTGTTTCCAGAATATTGGTTTGGCATTTTTGGAATACATTTGAAATCTACGATGTGCAGATCGCCAAGGAGGATTATCCAACCTACTTATTGAAAATAACATGAAAAATTCCGCAATTGCTAAAACCAGCTCAAGCTGGTAGCACATCCATTAAAACACGTATTTATTCAAGTTGGCAAAGCTAGGCCGTTTAGCAAGTAGAACGGGACCACAAAGGATCTTGTGATAAGCAACACCAAAACGATTTGCAAAACAACAATAAAATGCTTAATGAAGAATAACCTAGAGTGCATTATTACATTTTGCCAAAACATTGCTTTCTTCTCACACGTATAAAAGAGATGGAAAGCAGCCAGATGTAGAAAAACCCCTTTTCGACTAGAAAAAAAACAATAAAGGCTATCCGATACTTCATACATAATTTGTTAACCAACAACTAGAAAAATTATAATTTTTTGTAAAACTAGAATGGTGCACGCCTATTCTCCAGTCTTGGCAATTGTCTTTGCTACCATCGGTGCCGGTGCTGCCGTATCCTCGCAGAGCAACAGCACTGTCAGTACTTCCTACAACACGAATGTTGCCGACTACGACTTTGGTGATGCCAACTACAGCTATTGCGGCGCAGACTACCCTGACAGCTCAACCTACACCGCTGTCAAAGATGCAACGCTCGAGTTCCTCCAGTTGGTTGTTCGCCATGGCGACCGTGCACCATCGTATTTTTCGTCAGACATGGGTGCAACCTGGACATGCAGCCCCATTGAGTCGATTTACCTGAACGGAATCGGCAGCAAGCAGCAGGGAATGACAGGATCATACCAACAGCAGATCGAAATTCCCCAGTGGAACGGCAAGTATGGATATGCAAACAAGGCTTGGTCTGGCTCATGCGATGAAGGGCAGCTAACAGACAAGGGAATTCAGCAGCATCTGGATCTCGGAGCACGCTTGCGCAGCGTCTACGTTGAAAAACTAGGGTTCCTGCCGTACTGGCTCAGCAACACAAACCAGGTGTACTTGAGAACAACCTCGATATGGCGTACAAAGAACTCTGCCGAGGCGCTGTTGAACGGTCTGTGGCCATACCGCGGCATCGACCCAAGCGCACAGATCCCTTTACATACGTATCCGGGCGCAATTGAGACCATGTATAGCAACACTGCTGCTTGTCCTGGGCTCAGCACCGCAATGTCGCAGATTACCAATTCGGCCGAGTTTGGTGCTTTCTACCAGAGCCAGGCTGCACTGATAGCCAAGCTGGATAACGCATTGAAGGCCAGTGGCTCATCAGCGACCTCTGGATGGAGCGGATATGTGGATGTCCTCCTTGCTCGCCAATGCCACGGCATGAAGCTTCCGTGCAGCTCTGATGGCGTCTGCATTACCGAGGACGATGTGAAGCAGGTGATGCGGAACGGCCATTACGAACTGGCATTCATAGCGCGCGACCATCCACTGGTGCCACAGAGTGTTCGGCTTTACATCGGCTCCTTCATCGGGACCCTGCGCGATCAGCTACAGGATGCTGTCAATGGGAAAACGGGCGACCTGAAGTTTTCTCTGTATTCAGCCCATGATGAAACCATCATTCCTATCCTTGGCGCACTCAAGGCATCAAACACCGACATGCTCTGGCCAGCATACGCAGCCAATCTTGCCCTGGAGCTGTGGAAGAAAAAGGATGGCAGCCGTGTCGTTCGTGTGGTCCTTAACGGTCGGGTGCTGACGCTACAAGAGAGTTTCCAGTGGTGCGACATGAATGCTTGCCCTGTCGACCAGTTTTTCAAGTATCTGGAAACCTATATTCCAAGCGACATTACCACTGAATGTGCCTAAGATACGGTTTATTTTTTTTTATGGCAAAAGAAGTAACAAATAATATAGGGATAATTCATAGCGCAATAATGTTGATAATAAAATGGTATATTGTTAAGATTTTTCGCGCTAGAAAGACAACTACCAAACCAACAGAGTATAAATATATTGCTTTTCGCATATTTAAAATGGCTATGACAACACCTCTTGCTCTATTAAATGCGGCTCCGCATCTCGAGCAGAACCGTTGAGATCCAGAGGCGCAAGCGACAACATGGCCTCATCTTTGTCCTTGGTACCCGCAAGATCAATGTCCACACAAAAGTCTCCCAAAAAGCTGTCCAAGACGCTGTCGTCTTCGATCACGGCAGAGTCGGCGTCGCTACGTGAGAGCTCCACAAAGTCTTTGAACAGAGCCTCGCGGAGCTCTAGTCCAAGAGTATATGCCAGAGGCGGCGGCACAGCATTGCCAATCTGGCGGTACATATCTCTGGCGTCGTCCTCCTTGACGCTGTAGATCCTAAACGTATCAGGGAACCCTTGAGCACGAGCATATTCGCGCACAGTAAGAACACGACGCTGGTCGTATAACAAAACAGTTCCGCTCTTGCCCATCGGAGACATCTCTGTAAGTGCGGTTCCAAAGAATCCTTCCGGATCAACGCGGCCGTACAATCCCTTCCAGCCGTTGTGACGCGACGCAGCGCTTTCCTTGGCCGACAAACACCATGACTTTAGCTTATCGGGAAGAGAGCTGTGGTCCTTGCCTGGCTGCAATTCGACACGACACACGCGTTCTGTGTTGATCGAATTGAATTTGCGACTGACGTGATTGTAAAGAACATCAACAAGCCTTTCACAATCTTCTGTCTTGTCTGGGATACATATCTGCTGCCTGCGCTGACGCAGACGCTGGAACTCGCTTAATAGCGGGTTCGAATATCCCATCTCCATCTGACCGACATATCCTCGCCTTCCATCGTGGTCACCAGGAATGTTAGTTGGCATTCCGTTGACCGCAATGTATTGGGGCCAGTCCGGATTGCGATTGTCAATGTCGGGGTCCGGATACACGTCTGCTGGATTGACAAACTCAAACTTTGGAAGATCGCCAATAGCTTCTCGGACAGTGATAGCGTGATGCGGCGCATTACCATTCAGATGGGCCAGCGGTGCATAGGTGGTGCCGTCTGGAAAGTTGATCTGCGTTTGTTTGGACTTTCCAAACGCTGTGACTGGCTGTGGAACGCCAGGCAGGCGCAGTCCGCGCTTACACGCCCACACGAACAGACGTCTTCGCGACTGCGCAATCCCGTAGTTTCCAGCCTGTAACACGTAGAATCTCGCCTGGTAGCCCATGGTCGTCAGCGTCCGCAAAATAAACTTGAGCATCCCCATCTCAATTCCGCTCTTGACTTTTCCTGGCCCAACCTGGACACCGCCGAGCCTGTAGTTCAGCAGGCCTCGTACGTTTTCCAACAAAAAGTAGGATGGTCGGTAAAAATCGACATAAGAAAGTGCATTCGCAATCAACGATGTCTTAATGTCGTCCGCTTTTATAAACCGATTGCATCTTGAAAAGCCCTGGCATGGTGGGCCACAGTATATGAAATCTACATCACCAGGCTGTGGCATGGGCGGCAGTTGCTTGCCATCAAAATTGTTGATCAAGGGACCGCGGGGGATCTTCTGGTGGTCTTTGATAGCCGAGTCAAGAAGCAGGTTTGAGCACTGGTTGTACACCTGGGTGTTTGGATGGTTCTTGTAAAAGGTTATTCCAGCGGATTGCATGTACTCCACAGACCACTTTGTTTCAATGACACCTGACTGCTCCATGCCCTGCGTTAATCCCCCGCATCCAGAAAAAAGATCGAGCGCCCGCAGTCTTTGGCTGCCACGAGCAAAGCTGACAGGCTTATCGGAGCCCGAACTGCCTGGTAGACTGCTCTCTGGAGCCGGCGAATGATGAAGGAACTTTACCAGCATATCAAGCTTCTTTCCACGCTGACGCTTGCAAATGGGACAAGAGGGGCGCATCAATACACGCTGGTCCATGTCATCCTCATCATCGCCTTCATCATCGCTATATTTGCTGGCCATTGTGTCAACATTAGCTGCACGGGGCTTGAGTTCAACCCAGTCCTTTTGCGAAGACGGCCAATTCTTCTTAGACTCATACATGGCATAGAACGCGTCAAAATCTGTGTCCTTGTAGCTTACCAGACTTCCCTTGATTTCATCGGGATGAACAATCCAGCACTTGCCACGGAAGGTAGAAGTGTCGGTTTCGCGGATGTGGTGTCCAAAACAAGTGTCTTGCGTCGTCATACTCTCTCTCCGTGCTCTCTGGCCGCAGATGTTATGGAATAACGCGCATCCGCCTGAGGATCTGGATATCAGCATAGAGGCTCTTTGTTGTGCCGTCTCGCTTGTTGATAAATGCCTTCTTGCTGGAAAAACTGACTATATATCCAATGTCAAACGGCTGGTCCTGGTGCGGAGAAGGGACGTATACAAGATCGTTTACATGGTATGCAATCCCATTAACAGTTACAGTCTCTACAAACACTGGCGAGCGCCTTGGGATAGGGATTTCGCTGTCGCCATCTCCATCGTCATTGTTAAGTGAGCTTGCTATGCCTCGTCTGACTCCACCAAGCGCCCGACCAAGCCTTATATCTGTCTTTTTCTCGCTTTGCTTGCACGACATGCACCACGTCTGAATGTACCCGTCCTGGCCTTGCAAGTGCTTGTTGACATCTTCAAACATGCCAGAACTCCTTTCATACCAAAACCTGCAGAAAAGTCTGCTCTCTGCAACCAGCGCATCAACATCCAACTCCTCGTTCGTAGCAATAAATGGCACACTAATCTTGCCGCAGAACTGTTGTTTAAACGAATAAGTCTGGCACTCATCCACAAGATACCACTCGTTTGGCAACGAGACCTCTTGTAAGACAGTGTCTCTTCCTGGCAGCAACAGTCGTGTGTGAAGCTCCCACTCGCTGTTGGAAATATTGCGTGAGATGCTAACGACCTGCATAACACGGGCAAAGGGCCCTGTCATGATCTCCTCGCTGTCATCATTTTGCGAGCGGTCGTCAGAAGAGGATTCTCAAAGGGACAGCAGAGAGTTGCTTCCGGCCAATGGCGTTGGAGCCGCAATAAGAACGGTCTCGCCAATCTCAACGGGAACTACATCTTCCAGCACCTCGCCGTTATACAAGGATGATTTGTGGATAATGTTGATGCTGCTGTAATAAAGCCTGCTTTCGTCGGTGTTTGGAATCCTAGCATTGGGAATGCAGCTGATATTATTTGCGCGAAGATACTGCACCGGAGAGCAGCGCTGAAGGTCGGGCACTGAAATGATCCCCTTGACTTTGTTGGCAGACCCGAGCTTTGCTTTGGAAGACACCTCTGCATAGCGCTTGCGCCATACATCTGCAGAGGCATCTTTGCCCTTTGCGTCCTTCTTGGAGGCTGCTCTTGCGGAAGCGTCTGTCGACTCATAGCTGCTGACGTTCAGTAGCTCACGAGCATAGAGCCCTTTTGCGACAGAGGCAACAAGTGGAGTAATACAGGCGGGATTCTCTCTTTTAGGCTTACCAACAGCCGCATGTCCGCTGCGTCCTCTTACACTACGACTAACAGCGTTGCTCGGCCTCTCATTCGATGGTTTGCTTTTCCTCATGCGTTTTTCTTGGACTTTGCGTCTTTTGGAACTCCGCACAGGGCGCTGATGAGGGCTGTGTCAAACAGATCAATCTGGTCAGGCTCCCTAATCCAAGACTGAAGCTCCTCGACAATCAACTCTCGGAGCACCTCCATATCTCCCAACACGATCGGCGATAGACGACTCACAACGTCGCAAGGATTCTGTCTCAGCTTTTTTGCAAAATCATCCAGGGTCATCTCGGGATTCGTATTCGCCTGTCGGATCGCCTGATGTGCAATGAATATGCTTTTGTAGAAAGGTGTGTATGCTGCAACGTAATTTGGATGGGGATTGAGCAGCTTATACCAGCCAAAGCACGTACACACCCAGACCTCCGTGTCACCGCCCTTGATCATGTATGTCTCGTAGCGGAGGATTGCAGAAAGTCTGATACGGTGTATGAATCTGTTGCTTCTGGGTTCGTGTTCAGCAGACCTAGGACAGGTTGCGTCGTTGAAACCCGAGGCGCTTCCAGGTCTCTCAAAACCAAAATTGCTGCCGGTGTCATCAAAATCGTCGTCCTCATCGATATCTGCTTGATAAGTGTCATAGTACTCCCCAAACTCATTTATATCTAACGACCCCACATCGCCGGAAATGGTTATATCCGTTCCCTCGGCACCCAGGAACGAGAGATCCACAATCATGCTGTTGTTGTTCTGATCAAAAACCGTAAAATTGTCGAGGGTGCGGCATGGAAGCTCGTCAGCCTCGCCTGCTTCAATCTCATCTGGAGGGGTCTCGTTTAAAACTTCAAGACCTTCGTGCTCGATCTCCTCGTCTTCGGGCGGTATGTACATGGATGACAGATCGTCTGTATCTTATTCTTTTGCCCTTGGTGGTCGGGAATACGACTCGTCGGTAGCCACCTCTTTTCCCTTTCTCGATTGGTTGCTTGGAGCTTGAGAGCTGACTAATGAATCGTCATAACTTCTAGACGAGGGCGCAACATTAGAACCGGTCCCTTTGGTGGTTGTAGAATCGTCAACCTCTGGAACCATGACTATAATAAAAACAGACAGCTTTAATAGCAGGTTAGAAACTGAGGGGTTTGCTTAATGACGGTTAAACACCGGCCTTACTGTCTGCACGTTATCAATAGTGTTGTATTTACCTTGGTCATCGTCGGTCGCACCGTTGGCAGCGCAGCTATCGCTCTCAAAATCAGAAGAGCAGCCAGCTGCGCGTGCAACTACATTGTTTTGTCAAACCAGTATAATGATACAGCTATGCTAGTTAGTATACACGGCGGCCATCAAGCATCAACAGTACCCTATGCGTATGCAGACTGTTTGTGTCTTGTCTACTTACCTTTGTTGCGCGATCCAGTGCTGTGATTAGGCTTTCTTTTCAGCTGGCCATTTGGTATAGGCAGGCTTGAGCAGGTGTCAGACTCAAAGTCGCTGTCCATTTCTGTTGCCGAATTGAACACAGTCAATATGCAATACACGCCAGTACCACGCGCTGTTCTGATAAGTAGTAAGAGCTGAATAAAAAAGCTGTTAGTACAGAGTGTATATAATAGAAGTAATTTGAAGCAGAGAGAGTTAACAGTTCCAGTTGACTGGTTGTGCAATGTTTTTTATTTCCGCAACAATCAATGGATTTGGCATCGAAGCCAAGAATGCAGCTTTGGCAATAGAGATTAGCCGTCCATCCAAAGGCGCAGAGGCCGATACAATTTGTCAGTACGTGACGCGTTTAGACTGTGGAGATTACGCGCATGTTTATTTATTTATTTTTCCTTTGATACCAGGTTTTCTTTTGGAACAATTGTTGCTACAGAAAATCTGATTTGATTCGACAGTCTTTTTGAGTATCTCCTTGTGAAATGAAATTAGGCTTTTGTTGAAGCAATTTGTGGCGCACATCTTGGGCGCAGTAATTCACCCACAGCCTTCCGCATCCGTGCGCCTGGGCTGCAGCGCCCGCACTGTCTCAAGTCAGTCTCACAGCCATATAAGCCATTATGTGGGTGAAAATACCTACCATATTCCCTTCAAAATCATTTCCCCACACATACACATATTAGTGCTTGCGTGAGTACACAACTCCTTTGCTTGCCTCTCTTTGTTTTTCATTTAATATACACCGACAATAGCAAGGCGCTTTTTGCCACGATTAATGGCTGTACAAAAACGACTGCATTATTAAAATGAAAGCACATAATGTGGCTTTCGTAATATCCAAATTCTATTAGCACAGGAACATTGGCAATTTGCGTGCATTCCAATAAACCACATAATGAAGAAACGAGCTTCTGTTCGCGTTCAGTAATATCGAAAAGAGAATTACAGGTATTATCCACACAATCAGCAAGCTTTTTCTTCATCAATTTTTAACATGTCTTGGGACTGGGTGGTGCTGTATGTGGTTTTTTTTGGAAGAAGAAAAATTACTTCTCCGCAATAATGCGTACTTGTATTAGTCAGACACAAATCTCCCCGATAAAGTTAGCCATGCATTACGTTCTTGTTCAATTACTAGAAACATAGATCCAAACTGTGTATATTGTGCAAATGTGATAGTGATCCTCCCCAGAGGTAATTTATATTTATTTTGGTAAGCCTTGTATAGTTTTGAACAAAAGTTGGTCGTCTGCTTGCAAATTTCGTTTATATTTCCCCAGTGTATTTCTGATTCGTGGTCTGTTAAAGTCAACCTTTTGGATTTATATATTTCCTTTTCTCTTTATTTTCTTAAACCTTAAACCTTAAACCTCGTGTTGTTGGCTTTAGGCTATCTTTTATACATTTGTTATTATTAAAAAGCACGGATTGCATGCGTGCTTGATTCATATATTTGTTTTATTTTTCCATTTCTATTTGTTGTTGTTTCAGAGTGGAATATAATTCAACCTCAAAAGGTAAAAATGCTAATATTAAAAACAATATATATTTTTGATAGCTACACAGGAATAATCGCAAACTCCAATTACAATTATAATCGAGTGTTGTTTCAAAATACACAAACTACAGCTATTACCTGGACTATGTATTAAATTGTATGTTGCACTGGCACACAGCAACATTGTTTGCCTCTGCTATCTATTCTTTATAATGCATTTTGTTGCTAGTATCAATTACTCCATTCAATCATTGTAGCCATTACATCTCTTTTGAGTATTTTTATTCAAATATGTGGAAGTATCTGACAGTAGCAGCACTAGCTATAGATGCTCTGGTGGCATCAGCCGCAATGCTTCCGCAGCAATACCCGCTAGATAACAAGTAAGTATTTGAAGTTAGTATTATAAGAATTCACAAAACAGGCTTGAATGTTAGTCTAATGCTAACGCGCAATGTATATGTACACACATTGTAGTCCTTCAGCATTGGCAAGCCAACAATTACCCGTGCTAGATGGGCTCCCGGTTGCGGGGATGCAGCTTGTTGCCATCGACAGCGAATATAGCGCAGACACACAGCAGAGTGCAGAGCAACCTGCAAATAACAACAATCAGGAGACACAGGAGTCAGGTGCCGGCAGTGGTAGCCAGGGCGGTTCGTTCAGGATCCCAATATCTGTACACAAATCAGCCACAAGCAGGGCATCCACAATGGCTGCCAGAATCAGAACCTTGAAAAAACACATGCTCAGCGTTCCAGGCAAGTGGCTTCAGGCCGTAGAAAAGCTTCCTGTCAAGGAGTATGGCAATGGGATTGAGGTAAGCAAAGCCCATTGCGGCTATTCCGAAATATATGTCGCAAATGGAAACAACAAACGATAGCGGGTTATCTGTACCCTTTTCAAATCCTTTCTACCAGAACGTTGCATTCTAATAGCAGAAGTAATTGTTAATCTCGTATATCGGCTGTAGTACTATGGTGAAGTTGGGGTAGGCTCGCCACCGCAGATATTCAAGCTTGACTTGGACACGGGGTCTGGGGATGTTTGGCTTGCTGGAGAACAGTGCGATGTGTGCAGTCGCCACAAAAAATTTAGCCCAAAAAAGTCGTCGACATATAAGATGGAAGGAAGAAAATGGGGCATCTCATACGGCGATGGCTCGTTTGCTGCCGGATACACAATCAGAGTAAGTTGTAGCATATGCTTTTCTTTTTGAGCGGATATCATAATAATTATATTTGCTAATTCTTTTGTTCACTCAATCATTTTTTTTTATGGATTTTGCAATTAGGACACAGTCACTATTGGGAATCTCACTGTGCCAAACCAGGTGATCGGTCTGGCAGTGAATGAATCCAAAGCGTACCAAGTCGACACTGTGGATGGTCTATTGGGTCTTTCATACAGCGGAGTATCATTTATTCAAGGTAAGACAACAGTTTGGAGACTCCCTGAGCGGTGTAATGTTTTTTGCTAAAAAAAAAAAAAGTATCCTGAAAATTGAGTGTATAAGGTTCATGGGAAAGTTAGTACTAAACCAATAATACAAAATAAAAAATACCAAGATTATTTGCTATTAGGAGTCACGACGTTTCTTGATAACATTTACGAAAACAATTATCTGAAAGATCCGCTGTTTTCTGTATATATAAAGGAGAAGGACAAGGATGACTATGCTGGGGAGTATCTGTTTGGCGACATTGATAAGAACCGGTACAGCGGAGATCTAACGTGGGTTCCTCTTTACCAGCCCAAGTTCTGGCAAATAATGCTAGACAATGTGTCGCTTAATGTCGATGGCGTTGGAAAGGAGAAAATGGAGATCAGTGGTCCAGTAATTCTGGATACAGGAACAACGTTGATTGTAATGAATGATGAGCAGGCGACAGAGTTCCACAGAGCAATTCCCTCCGCCGAGAACAGCGATATCTACGGCTGGATTATGCCATGCAATACAGAACAGCTTGTGCCGGGCAATGTCAGCTTTACAATTGCTGGTGTTGATTTCTCGGTGCCTGTCAAGAACATTGTACGCGAACCAGTCAAGGGTCTGGACGGCTGGTGTTTCTCAGCAGTAACAAGCGGAGCCTCGAATGTAAGTAAACTAGAGAGAGGATTGAGAACTCAAACAATGTATTTCCTTCTTACAACCACGTACTGTGAGTGGTGGCAATATGTGTTGCTTTGTTGCGTGGTCAAAAAAGTGGATAATAACACTAACATTATGATTGTATTTTCTTTGTTTATTTCCACTGATAATTTGGACCATTGTAGTTTATCATCCTTGGAGATGTCTTTTTGCGTTCAAACTATGTTGTGTTTGATCGTGGAAACTCGCGTGTTGGCATTGCACCATCTAAACATTGAACTTATTCTAGCATTTATCTAACCAGATTAGTGGTGTAGAGATAAAGGATTTTTTGAAATATTAAAACATATCATTTTACAAAGCAGAAAAAGCAGTCATTGCGTATAATAAGGATGTGGGTTTTTAAAGTGGTAAAGTTGAAAACAATAAATATGAGATCTATTGTAGCATACCATCCTTTTTCCGATTTCTTTTTCGTCTATTGTTTGCCAATAGGCGAAATTCCAGCTTTCTGCGATGCCAAAAGCAGTAAACAAACAATAATGTTCTAGATTGCTACAAGCTACTTCTCCCAGATACAAAGCATAGTAATTACAGGGGGACAAGAGTAGCAACGCCCTTCATTGAAATGCCACCCTCGTTGTTTGTGGCCCACAGCTCGCAGCGACTTGTTTCGGAAGCATCATCGCAGGCAATCCACCGTCCGTTTAAGGACAAGGACTGGCCGCAGTAGAGAGGAGATATAGCGCGGTAGTCAAAGCTCTTCAGAGCCATTCCAGCGGGCATATGCGACTGGAGCAGCTGGAGCAGAAGCGTACACGTGAGCGGACCGTGAACAAGAAGTCCTGGATGATTCTCGATGCCACAGGCGTAGGGAGCGTCGTAGTGGATGCGGTGAGAGTTCCACGACAGCGCAGAGTAGCGGAACAGAAGGATCTCCGAGGGAGTGATGGCGTGGGAAAAGTCGGGTTGCTTGTTGTAGCTGACGATCTTGCGCTGAAGGTTTGCGGGCACCATGTAGGCCAGATCACGACGTTCCCTAACACACAGTCCCGCCTCGTTGTGCATGTCCAGAAGGAGAGAGACAAATACCAGCGGATTGGCGCCCGATCTTTCCTTGATGTCCACGGCCTCTATCTGCTTTGTTTGTGCTGTCAGATGGCCCACCCGGAGTGGGTTTGAGGGAGAAAACTCGATCAGACCGCCAGCCCACACCCTCTGCACAAAGGGGGGTGGCGGTGCCTCATCTGCGTGGTAGCCGTCGGGTGCCAGCTCAGGTTCTGTTGTGTGTGACGGAAAGTAGACGAGATGCGCTGCTGGCGGCAGAACAGCATCTACAGCCACGTCGCCTACCTTTGTGTCGCGCGGATAGTTGGGGTATTGTGGAGGAAGATATGGGCGGATGGACTGGTCTAGCAAGGTGATCTGGCGGCCGTCCATGCGGTCCCTAAGAGCAGATGTTTTCCCAACCACCGAGTCCTTCCATGCGGAAATCTCGCTGCCGTAGCTGGAGGCAGAGCCGTCGGACGACATGAGGCGAGCAGCAGCGGCTGGTTGCACAAACAAGCAAGTACGTCTGGGTGTCGAGGATAAGACAGAATGCAGTAGCGCAGCAGAATGGCGAGACATAAAAGAGGGAGTGCCAGCCAAGACCGGAGGACAAAAGAGTCTTTGAGAAAGCATCATTTTAGAAGGAAGAAATAAAGCCTGGTAACGGTTTTGTTTATCGTTTATGTGTTGCTCAATGGGGAGAGCAATGAGGGGATAATTGGCAGGAACCGCAGCCAGGTATTGCGCGTGTGTTTGTACTCAAGCCACCTGTGCGTGAGGAAGAGGAAACAGCAGCACAGAGGAGAAAAAAAAAAGAAAAGAAAAAGCCTCTTGCAAGTATTGGGACCATATGTGGTTTACTAACAAAGGAAATCAGAAAGGGCAATGAAACAGCACGGTTCATACAAGCAAAAATGTAGAGTTGAACAAGAGAAAGAGGAGAAGGAACTTGAGCTAGAAGCGTTTATCGTTTTTATTTCGTGGATTTTGGGAGATCTGACTTCTTTCTCCACGCAATCAAGATATGCCTTTATACAGACCTCGTGATCCCAAAAACCCGGGGAAAAGCTCCAGAGACAACCAATGTCCTCTCTGCAGCTGAAAAGGGCGCTAGCTGTACTAAGGAGCGGTCCTAGGAGCTAGAGCCACATGGAAACAAACTGCACGGTAAAGATGTGTGCTCTGTGGGGGAAGGGGCGGGACGGAACAATTGCACTCAAGTTATTTGCCTTTGGATCGGTTGGTTACAGAGCCCAGTGCTGGAATGGACAGGCATTTGTAGCAAAATGTGGCCAATTCAAAGAAGGATGATCCAAAAAAGGAGAGGAGGCTGATTGCAAAGCATGGCAAGTAAACCAAGCAACCCAAAAAAGCTAGCACAGTAGCATCCACGAGCCGGATGCGCCGTCTCCCACCCTTCTTTTCGGTTTCTGTGTTTGGCGGCAAAACAGAGTATGTGGTGGAAAAAAGGGATGGTAACAAACAAGGGAGCATACACAGCAAACGTTGCCGCATATGGAATACAGGAAATGAAGCTACAGCCCTCAATTGACATTGACATATTTGGATGCAAACAACAATAGCAGCATTTCGTTTTGTTGTTCAGTACCACTGCTTTTTTTGGAGGAAAGAAGGTTGGGTTACAGAACAAAAAAGCAGAACCAAGCAAGAAAAAAGGCGGTGAATAAACGAGTAGCATACAACGAGAACGGGCTATTTTGCTTTTACAAAGGGCCATTTGAACAATAGAGTGGGAGCAATTGTGCGGAAATAGACACCATATATAAAATGGAAAGTCAGGCAGCCTCCTTTTGTTAAGCCAGCTTTGAACAACAATATTTATTTCTCAATATGGAGCTGGTTTTTGTTTGTGCTCAAATGGTGACATGCACACAACATCCCTAGCACCCCTCCGTTCCCTCGTTCCGCGCAGCCATACAAGCACTATATTGAGTGAAAAGAGAATGCAATTTGCTTCTTCTGACACGACCAAAGCAGCCTGCGCTTGTTGGCTTGCTGTTCCCTCTTTAAAAGCCATAGGGGCAGCAATAGCGGGGACGAAGGGGACTTTGGGGATGGTTAACAAACATCTCTCTTCCTTTCTTGCTTTTATACTTTTGCTGTCCCCACCAGGATATTACTTATTTCGCACATACTGCACTTTTCTACATCTATATTATACTACCAGAACGTGTGCTGCTAGTATTAGCTATTACCCTTATTTTTCCTTTGGCCCACTGTGAATTTTTTTTTTAGAAACAAGGGATCCCATCTTTGTTTGTGCTGGTGCCTATTTTCTATCCTTGCTTCCTTCTTCCCCTTCCCTGTTCAGAGTTGCTCCACATATCTTTCATCTCACTCTCTCACTCTCGCTTGCACTCTATTCAACACAGACTAAACATTGTATTGACATTTTTGTCCAGAAACCTTGACAGGATCAACACCATAAATGCTTTCGCCTAGCAAGAAGAGGGCATCGACAGCCACGTCGGGCGCAACATCCGGAATGTCGAGTACAGACAAGCAGAGCCAAACAACAGCGCTTGGCGGCGCTCCACAGAACATTACAAATGACCCACGCGTCATGTCGCTTGAGCTGGTGTTTCCGCTAAAGAAGCCGTTCGGCGGACTCAAGCCGCTGCGAACGTACCAAGGCGAAATCAGCATTGAAGTAGCGGAGGCGGTAGATGTCAAGCAGCTGAATGTGACATTCGAGGGCTGGGAGCGGGTGGATTTTGGAGGCAAGGCCGGGACGTCACGCAGACCAATTTGCCGCTCAATAGAGGATCTGCTGCAGACAAGCAGCGCAGTGGTTGACACCATTGTGGGGCGGAAGGTGTTCCGTTTCACGCTGTCTACGCCCAACGTTAACTTTCCGGCAGCCATGGACTCGGCAATATGCGAAATCTCGTACTCGCTGACGGCGACGCTGGTGGGCGCTTCAAACAGCAGCGGGCAGAACACTACATGTGCAAACAACATTGGCACACTGGCATCGTCATCGGTGGGCGTTCAAATGGCGCCGCGAGTGCTGGCATCGGGAGTCGGGTGGCTGAAGCCGTTGGTGATGCGCGATGGCGTGATGCTGGAGGAGACAACTAAGCGGCGCTTCCGGCGGCAGGCGGTGCTGAAGGCAATGAACATCTGCGTCCAGGTGCGCAACCACTGCTGCACTCTGGGTGAGGCAATTGCGGTGGATGTGGATGCTACCATGTTGCAGAGCGACCGGGTGTTGACATTTGTCCGAGCGGCAGTCATCGAGCAGGTTGCGCTAAAGACCAGTGTGCAGGATGCAGAGGCGCTGGCGGCTATCCATGCCTTCCTGGGCGCACAGGGCACGGCCAACAGTCCAACAGTCATTCTGGCCGAGCGCACACTCAACCGCAAGGTGTCTGAAATCGATCCCAGCATGCTGACTGCCTCATCGCCTGCCGCCTGGGGTGCGTCGGCAGATGGCGTTGGTATGCGCAACCGCCGCACCAAGACGCCGCCGCTGGTGGGGCTCAGCGGCATCCAGAACCTCCACATCCGTGTACCGCGCAAGGACGTGTGCACGGCTGACGGCTTTATCCTGGGCTTCTCGCATGTCCTGCGCCTGACATTCGGCCTCACGTCACGTCCGTCGTCCAGCGGCATCTTTGACACTAAGTACGCTACCAAGGACATTCCTCTGCGACTAGTCACCTCCAAGTTTGGCGATGTTGGCCGTGCCTCCCAGGCCGAGATCAACAAGCGCTTATCCGCTCTAACGATGGAGAGTGACGGCGGCGCTGTTTCCGAGGCCTACGGCTACTTGCTCAGCGAGAACTCTCGTGCCCTGCGTCCAGAGTCTCTCGAGTCCTTTGGCTGCCACAAGAACGTGCCCACGCCTATTCTGCTGGCCGTCCCAGACGCACTTGAAAGGCAGTATACGCCGCTGCCGCGCCCCACCTCCTCATGCAGAGCATCTCTCCTCCCTGCTTCTACGTCGCAAGTTTCTTTGCTGGAAAGCGCCATGCGCACGGACCCAGATCTTGAGTCAGTGTCGCCAGAATCCCCTGATAGAGCCGGCTTTCAGTACGGGCCTCTGCCGCCCATCCCCCAGCCCAGCCCTGAGCCCGAACCACAGAACACCAGCACCAATTCCAGCACTAGAGCTAGTACCAGTGCGCCTGATACCCCGAATCCAACAGATCATGACGAAGCAGCCGTGCTGCCACAGGAGATGGATGCCGATCGAAAGAGCGTCGGTGGCGACAATGATAGCAAAGTTGACGACGCCGAGTCGTCGGCTTTGTACATGGCCGTCGACAACGACGCTAGCACAAGCTGGTCAGCCGAGGAAGAAAAGTTCCACACATGCAGACAGCAGCGCGACACTCTTGTGGAGGCTGATCGCATCACGGCCAGCTCTCAGCAGCAGACCAGCTCTCTCCAGAGCTTCCACTCGTTCGACAGTCTGCACAGCTATACCAGCAGCACTTCCGCGCACTCTTCTTCCAGAGATCGGAGAGTGCGTGTCAAAGAGCCAAGTACTGCATCGAATCCTCAAGACAGCCAGGGCTCGGACACATTGTCTGCGCAGAACTCTGCAAACTCTCTCGACAACCCAACCGCCTCCGACAGCGGCAGCAAGACCAGCCGGCGGCCTAGCGACGCATGCGAGACCGCCGCTGAACGAAAAATGCGAAGCAACGATAAGCGTGAATCGGCGCAGAGCCAGAGTGAAACCATTGTCTGCTCCCCATCCACTGAGCAGCACGACGTGTTTGACAAATGCGTCACGTCCGATCCAAAGGTGCCGGAACTGAAACTGATTCCGTCAATACCCATTATCCGCTCGTTGGACGAAATGACGCGGGACTTTTTCGGAACTACCATCTCAAACAGCGACTATTTTGGATGATAGTCTTTGTCTAATGAGACAGATGAAAGCTGGGCTTTTTTGCTGTTATTATTGTTTATTTGAGAGGAAGGCGTATGATTTTTCTCTGTGGTTATTGTGGGGCCTCATCTCATTTGTTTCGCTTACTTTCTTCGACTAGCTTTTTTTTATCTTTGTGGTTTCTTTTACTCTCCATTCTATAGTGTATGAATACTCATGCTTGCTGACACATTATATTAGTTCGATAGCTCATTTCTTTGTCTATTGCACTCACAAGGGAGACAAGAACAAACAAACAAAAAACTGTGTGCAAACAACCCTTTATTTCAAACGCAACTACTCGTTAAGCTTGGCAATGGCTTCGATCTCCACCTTTGCGTTCTTTGGCAGCTTTGCCACCTCAAAGGCAGAGCGAGCTGGCGGGGCAGTGTGGAACACCTTTCCATAGGCCTCGTTCATTGCCGGCCACTCGTTGATATCGTCAAGGAAGCATGTGGTCTTGACGACATTGGCAATGCTGCTTCCAGACGCAACCAGGACCGCCTCCAGATTCTTGAGGACTTGCTCTGTTTGACCCGTAATGTCCTTGGCCTCGATCTCGCCGGTTTCGGGGTTGATCGGGATCTGTCCAGACACGAAGACCATGCCGTTAACAACAATGCCCTGCGAGTAGGGCCCAAGTGCTGCTGGGGCCTTGTTGGTCGAAACGACTTGGCGGGAAGAAGACATTGGGTGGTGTTTTTGGTGGATCGTGCTGGCTGCGAACAGGCGACTTGGAAAAGAGGTAGAAAGCGAGGGAATACCCAGTGATGATAGTCTAGAAGGAGTAGCTCGAATAATAGTTGAAAACATTGAGTGGGAAGTGGAGGAGAAGAGAAAAACCTGAATGAAAAACTGGATTCCGATTGTTAAAGCAACACAGTCAGGAAGAAACAAAAAAACGAGGAAGAGGGGTTTTGGGGGTTTCAACATCAGATAATTGCAAAAAATAGCAAGATCGGAAAGAAAAGAGTGAAATGTACTTGACATCAAAATTGAAGGGTTTAAAGCGATATATGCCAGGCTAGAAAAATAGCGCCATTATACGGAACAAAAATATATATGAAAAGGTGCGGGAAATTGTACAGGAGCTTCCTCTTTATATATTCCATTTCGCGTCACAACTAAACAAGGGAATTATTTCCTCTTTCTTTGGGTTTCAATAGTACGCGCCGCCGCCGCCGCCTTCATCGTCATCCATATCGCCAATGTCGTCCTCTTCGCCATTATCAAAGTACGTGTCCATGTAATCGTTCTCTTCCTCCTCTTCCTCCTCCTCGAGCTCGCCATCCACGGCCTCGTCGTCGGACTCGTCGTCCTTCTTTTTCTTTTTCTTCTCCTTATCGCCATCCTCTTCATCATCCTCATCGCCGTCGTCATCCTTCGTCTTCTTTAGCACCTCAAGCAACTCGCCGCCGCCATCCGCCTGCTCTCGCGTGCGCTTTACTCGCTTCTTGAGCAACACCGATTGCAGCTCCTCGGGAAATAAATTGATGTCAGTCTGTAGTCCCTTCAGCGGATGCTGCACGTATCCGCCGCCCTGGCCCTTGAAATACCGGTCAGAATATCTCTCGACATCGCGTGGTGGCGGTGGCAAGTGCAAGTAAAACACTGATGCCCTGACCTCCTCACGGAATTTGTGTGCAAGTTCGGCAATATGCCGCTCCTCTTTTGTACTTCCCCTGCCTGCCGAGACTTCGTATTCGGGAAAGTCTCCGCTTGCCTCGTCGTTCTTGTTAAACAGCGACTTTCCGAGCAGCTCCGTCTGCAGGGCGCTCATCTCTCGTCGCGTTCCATTCCCCCACCCGCGTCCACGTCCTCGAGACATTGCTTGCCTGTTCCCAATGTACTTTGTCGCCTCAACACTGTACTAAAAATAACCGTGTAGAATGATGCAGAAAAGAGGGGTGGTTTGATTGAGCAATAAATAGAGACTAGGTAGCGATGAGCGATATAGTACAAAAACAAAGCACAAAAATGTGGGTGAAAGAAATGAAAGCCCAAAAGCCCAACTTTTCATGCACAAAAAAAAAAGCACACCGGTGATCAGATCCACTTTGGATCAAACCCCGATCAATAAAATAATAGACAAGTTGAAATGTCATCCTCTGTTACAAGTTTTCAACAGAAAAAAGATTTATCATTACATCCACCCTACACTTTAAAATAATTCTAACTAACTATCTTGGCCTAAAGCTCACTGAACACGGCTCTTGAACAAAGAAAAGCGCTCAATGTTGTCTATTGTCCATTTTGGCCGCTGCTTTTCCCACTCTTTTTCGCTCTCGTCCTTGTTAATCGCTTTGCCAACTTCAGCAAAGGCATCGCGATCGAGTTTCCTTGTGTTATCATCAAACTTCTGAAGGCCGCCTGCGTCATCAGACTCACTTGTCTGTCTCCTAAACACCTGGTACCGACCCCATGCAACGTCCATCAGCCGACTGCCGAAACCAAGCTTGATCCACACCATGATTGCGTAAGCAACAACTCCAATAATAACCCATCCCACGACATCAAGAAATACAACCGAGAGAACGCTAACCGCCGTCTCCCATGGATGCAAGGCGACATGGACTGCTGCCACCATTCCTCTCACAATAACCTTTTCAACCAGCCATCCACACGCTCTGACCAGCACTACGCCCACCGTACCCAAAACAGGCACCCTCGAAATTTGTCCATCAATCCACAAGCCAAACACATGTGCAAGTCGTGAAGCGCCAGCAGTGCTGCAGCCAGCTGCTTCCGATGCAGTGGTGCTGCCATGGTGTGCTCTTGGCGGCCAAACGAGAATATGTACCACCTGAATCACCACCAGTATGATCAGACACGCCAGCGGCATCGGCGACAGCCCAAGACGTCGCGAGACTCTTGTCGACTGCTCGAAAAATAGCTGGGGTTTTGTGACCGACTGGGAGGTCCTCAGGTGCGTCCTCTTAGGAGCATGATGGTTGTCTGTGTCACGGCCCTGGGCAGTGTGATTGTGCTGGCGACCATCCGTGTCTTCGTCACTGCGCACCCATTCCAGCACTTTCAACGCAGTATGCACGAGAATAGAAGATGATCTCGGCCGTGTCATATTAGTAGACGCCCTCTGGTCGCCCATCTCCGCTGGCGACATATGGCTAGCAGAACTGTTCTGAGCAATCTTCTCGTCGGCATCAGTAGACGATTCGAACAATGCAACCCGCTCTCCATCGTCAAGTCCAGGCGGCGGCTTGACACTCGCTCTAGATCCCGTCTTTGGGCAAGCCATGTCGCGCGACAAGATTCCTATGTAATGTGAGTATATTTCGGGTCGAATCCAGTTCAGCTTGGTGACAAAGGCGTGCTTGATCCAGTCAATAAGGATCTCTGATCCAAGCACCATAAGAATGGGCGTTATAATGCGATTTACCAGCGGCATCGACACCCACGAGGGCAATAGTGGACCAAAAGCCGACGGCGTCGCCTTGTCAAAGGAAACTGGCAGCTGCGCAGGAGGAAGCATATCTGCCGATGCTCCTCCCAAAGAAATGGAAGCCCCAGTTGATGTCGGCGATGTTGATGATGTCGCACTCTCAAAAAGAGGCGAGGTAGCAGACCCAGAGAGCTCAGCCAAGTTACGGAGAATGATAAGGAACAGAAATATTATTTGCTGGAACCGCTCCACAATATCCGCGCATGATATCTGGAACAACATCTCCTTCTCCCACTTTTTGAAAACGTTGCTCTTTATCTCCACAAACTGGTTTGATATCAGCAGCGACAAGAGTTGGTCGCTGTACGAGTTCACTGCCACGTGCAGCGTAATCATCTGGTAGAAAAGCACCAGCGTATGCCCCAGCATGTAAGCCTGTGCCAATACAAAGTAGGCTGGCCCAGTCTTCCAGCGCTGGCTCCATGGATCGGTAACTGTTGATTGAAGCGCATCCAGCGTATCATGCCCAAATGAAGATAGCAGCCTATCAAATATGTCCAGTGTACTGAATATAAAGTAGAGCTTGAGTGAGCTCTGGGCACGGATACTGTGGTACATCTGTGCAGCATCGATCCGACACAAAACAGCACATGTAACAATAAATAGCAGTCCGCGGTAAAAGTCGAACAATTGCGTGGGTAATAGCCAGCGTCCTATATGCCCACTACTGTTGCTGCCGTTCTCGGATACACTCACATTCCGGCCGCTGACACGCAGCATCCAGCGATGCACATAAATTCCCATTCGCGTTAGCCGTCGGCTCCATGAATCTGGCATCAGGCGAAGCGTCGTTTGGGCAATCGATGAGGAAAATGCGCTTTCCAGAAGCATAGGCATATCGTAAGCAACCGAAACAACGAGCTTACTTGCAGCAAAAGCAAACTTTGCTGGCAAAATTGAAAACACATAGAGCAACGCATCAATGCAGATCGCAACCCCAAACCAAATAAGCTTTTCCACGTTCCATGGGATACGCAGAAACTGCGACATTCGCTGGCGTTTCATGTGGATATTTGGATCAAACTCGCTTGACTGTAACTCGGCCACATACTGATCCCACAGCGATGCGGTGCCATCCAAATACATTGCAGGGATCGCAACTGTCTCACTCTCCGCTGATACTCTGCTGTCGCAGCTCTTCCTCGGCATCGAAGGAAACCGAGCATTATCTACATAGCCATCGTCTCTGCTACGCTGGAGTACTTCCACGCTCTCGCGCTTATTTGGAGCTTTGAGCGTTATGGTCATCGTCTCGCCGCCGGACTCGCTGCCTGGTCGCTCGAAAGAAGAAAGAGTGGACAAAATATTATGAGAAGCGGCGGAAAAGGATTCGATATCACTATGTCGCTCGACTGACTCGAGATTACGCAGCGCCTCCGCAATTGCAGCAGATGAATAGCTATAGCGCTTATGGGGAGGCTCGGCTGAAATAGTGCTCCATCTTGCACTGCTGGACGCGCTGCTTGTATCAGTAGCTAAGTGCTCGCTCTCAAATAGAACTGGTGATAGCGGCAATTCCACTTCTTCTTGCTGCTGAGAATCGTCTCTCTCCTCGTCCTCTTCTTGTAGGATTGGGATTTCGGGTGTTCCGATATCGCGATGTTTGGCAAAAATTCTGTGACGCAAGCCTTCACCGCTTATTCTTCGGGCCTGATTTGACTCTGCAAGGATTGTCGAGCCACTTGTGCTGCCCAATGCTAGAAAGTCAGCTGCTGTTGTTGAGCTGTAGCTCGTATGCGCACCCTCATTAGCTAGGCAAGGTATTATGCTGTCGCTGTCGCTGTTGTCGTTATTGTCGTTTCTGCTTTCAATATCACTGCAATTACTGTGGTTGCTTTCTTGAGAGTCATCACTGTCCATGGCAGTAGCAGCATCCTGATTAGAAGTTCTGGCTGAAGCCACCGCCTTTGCTACGGCCGGTAATAGCATTACATGGTCCCTGCTAGTCGGCAATGCGAGGGCAGGCCCTGTGTATGCAGGGTTTGGAGACCTCAAAGTCCTAGCCAGGTGCTGCTGGCTGTGAAATCCAGCTCTGCCTGTCGGCGAGAGCGACTCACGTCTAGATGGTCTGGATGTGGCATGGGTTGCAGCGTTGATGTTGGACACACTGATGGACCGCATAATGCGTGTGATGTTGAGTGTTGGGCAAGACACGCCGCGAATGTGGCTTGACGAAAACCGCCTTGCCCGCTTCAGCTGCTCGTCGCTCCACATGACAGAGGCTCTGGGCTCGTTTGCGTACTCTGTGAAGGGTTCAGCCACGCTGTTCCGAAGGCTGCTTCTCATGCTGCTTGATCTGCTCTCGGCCGGACTGCCGTGATAGCTGCTATTAATCGCCGTGCGCTGACTATCAAGACTCAGTCGTGGGGGCAGGCTCTCATGCTTTGCGACGGACACAGCAGAGACCGCACTGGAGTGCCCTCTCGCCTTTACCGACTGGTGGCGCTGGAGATGATGCGTGGTGCTTCTGGGGCGCGGTTCCGAACTGGGAAGACAATAAGTCTGGTTGTTCTCCTGCTGAAGCAAATCCTGCGGGATACCGCGTCCTCGGTCCCTGTGCGTGTGTAGTGGCGAGCGCTGTGTAGGCGACAGTGTTGGCGTGTGCTCACTTGAGTGCCTACTTTTAGAAATGCAAAATCCGCGTTCAGAGTTGCTTGTTGGCAAATCGTAGTCAGACATTCTGGCGGTTACGCACAGAAGGAAAAGAAAAACAACAAGGGCTCAGAAAAGGTTGGTAGCCACACCCGCTTGGGCGCCTATTTCTTTTGAACGTTTATTTTGAGCCTTGTTCTATATGCGGCAATATGCGTGAATATTGTCTGGCAATTACAGACACAGGCTATTAACAATAGGATATGTCAAAGGGGCATATATTAGAGTATAGTATGTAGAAGAAGAAAAGATAATGCCAGATATGAAGAAAAAGAAGAAGAAAGTGCTACTATGCTTTTGGCAATATATTACAAAAAGGTTATAGTGTCAAGGCAGAAAGAGATAGAAAGAGCATGCAACAAAGAAAAGGATGAGGCGGAAGAAGGGAGGAGACGCAGCTTTCAAAAAAAGAAAGAAAAAAGTGTAGCCCCCGCTTTGTGGAGAGGTGAGGCCGGTACTTGAAGTACGAAAAATAAGTTGGCCCAAGCAGACAACAAAAAAAGCAGCCCCTCACCCATACCATACCGCGATTGTTGTGGTTTTTGGCAAACAATAAACACAGCCAGAACCACGCGTCGCTGAAGAGCGAGAGGAGAAGGAGGCGTTCGTCTGCATTCCGTCATTTCGACGATTCACTTTGTCAACACATCTGCCTCCCCCATCCCCTTCTGCCCCTCATGCCGAACAACAGACGCCCCACAAACGTCGAGTAGAAAGAAAGCGCCCATGGACACAATCGATCGTGCCGCAAAGCAGCAGTCCAAACAGACCGCGTTTCGCAGAGCAGAGAAGATGTACAGCCCACGAGGCATCAGCAAGTCCGATCTAACAGGGGTCATTGATCTGCTGGCACCAGACAGCAGTCCTGGTACCAATGGCGATACCGTGCGCAGAATACAACTGACTCGTGACCTTGAAACACCCACTGGGCTTGCCTTTCAGGCATTCAGACAAAAGCGGCCGCCTGCCTACGTGCTTGTCTCACATCCCGACCTGATAGTCATCCCGGATGCGTTGACCGACGAGGCCCAGCGCTGGCTTACTCGGAAGTGCCTTTGTGACTGCACACGCCCGCCAAACCGGACCAACCTGGATCCGTTTTTCGATCTTCCCGCCGAAGCCCTATTTTCTGTATCGGCTCGCCAAGAACGGCAACAGCAACCGCAAAAGCAACACAACTATCGGGACAGCAATAGTGCTCTATCAATCGACCCCCTGGAGACTGTGCAATGCCGTGTGCGGCTTAAAAGTATGGATCCCAGCATTACCATGCCGAAAGACAAGTTTTATCTGCAGCCAGCAACCGCCAGGGATCTGCTTGAACGTCTGCGATGGTGCACCCTGGGCATGCAGTACAACTGGACCACAAAGGAGTACGATCTGGGAGCAAGCACATTTGATGTGGAGATTGACAGTCTCATGCGGTCCATTGCAATTGCGACTACGCGACCAGAAAATGGCAGTGACAGCAGAATGTGGCCATGTGCAAACAATTACGATGGCAGCAACTATGAAAGCCAGGCAGGCATCATCAATTACTACGATGAGCGCTCAACAATGGCTGCACATGTTGACAAGACTGAAGACAATATGGATGCTCCTCTTGTTTCGCTGAGTGTTGGGTTGTCGTGTGTGTATCTGATAGGCGGCAGTACCAGGGATGTAGAGCCCACAGCGCTGCTCCTCCGCAGTGGCGACATACTGGCAATGTGTGGTGAATCCCGGCTTGCATTCCACGGCGTGCCACGGATCATTGCTGGATCCTCGCCTGAATACCTGACTGATTCCCTTGCTGGCGACTCTGATGTGGTGGCCGCAAACTACCCTGAATGGTGCCATTTTGCACGCTATCTGGCAGCACATCGAATAAACTGCAACGCCCGCAAGTGTACTTGAGTTGTTAATTCCAGGAGAATGAGTGGTCCTAAAATTCACTACTCGGTGATTGTTACTTGTTTGGATGGTGAATGCCAGAAAAAAACTATATTGTTTTCTTTTAAAACAATTCCTGTGTAATTCTTTCATTGTTCCTTGTTTACCAGCAAATTCTGTATAGTCTGGGAGAATCATTCTCACTTTGAGTACGTAGAATATATACTTGCAAATGCATGCTATTGATTTGTCTCGCGAAATGGGCATTGTAGCCTCCTTTATTGGCATTAAACAATTAGCAGTGCTATGCAATGTTGGTTATAAAACATTATACGCTAAAAGATGAACGCGTGTAGAAAACAGAGTCAGAAAAAAAGACATTGGATAAAGAAATGACACGGCTACATCTAAAATTCCTCATGTTCGTCTAAATGTTAGAATGAGGAAACGTAGTCCGCTTGAATAATCAAAAGGGCGACAGCTGGATCAGTCAATGCCAAGAGCTGCTCTCCAATAATGAAGGTTGTTGTCAAGCGCACAAGAGCGAATCTGCTCCAGCGTATCAACTAGCTCTTCGGTGTCGATATAGCATGCATCGCCTCCAAGATCCGCCTCAACTTGGTTTGTCAGCTCATCAAGGATATACACCACAGAACCACCACATTGCATGTAATCGCTTGTGAACTGCAACTGTTCCTCCTCCTTTTCGCATATTTCTCGAATTGCTTGGGGATCTGGCACGCCCCCTTCCTGTAGAATAATGTAGATGACCAAGAGTATGTTGTGTGCACCGATAAGCGCCTCTCTGCGTACCTCGCCCACGTCTGGTGGAATCCAGTTGTACGGGTAGGTGCATCGTAAGCCGACATCGTCAATGATAGTGTTTGGGTCGAGCCGCTCAGCCTCATGTCGGAGATCCTGCATTGCCTGGAGAGCGCCAAACATTATGCGTGTGGTAGTTCGTCTTGAGATCTGTGTCTCGGGACATTCGCCGCATGTGCAGTAGTATTCGGTCTCGTTTTCCAAGTCCATTGTCAACGGCGATGGCATGGTGAAAACTGACATGGGCATTTTTAGGGGCCACGTTATTTTCTTTTAATTTGGGCGCTTTGGATATGCTTATATGTCTTCTCTCTCTCCTTTATTTCTTTTGATGCTTTATGCAAGTTTGCGGACGATTGCAAGTGTCTTGTGATAAAGTGGTGATATAGACAAAGCAGCAAAAGAAAAAGCGTTGATATTGTGTAGGCAGATGAAGAAGGAGAGGAGAAAAAAGTAAATGTGCTTTTTCCACCTTTCTTATAGACAAAAGAGAAGAAAACAAGGCAATGCGCAAGAACGGCAATGTGAGGAAACAGAGTGGATATGGTGTGGTTGAGTGTGGCAAACAAATGGTTGATGGCTTTTTTAATTATCCGCAGTGACAGGAGAGAGAAAGGCTGTATGGTCTGTTCTGTAGAAGCGTAATAGTTGCTGCTGCCGTTGTGTTTCCTTATATATTAACAATGTGTAAATGCTATCAGATGTTGGCGCTTTAGGTCTGGGAAGAACAAGGTTGAAACAAGAGAGGAATGTTATGTTTTTTCTAAAGACGTTGGAAAGAAAAAACTAGTCACCGTGTGCACGTTGTTATTTGTTGTACGTGTACAGGTCAAACTGGCACAATTTTATTGACAATAGTATAGTTGGCTCACAGACAAGGTCGGATGAAAGCGTATTGCAATTGAAATAGGAAAAAAGCACAAATACAGAAAGAAACATAGAAATTAGAGCAAGAGAAAACGAAAGGAGAAAACAAAAGGATATGAAAAGCAGGCGATGCTGATATTTTATCCAAAAAAAAGCACTGCCATGTTTTTCTATTTCGGCAATGGCCCTCACTGCGAAATGCTTGTGCGTTTTTTTTTCGTTTGTTCTTTCTCTATTTCTTGCTGCACTTCACGCTATGATCATTAAAACACTATTTCCCCAAGCCTTTACACCTCAAACTTGACCCATGTACATCTATCTCATTAGTGCAACATCGGCACTTACTTGCCTTCCGGTGCATGCTGAAAAATGCATGCTCACCAAGCACATTTCTTCTCTCACTGCTTGAGGAAATTTGGGAGCAAAGTTTGCTGTGCAAGATGCATGCCTTTCGGTGTGCTTTTTTCGTATTGAATATTCTGGCAAATTGAAGTATATAATTTTCTAAATCTACCATGAACGCAAGCAGCGCACATAGTTTTCGGTTGTGGATCTATTACTTGCATTCTCTTTCATTTTGCCAAGAGATATAACCGATTGAAACGCGAACACGACATGTATAATTATACAATACTGGATTTAGATACACACACAAGTACAAGGGGACAGCTATGACATGTTCAAAAATAGGAGCGATCCACTAGAGTTGTTGCAACTTCAATCGTCTCTTTGCAAAACCTGCATTATGAATTAGCAAGCAAATTCGCAAAAGACCATTTCATGTACTTGTTAAAGTTGCTAACACTAGAGCAGGATTGGTTGTCTTGGTTGTTCTTCAATAGCCACATACATTGGAATTTATCGTTTATCCGACAATCACCTACCCCGAACAGTTTAGCCATTCGCGAACGGGTTTATGCATCTGGGATTCTATTGTCTATCATTCCCTTTTCTTAGATATTCTTACTTGATGGGGGTATTTGCAGTTTATTGTTCGCCAACGACGACATCTGGCATGAATACAATAAAAGAAGAGAAATTTCCCACAAAGCACGATGCTAAATCAATGTTGTGTGTGTCCAATAGAATCATTATTGAGTATGGATACGTTCAAATTTGGGGGAGGGTTTTAAACGTTCGCAATTCACGTTTTGGGTTTTGCACAGGAAAAAGGTCAATTTTTCTTAAGTCGATCAGACACAATCCAATAAAGGCACCAAGCCAATTATACAATTGGCAATATGTTGGCAGAAAAATCAAAATTCAAAGCTGAACAAGACCGTCATCAGCGCAGCACATGAATAAAACATGTTTGTGCAGCTTGTGCGTGTGGATCCAACTACCGAACCAAAATACCAACCTGCTTTACATTTCTTTTCACTTCTTCTTGCTTCGCGCTGCCTTGTCAGCGCTCACGTTTTCACGTATGGTCGGTAATTTACACAACTAATATTCTCACAAGTTTAGGAAGAAGGAAATCAAATCAGACCTGCTGATGCAACTTGCTTGATCTGATCCGAGTCAGCTAATTGGCGTGGCTAGTTTTTCACGTACCGGACGATCTTTTGCGGCCAGCGCCATGTCTGCGTCGAATCCGTGCTCCAATATGCTCACAAGCCCGTCAATTCTGTCAACGACAATGTGCGCAATGGATTCAAACTCTGTGTTGCAGGCGTATCTCAGCAACGCAACCACGCTCCCGGCACGCAGCCCGCACAAAAGATCGTCGCCATGGTCGCCAACCATCAACAGCTGCTCTGGAGGAACCTTCCAGCACTGGCTGATATGCAGCATCGCGTCTGGCGCCGGTTTGGCCGGCTTAAAGGCGCGGTCAATGGCAGGATCAAAAGCAAACAGCCGCTGCTCCTCTTCTGGCAACCTTCCAACAACCGTGTTCAGAAAATGCTCAACCGCCAACCTGTTGTTCCGTGTGATAATCGCAATAGGGATGGCGTTCTCGTGGAGAAACCGAAGCAGGTCCACAAGCCCATCTGATAGCCGCATGCTTTCGAGCGCCTCCGTCTCGATCTCAACAAGCGTCTTGTGCGCCTGGTCATATTCTTCGCCCTGGAGACACTCCTCCACGTATTCCAGGGTGCCGTAGCCTGGAGGAACCTTTAGCACATTGCGCATTTTCTTCAGATACTCGTTGATCGGCGATGTCAATGTGCCGTCCATGTCAAACACAACGCCGCGGATCCGCAGTGCTGTCGGATCTGCTGTTATAGCGTTTCTTGTCGATGGCCAGTAGTGAAGCATGTCGATGGTGCTATGCTTGGTGGTCTCGGGTAGGTGAATAGTATTTGCTTGCAGTCCTTGGCGGCCCAGGGCGTTAGGATATAATAGGCAGAACAATGGGAAGTAGAGTGGCCGACAGTGGGGAAAGGGGCGATGGCTATTATTATAGATGAGCTGACTAAATGAAGAGGTGGAGAGAGGGAGGGTCGTGAATAGTCTTTGTGTTCGACCAACGCATTCTCTAAGCTGCCTTTTATGGAGACGAATGAAAACCCCCACAGACACTCCTCCTAGAAAGACGCAACAGTTTTTGGGATTGCTTCAGTCGCCCTGAATAAAAGATAGCTCAACGTCCTCACAGACGATACAGCAACAGCTGGCCCTGTACCTCCTGGTCTTGTGCATGCAGTTCTTTTTTTTTTGCTTGTTATTCTGCTTGTCTACACCGCCGCTCTTGCAAGTTGAAAGCAGCATTCACGGACCTTGTGGAGAAACAATACGACATGTCATTGTGCTTCAGCAAGGCAATGCCGACGGCTCCTTGAATGCAGAGCACGGAAGCAGGTGCCATCGATTGCTATCCGCCATTGTCAAGCGAACAAAGTTGAACAGAACCAAGACACAGAAGCGTCGAACAAAAAATAATGCATTTCAATGCAGTTGTGAAATCCATTGTAAGGGCAACAATGCCCAATGTCCCCCCATCTCCCATGACTTGAGCGAAAAAAAAGTAGTTTGTTTTAAACGTAAACAGTTGGACAAAGAGACAAAGTCTCACGCTCGCTATTCTTTGCTCTCCGTCTCTTTTCTCCGTTCCTTCATTCTTTTTCTTTCCACCCTTGCTCTTCGGGCGCTAGTTGTCATTATTACCTCTCTTTTTCATTCCAGCATTCTATTTCCTCAACATCAAATAAAGGATACTTTTATTACCACCACCGCTGACACCGGAGGAACCGCCTGTAATTTAAATTAAAAGTAACTCGAGCAAATGTCACTCAGCCAGGAGACGCAGCCACCTAGCAGCGAGTCGCTTGGCAAGAGGAACAGCAGCAGCCCGGGCACCAGCGTTTGGCGGAGGTCGCAGGTAGACAAGGAGAACGACCAGGAACGCGAGCACGAACATGACGCGTCGTTCGACATAAGCGATGACATGGCGATGGATCCAGACGACAGTCTGATGGACAGTTTTCTATCGACACATTCGCGCGAGCTGTCGGACTTTGCGTCGCAAGACTATGTGGACAGCCCAGGCGCGCAGAGCACGGGCAGCCAGGCCTTCAGCGACAGCGATTTCCGCGTAAAGAGGATCCTGGACGCCACTGTGGCCGACTTCAGAGCCCTGGCTGGTGCTGGCGCCAGCAGGACGCCGGTGCCGGCTAGACTGGGCGCGTTTGACGCCGATGCTGCCGACCGTGACGAGCCGTTGAGTGCTCCGATGCCACGTCGCGTGCGCAACTACATGTCGCCGAGACAGAGAGCCAAGGCCATTGAGAGCCCGCTGGCAAGAGGCAGCGACGGCGCTAGCAACAGCAGCCCCCTGCGCGGAAACCCCGCGAGCCGGAGTCACAGGGCGCCGAAGAAGGCACATTTGATATCGAGCGCGTCGAGCTCATTCATTGCTACACGCAGTATATTTGAGCAGCAATCTCAGTCACAGCCACAGCCGCAGCCGCTGAGAACGAAATCAAAGTCCCCTGCAGTTGCGAGCAGTCCCGAACTCGGCGTGCAGTACGATGTAGGTGGAGCGGCTGGCAGCTATGAACCAGACCAAAACAACAACGACAGCGAGTACGACTCTGACGACTCGCAGGAGCTGTACGGGACGTCTCCGCAGGGACCGAAGCCGCAGACAGAGGGAACTGCCGGTCTCAACCTGTTGTACTCGTCCTCAGAAAGCGAGTACCCCGATCCCGACGACTTTCTGGCACCACGATCTCAGCAGCAGCCAGGCGATTTGGAAGAGGAGCGCGAGGTAGCGCAGAGTCTGGGGAAACGCAGACGCACACAGGACTCGGATCCCGGGTATGGCGATGAGGCGGTTCCGGTGCTGCATTCCGGGGATTCCAGCCAGTCGGACACCACGGCCAGGCGCAATGATTCTGGTAGCAACGATAGTAACAGCAAGGGAGTGCCAGGGCTGCTGAAACAGCGGGCCAAGGCCGCGTCATGGTCATCGCCAAAGAGAATCAAGCTGAGCGCGGAGCCAGCGCATCTGCGCAGAAGCCTCGACAGAGACCGCGAGCTGTTCGACAAGAAGGCCTTGCAGCCACGGGTGCTCGGGAATGAAGCCGGTGTCCAGACAAGGACGATGGTAGCTATTACAGTGCCCGATATAACCGCTGCCCGCGGGGGACTGCAGAGGTCCCGGTCGCTTCTGGAGAAGCCGCAAGCAGCGGATGACACGCATGACGGCGTGGTGACGCCAACAACGGCGGTGCAGCTCGATAGTCCTCGCGACAGTACGGAGAAGACGGACGGTATCCAAGCCCCGGCCTTGGATACCATCAGCGAAGGCGATGCTGATGACGATGGCGACTCTGTGGGCCAGGCGTCCGACACCACGCTGCCTGACGCCGGAGAGGCCGAGGGCCCACGCGGTGCATTGGCGGCTGTTGCCGAGGAGGCCGGCGGCAACGAGTCCAGCGAGCCAGAGTCCGTGGAGCTGGAACCCGAACTGGAGCTGGAGCCTGAGCCCGCGGAGTCGGCAGGCCCCAGTAGCAACGCAGAGTTAGGCGGCGAATCAAGCAAGACAGTGGCAAGTCAGGCGGACGAGGCCGACGAGGGAGCGGACTCGATCAGACTGGACAGCTCCGACGTGGACGACAAGGAAACAGACAAGATATCGTCTGATGGGTCGGATGCGGAGGACAGAAGCAAGAGGGACGAAGCGAATGGTGACGGCGACAGCGATAAGGCGGCAGATACTGAGGACTGGCATCCGGCCGAAGAAGTACTGGACAAGGCGAATAACAACGAAAACAACAGCGTATGGCGGCCGGAGAGCAGCGAGATCCCGAATGTGTCCGGCCAATCCGCTCAGGCTGCTACGCCATCGCCGTTGAAACCGGCAGCGCTCCCACCGGTGCCAGCCACAGCTTCGACAATCCGACAGCCAGCATCGATGCTTGCCAGCGTGGCCAAGAGGAGGAGCAGCGGCAAGATGGCGGCGGCGGCATCCAGATCGCAACCAGCACCGGACCGCCAGCGCCGGCTGTCGCACAGCAGGCCAGCGTCGATGTGCCAGCGACTGATCCGGCTGCACGAGCTGACGAAGAGCAGCAGAGACGACTCCGACGCTAACGCTGACGCCGACGCCGACGGCGATGCGCAGTCGGGGCTACTGAGCCTCGTGGACAGCGAGCGGTCGTCGGGCATGCCGTCAGCGCCGCCGTCGCCGCAGCGGATGGCGACATTCAGCGGCGCGATGCGCGTGTTTGGCGAGCGCGCGCCCGTGGTCAGCGATGCCGACCGGCTGCGCTACATGTGCCGCGTGAAGGCGCTGATCCAAGACACGGAGGTGACGGCGCGCGAGGCGCTGCGCATCCTGTACTTCTTCACCGGCGACTGGGCTGGCGCTCGCAGGTACATTGTGGCCGGATGCACGCTGACACCCACAGAGGCCAGCAGCGGTGGCCCGTGCATGTGGACGGCGCGCGAGGATGAGGCGCTTCTGCAGGGCACAAATGCTGGCAGGGTCGAGGGGCTGCGGCAGCGCAAGGGCAATGTCGAGGTGTACCGGCGGCTGCAGTTCCTGAACACGTTCCACGGACCCGCAGCCTAGACATAGACTAGTGAGAGATGGCTTTGTGGTAGCTGTTATTTGAAGACCGGGTGCATAATATAAAGAAAAAGAAGGCGAAGGAGCTACTCTGGATTGGACATTACATGATGATCTCGTTGTGCTTGTTGGCGGCCAAGTCCTTGTGCGGCAGCACGATGGAGTTGCGGATGAAGACCTCGTCCTTGACTTGGACGTCCTCGCCCAGGATGCAGATGCTGTTGACCTTGACGCCCGACTGCGTGACATCGTCGATGTCGTCGGCGCTGGCAACAGCGGAGCCCTCGACGCGGCCCCACTTGCCGATGCGCGAGTCCCAGCCAACAATCGCATGCAGCACCGCAGCGTTGTCCTTGATGTGCACGTTGTCAAGCACAATGCTGTCGCTGATGCGCACGCCGGCGCCCACCACGGCACGCGCGTGGATCGAGACGTTTGGTCCGAGCCGCGCCGTCGGATGCACCTGCGCCGACGGATGGATGAACACGGCGCCGGTGATCTCGGGCCCCGGTCCGGTGTTCTTGGCCAGGAACGAGCCGCTCTCCTCCAGCGCCTGCTGCAGATACAGCGCGTTGGCCGGCACCGCCGACGCCGCCGACTTGATCTGGCGCCAGAAGCCCTTGCACAGGAAGGCGCTGAGTTTCTTCTCGCTCGCCATGGCGCGCAGCACGTCCTGCTCCAGCCGCAGCCGGTTGGCAGCGTTGGTGTCGTCGCCCTCGTCGTACCGTCCGTACGCCGACTCCTTTGCGCGCTCGGCCTCCAGCTGGTCCGCGCGGTTGTCCATCGCACGCGCCATGAAGCGGAAGATGTCCTGGTCAAACACGAACACGCCAGTCGATGCCATGTCGCTGACGTACGTCTCGGGCTTCTCGACGTAGTGCTCGGCCAGTCTGGTCTCCGCATCAACCACCACGCATCCGTACAGGTGCGCCGACGACCGCGCCACGCGCGTCACCATGATGGTGCCCAGCCGCCCGTGCCGCTCGTGCTGCGCCAGGAGCTCGTTCAGCGGGAACGAGCTGCAGATGTCCGTGTACAGCATGAAGATGTTCTTTGGGCTGCCGCGCAGGATCTGGTCGCGGAAGTGGAAGAACCCGCCGGCTGTGCCCAGCTGCGAGTACTCGCGCAGGTACTTGAAGCTGATCTCCGGAAAGTCCTCCTGGCACTTGTCCAGGAACGGCCGGAACACAAAGTCCTCAAAGAACCCGATCAGGATAATCTCCTTCAGGCCCCGCACCTCCGACAGCGCCTTGATCTGGTGCCAGATGATGGGCTTTCCGCCCACCGGAAACAGCGGCTGTGGAAGGTGCATGCTGAGCGGCCGGAACCGGGTGGCTCTTGACGGCCCGCCAACCAGAATAACCGCCTTGTTCATTGTGCGTTCTGTCCCCTGATTGTGAGAGCGCTGGAAACTGGAAATTCAAGATGGGTGGGATTGAGATGAGAAGGAGGCAAAGCAAAAGCAGAAAAGCGCAGAAAGCGATGACGAGGGGAAGAGGAAAGAAGAGGAAAGAACGAAAGAAAGGGCGAACGACGTGTAATGCAGCATCAGTGCATCGTTGTCGCCGCCGTCGTCATCGTCATCGTCTCCACAAACTGCCTCAAGCACGTGTGCTGTTGTTGCTTTTTTTTCATTCGCAACTCTCAGATCACAACAACACGCCAAAATAGAGCAAGTGTTGGTGGTGATCGGCTCACGCATCAAAATTTTCTTGGTGGTTTCCCTTTGCTGACTCACTTTGAGAGGCGGAAAAGGAACGAGCCATCAGCGTTCATTCATCCTGCAAAGAAAAGCATTGTGCAAAGTGGTTTCTCCTTTTCCTCTGTTTTTTTTGGTTGGTGATCTTTTTGACTAGCTTATTTCGACATATCAGCTGGAAAGCCTTGTTCGTTCTTCTTTTTCCCATTCTATTTAATTCATCTTTATCAGAAATGGCAGACACCACCGCTCCACAGAACGACAAAAAGTACCTCGACGAGGTGACGGGCGAGATGATCTCAAAGTCCGAGCTCAAGCGCCGCACGAAGCAGCGCGCCAAGGAAGCCGAGAAGGCCGAGAAGGCTGCCAAGGCACCACCTGCTGCTGCTGCTGCCAAGGCGGCCAAGGGCGGTGAGAGTGCAGAGGACGCAGAGGACGAGCTCAACCCCAACCAGTACTTTGAGATCCGCAACAGGGCGATCGACACGATGCGCTCGGAGGGTCCGTACCCGTACCCACACAAGTTCCACGTCAGCATGTCGGTGCCCGAGTTCATCGAAACGTACGGCAGTCTGCAGCCAGGCGAGTCCAGACCCGACGTGGAGGTGCAGCTGGCGGGGCGCATCCACAACAAGCGCGCATCGAGCGCAAAGCTGCGGTTCTACGACCTGCACTCGGAGGGCAAGAAGGTGCAGATCATGGCCTCGGCGCAGGACTCGCAGCGCGACTTTGCAGCGGTGCACGACGTGCTCCGGCGTGGCGACATTGTTGGTGTGCGCGGGTTCCCCGGCGTGTCGAAGCGCGGCGAGCTGTCGGTGTTTCCGCGCGACATCACGCTGCTGGCGCCGTGTCTACGCACTCTGCCCAAGGAGCACTACGGACTGCGCGACCAGGAGACGCGGTACCGGCAGCGGTACCTTGATCTGATCATGAACCCGGGGGTGCGCAACAAGTTCATCACGCGGTCGAAGATCGTCAACTACGTGCGGCGGTTCCTGGACAACCTTGGGTTCCTGGAGGTCGAGACGCCGATGATGAACATGATTGCGGGCGGCGCAACAGCCAAGCCGTTTGTCACGCACCACAACGACCTGAATCTCGACATGTTCATGCGCGTGGCACCCGAGCTGTATCTGAAGATGCTGGTAGTCGGTGGGCTGGATCGCGTGTTTGAGATTGGGCGGCAGTTCCGCAACGAGGGCATTGATCTGACGCACAACCCCGAGTTCACCACCTGCGAGTTCTACATGGCGTACGCCGACATCAACGATCTGCTGGACATCACCGAGAACATGGTTGCCGGGCTGGTCAAGTACCTGTTTGGCACGTACTCCGTCGAGTACCACAAGAACGGCGCCGACAATCCGCCGCTGGTCATCGACTTCACGCCGCCGTTCCGCCGCGTCGACATGATTGGCGGCCTGGAGGAGGCGCTGGGCGTCAAGTTCCCTTCGGCGCTCGATCTGCACACGGACGCAACCAACAAGTTCCTCAGCGACCTGTGCATCAAGCACGGCGTCGATTGCTCTGCGCCGCGCACCAACGCACGCCTGCTGGACAAGCTTGTTGGCGAGTTCATCGAGGTGCAGGCAACCGACAGACCGCTGTTCATCATCAACCATCCGCAGATGATGTCGCCGCTGGCAAAGTATCACCGCTCGATCCCAGGACTGTGCGAGCGCTTCGAGCTGTTTGTGGCAACCAAAGAGGTGTGCAACGCCTACACTGAGCTCAACGACCCCAAGGTGCAGCGCGAGCGCTTTGCGCAGCAGGCCAGCGACAAGGACGCCGGCGACGATGAGGCCCAGCTGATCGATGAGAACTTCTGCACGTCGCTCGAGTACGGTCTGCCGCCCACCGGCGGCTGGGGAATGGGCATCGAGCGTCTGTGCATGTTCCTGACGGACTCGCAGAACATCAAGGAGGTCATTCTCTTCCCCGCCATGAAGCCCGAGGAGGGCGGCGAGCACCGCGAAGGGGAAGAAGCCGCACCTGCTGCTACTGCCTGAAAAGGAGCGGATCTGCCGGAGTGGTTGATGTAGATGGGACGGGTTTTTTATTTTCGGCTTTCTGAGCGAGCCGACTCGAAATCGGTTCGCCAATTAATGTTGTGAACAGAAAAATTTTCATCTGTTGGTTGAGCCAGCCATGCAAAAATGAAGAAGTAGCCAAAACAGCGAGATTTGCCAGACATTCAACAGATGCGTTCTTTCTTTTCCCAACCTTCCAGATTCTGTAGCATTTTTGCTGTTCGTTAAATTCAGCGCACCTCGATTTCCTTGTCGATTGATAAAAAAAAGCTGTTTTTCTGTTGCCGCTGTTAAAATGAAGTTCTCAGGTATGTTGCTTGTGTGCGGTTGTTGAAGCTCAGTTGTGACTGCTGCTCATAATGGCAGCAGGACATTCGTTGCTGTTTCTGTACGTGTATGCTCTTGTTGCTCTTCTTTTTTTGTGTTGACTTAGAGAAATTGGGCACTATTGTTCAGTAGCAAACCTGCTGCTGTTCATGCCCCGGCGCTCCTCCTCCAAACGCAGCAGGGATTCGTAGCAAGAGAACTAGGCTCTGTTGCTACTTGTTCTTGCTGCGGGGAGCGTCGTCATTGCACCTTCTCCGTCCCCTCTGCCCTTAGCAGGGCGGCCCTCTTCGAAATGGGGCAGGGAAGGTGTCAGCCAATCCTATAAGTGCTGAACGACTGCTTAATACCTCTCCAGACCCCTCGAGACCTAAACTCCATGACCTACCGTAAGTTTTTTCTTTCTGTTTGTTTCTTCTGTATTGTGAATGGGATCGTGGTGGACTCGGTTGCTGCTGCTGCAATAGCCGACGTTTCCTCCTCCGCACGCAAGTCGCGCAAGGCGCACTTCCAGGCGCCATCGCACATCCGGCGCAGACTGATGTCGGCGGGTTTGTCCAAGGACCTGCGCAAGAAGCACGAGGTGCGCTCGATCCCCGTTGTCAAGGGCGACGAGGTCGTTGTTGTGCGTGGCCAGCACAAGGGCCGCGAGGGCAAGGTCACCGCTGTCTACCGCAAGAAGTGGGTCATCCATGTTGAGCGCATCGTCCGCGACAAGGTCAATGGCGCCTCGGTTCCTGTGCCCCTCCACCCCTCTAACGTTGCCATCACCTCGCTCAAGCTCACCAAGGACCGCGAGGCTATCCTCAAACGCAAGGCCGACGGCCGCAAGGCTAGCACCGCTTGAGTGACTAAAATCAATTGAAATACTTCCCCTTTTTCTCTTGTTTAGGTGCTTGTGTGGTTCTCATCTTTTTTCGGACGGGATCCAGTAAATGTTCCATTTAATAAATGAGCCCTTGGGACTTGGAAATACACTGCTAATTAGATACGAGCAAAAAAGCACTACTCCTCTTCTTCCATTGCCAGCACCGAAAGCGCCTTCATGACTTCGGCGGCAAGCAGCCTCTGACCGCGCTTGGCCAGGTGCGCAGCGTCCAGGAACAGCTTCGACTCTGGATGCAGTATGCGGTTGCTACCTGCCGCATCCAGAACCCTGTTCTCGTCAAAGCACGGCGTTGCCAGCTCCGGATCGATGCCGTGGGCCACAAGATCGGCTGTGATGCGCTTCTGGAAGCCGTGCGTGTCAAAGACGGCGATGCGGCAACCAGTGGCACCCAGCGCGACCTGGAGCGCGGCCACCTCCTGTGCAAGCAACTCGTTGAGCGCCAGGGTGTCTCTGCGCGTGGCCTGCAGCTTTTGAACGTCGCGCAGCGCTATGACGCCCGGGTATTCGTCGCGTGGCCGCACGTTCATTACGACGACGGTACGGGCGCCGACATTGCACAGCTGCCGCACAGCCTCGCCTATGCGCTGGGCAATCAGCTCCGGCGTGAACTTGCGCTTGATCACGTAGGTGGGTCCGTCGGCTATCAATGCATTGATGTCGTTTGATCCGGCCTGCACGAAGACCAGATCCGTGGGCAGAAGCTGTCCCATCAGCTCCTTGAGCTGCTGCACCTGGTCCACCACGCTGGGAACCTCCTTGCGCGCGATCCCGTCTGGCGGCATCGGCACCGTTCCCGATACGATCTCGTTGTCGGCCGTGGCACACCCGTGCGCAAGGTTGATGGTTCCCTTGCACCCCGACAGCTGCTCCAGATGGTCCACCCACATCCGCCCGTTGCTGTACCGCCCATCCACGTACACGTTGCTTGGCTCCGGATGCGTGCCCTGCGTCATCCGCATCACATTTCCTGTGTCTGCGTTCGAGTCGCCGATAACAACAAGTCTTTTGTATTTGTTGAGAAGCATGGCTCGTTGAATACAAGAGTAATGTAAAAACAATATGCGACCACTTAGTACACAAATACGTTACCGTGGTTGTTCATTTATCTCTTTTTTATATCCAAAGAAGAAAGCCGCATTCCTTTCTCTTCCCAATCTCTGTGGTTGTGTCGCGGTGGCTATGACGTTGACTGAAAAGGAACAGATTGCTGTGATATCCTGCTAGACACATGGCCCCGTGCCTTCCCCTTTCCGAGCTTCCCTGCCTTATCCGCCGGCGCTTCAGGGCACCCATTTCTTGGTGACTATTTTTTCCTAGAGTTCCTGGCAGAACAAATGAAAAAAGCTTATTTCAATGTGCTATCCATCCAATTCACAAAATTGATTGTGTGTGTTTTTGCTGGTGCTTGCCTGTCGTCTCTCCGTTCTTTTCTCACTTCACACTTCAGCATTCGCATGATGCAGCAAAGTCTCGTGTGAGTTCTCCCTTTCAGAAGCATGTGTGCTTGTGTTGCGTAGAGCCGAATGATGACGCCAACCAGCCCTGGCAGAGAAACAAGCGGAATTGCCCTATAGCCTTCTTGACTCTTGTCTTGTCTCTTCTCCCTCCTCCTAGTGCGTTGCTGTTCCATTTATCTATTCTTCCTTTCTTTCAACAAGGCTTCTTTTCTTTCTTCCATCTCACGCCCATCAGTATTATTTATTAGTCTTGCGATTATATCCACTGTTTAACACAGCAGACGCCCTTTCCCTTTATCTTTGCATTTAGGCTTTTTAATCGCTTTCCCGCTTGCTTGCTGCTGCTGCTGCTACTGCTAGCATTGACGCTATTTTTGCCATTCTTTGGCATTACAGTCCTTGCCCCCGTATCCATCTACATACCCGATAATCCGATATCCCGATAAACAGAAAAAAGCTGTCTTCTCTTCCGCTGCTCCCAAAAACTGTGCAATGGCCGAGGTCGTTGCTCGCCCGGGAAAAGATGGGCCCAGCATCATCAACAGCAGCCAGTTCTTCAAGGGCTCCATCCATCCCGTGTTCAGCTCTTCAGAATTCGTTGGGCTGTTTGTGCTGAACGGGATCAGCATAATGTGCAGCCTGTTTGTGGTCGTATTCATACACATGTACCGAAACAAGCTGTCAAAGGTTGCGGCGCTGCGGCCCAAGCAGCTTTCTGCAAACCAAAAGCTACACAGGCGACGAACGACGACTCTCAAGCCTGTTGGTACACAGGCAACAATGTATCTCTCACTGCCCGTGTCCCTGCGCCTGCTGTTTATTGCGTCAATTATTGACGTGCTGTACAGCACATTTCGGATTTATAACCTGACTGTGAACATGCCAGGGTTCCAGGGCGACCACCGCGCAAACTGCAAGGCATCAATGGCCGGCATCACGTTCTTCAACCTCTCATCTGTATTTGTACGCGCCCTTCTCAGCGTCCACCTGCAACTTGTCATTCTGCACAATGTGCGCCAAGCTCTTGTCTACGAGCGCCAGTTTCTTATTGCTGCCCTGCTTATATCGCTGGTGCTTGCTATATTGCCCTTGTTCACCAACAACTACGTCTGGATCGCATACGATCCGACAATGCACAGCGCCCATTGCGGATATTTCGAGCTCCACAGAACAACCGATGGCTTGGATACTGATTTGCTGCAGTTTGTGTGGACCGAGGATATGGCTCGCAAAGCAATGCGCAAGGGCCTGATAATAATGTGGTCCACTAACTTTGCCTGGCTGACGCTAACCGTCGTTTACGGGATGCTGGTTATTGTCTCCGTCATTATCAGACTAGTGCGTCAGCATAGAGCCATTCAGAGCATCGCCATGCACCAGGAGATGATTTTCGAGGTCGTGAACCAGCACCACGAGTTTCTTCACATGGCAACCAAGGTTACTCGCCGCATCCTGCAGTTTCCCCTGATGGTCGTCGTTTGCCATGTGCTCGAGGTTGTATACGGGATGGCTACCTTACTAAAGGCCCTCCAGCTTATTCGCACCGACACAGTGACTACTTCCAACAACCCATCCATCACTAGCAACGGCACCGACAACGACTACGGGATGACTCGTCTGTACTTGGCATCCAACGTAATGCTTGGAATGGAGGGCATAATCACCCTCTTCTTCCTGCCGCTTGAACCTCCAATTCGGTATATGCTGCACAAGATGTACACACGTAGAAAGTCTAAAATACGTCGCCTGAGCACTCTGTCCAGGGCCACTCCACGCAGAAGACGCACAGAATACTGGCCATCCGCAAGGCAAGGGTTTTCAAAACGGCCTGTTGATGAGTACTCGCTAGATACAGCATCGTCTACTCATATATCCTCATCGCGCTCGGTTGCAACCCCTAGCGGCGACACAGACTACATGAGGTGGTCTGAGAGCGCACCACAGATACATCGACAGTCTACCCGGACAAACAGCAGGCCGGAAGGCACATTAATGCTTTCCAGGGCTAGCAAGAAGTGGGCATACGGACCAGCAATCAGCAAGCGGATCAAAGAGCAGAATCGTCCGCCATCAGTCACATTTGCTCGCTCTGCTCCGCTCAGTCGCAGCAACATCCAGGCACCACCTAAACCAGCCAGTACGACTGACAACCCATTATTCCAGGAGGCGCAATTTGACAACATTGGCATCCTGCGCAAGGCCAAAACAATGCTGCGTGGAAACACCGTCAGAAAGCCGACCGCAGCAAAGGTGCAAGCACAACGCTCCATTCCAAGCGTACAGCATCCAATTCACCGCTCAAAGACGATGGACGAGTTTCCATGGAATGTTGTGGCGGTGCCGCTTACACGCATACACCACAGCAACGATCACGCTCATAAAGACATACAGCCTGGATTGTCCGCCGTGTCTGCATTGCAAGAAGATGGTGGCGTATCTTTAGACAAGCATGATGTTATTGCGCGCGGTGTAATGGAACTTCGCAGGGACGGGCTGCCATCGCAGCAGTGGTATATTCCCAATAACTATCGTGCGGCAGCCAGTCATTCCAATGACACTGCCCCACAAACGGATGATGATGGCCTTGATTGTCTGGAAACAGAAAAGAGTGTGTCATTGTCAAGCGAAATTACAAAATCGAAATCGTTTGAAGGCCCCGCGCCAGAATCGAGAAGTACCCCTTAAACGACGATGCGCAATGAGAAGGAAACCAATTCTGTTCACATAGCAGCGGATCAAACTGAACTGGATTGATGGGTACGATTCTTGGACGTGAGTGCTCTCATTCATTGTATCTCTGCGCTATTCAAATCGTGGATGGCTTTTTTATTTTTGATTTTCCTATGAAATATGTATATTTTTAGTATTCTTTTAATATGTTTGTCATATGCTCATAACCTGAGCTGACAGTGAATTCAAACAGACACAGATCAAATACACCAGTCGGCAGTTGCAAAAGACCTTCTCCCCCACTAAACAACTTGCCTCGATCCGTGCCGTCACATCCAAACATGCATCATCATGCATTTTCGGGTAATTAAGCAACAATGCGTTGTTCTTCAACAATATAAAAAGATGGACACAGGAACAGAGAACAAATGTAGTTTAAATGATGGTTGCTGCTTTTAGTTGAAAATTTTCAAGGTTTTATATAAACAATGTTAACTTATAATGCAGTTCAAACACAAACACAAGCCAAGCCAAGTCCCAATGGGAAATGATACACGCTTACGTTGTATGGCTGTTTCTGTATTTTCGTAGAAAAGGGTACTAAAAGAAAGGCCAGAGTAAATGCAGAATATATCAAGTTGTTTTTGCCTTGGATTTCTTCTGCATAAAGAAAATACCAATAAGCTTCTCATTTTACCAAGCTGTTGGGCAAGCTGCCTCATCAGTATGCTGGCGGAAACCAGAGCACCAGAGAGTGGGAGAAAGCGTGGAAATGAAAATATTAACGCATTAAGCACTTGTTCGTCTACCCGCATATGAACTTGTTCCTTCTATCTTTTGCCTGAAACTGTTTTTTCTTCAAATGTCGCAGAGAAAAGTAAGAGTTGTATGTATGCCTTCTTATTGCATGCCTGTACAACGGGATTAAATCTCTTTCTTTTTTCTTCTTTGTTCATCAACCCCTCTTTTTCTGGTTATTCCACATTCTTGTTACTCTTAATATATACATACAAAAGTGCATGCCGATCTCCTCATTTACGAAAAAGGGCATATTGCTGAGTTCCTTTGTTCAGCCTGCGTGTATGCATATAAAAGTTATTGACTGTGACGTTGCTTGACAAATTAATTAGCTTTATAACCTCGTCCTTACATTTTCAAGATCTATTGACTATATCAATCAACGACAATCTCAGGCGACTCTGTCACCACTTGGCCAAGCATGTAGCTTGTTTTATGAGCCCAAAACAATGTTTTAAACACCATATCAAGCCGAGAGAAAAAAGACATGTGTAGGGCTTTTTATACTTGTTTTGTATAGAACGTATTCTACTTGCTCAGCCTTTTCTTATTTTGTTGCTCAATCGCATATGATCAATGTGTGCACAAATAGTAAACGCTATTGAAGATGCGTGACGGCTAGAAACCAATGCACTTTAAATGTGGCAGACGCTTGCTTAACTACATGCACACACACAACGTAAGTCCATTCGATGTGAGAGTGATGGCCTTTTGGAAATTTGTGAAGACCAAGGGTGAAGGTAACCAATGTTTCATATTGCACGCAGTCATTTAGTCTGAATCTTTATCCCAAAAATTCAGAGGATACAAAGCTCTTTCAGTAATTCCTGTAAGTTTCGTATTGTGTTCAACAAAACAAGCTTGAGAGCCTTTTATACCCTGGATACAAGAAACAGAAAGTCCAAACACGTCTTCACGCTTAGCTTGCGAATGACAGCATATACTTTTATCCGTAAAAATTTTATGTCATTAATTCGAGATATATATACTAACAATTGAGGAGGGAGAATCCGATATTTGATATTGAGCTATTTCCAACCTAAATTCCACACTAATTAAAATACCACTTTTCTTACTTTAACGCTTATATAGTTTTTTTAAATACTTTGTGTTCTTTATATTTACTCTGTGCTATCCACCGCACGTTAAACAGTTGTTTGGATTAAAATACTGCAGCGGTTTACAGCGTATTATTTTTAAGTAAGTTTTGTTATTAGATCTGTCTTTCCTATTTTTAAACGCACAACGACACGATGGCCCAGACAAACGACGCAAGGCCTGGTAAGCCCATCTGCAGCGGAAGCACGAGTTTTAGTAGCAATTCTCATGCTGAGACTAGCAAAGCTGGCTCCAGCAGCAAAGGACGGAGCCAAATGGGCAACCTAGAGCTTGCAGCGAATGAGAGATGGCACCAGCTGCCGCCATCGCTTCAGTTGATTGTCAACTGTAAGGATAAGCCACTGACAACGGAAAGCTTGGCTCGGTGCGAATCACCTTGTCCTGCCAACCGACGGTGCACTGCGAGGTCGAGCAATCGCAGAAAAGAAAACCCTCAAGCAGCAATAGCGTTTCCCTACGCACTGTACAGGTAAGTATAAATATGCGAATTATGTTTATACAAGCGTTAACATGATCATACGCAGTACTATAACCGTCTTACTTTAATGCTATTGCCGTGTGACTATATGTTTCTGGAATTAGGATTATTGAGACCCAGTCAAACAATAATTGGATTCGCTGGAACGCCAGCGGGTCTTTCAAGTTTTCAAGCTGGGAACAACTTGTTCAAGCCCTCAATGATACTGGGCTTCGGGCTTCAAGAAAAGAGTCTGTTTACAAGAATCTAAATGACTATGGATTTGTGCGGCTAAGCGACTCGCGCCGTCGTATACCGGACTCGGATGGCCTTCTCTGGTGTCATTACATCCACCAGAGTTTCCGACAAGGGTGGCCTGAGCTTCTGGGTGGAATCAAGCGCAAATATGTGCGGAAACCCTAGTAATTTTTTATTTTATTCTACATCACCAATTTAAGAGATTGAATTATTTAAATAACATTTAATATATAACATTTAAGCAAAACGACTACTTGCTCACTATGATACATGTTTCTTTTATACTTTTTTTGCAAATAAAAGTATAATATATACCCACAACTCAAAAAACTCATTTTTGACTGTAATTTGATAGTTTCTTGGTATTTAGCATTAACTTTGTAGCAAAATAAATAAACTTCCAATTAGAAGGCATGGTATACGTTTGCTTAATTGACAATTAAGAAGTTATGCTTTTAGTTTGTAGTACTTTATGCTAGTAATTTAGGAGTATCCATATATTAGTAATCAATTAGAGCTATTTCTTTATTCTCGTTTTAAAATAAATAAGAACAAGAACACAGCATAATCTAATTATGTTTTGGTTCCATGCTAATTTGTTTATGTTAATATGCAAGAATGCTGAAATTAAGAATAATTGCTATTGTCAAATATTACTTATTTAATCCTAGCAATGAAACGGATGCTATTAAATGTAAATGTAATGTGACAAGTATACACCTATTGTAACAGATATCAGATGCCCTCACATTTGGAAAATAATATAAACATTAAGAAAATTAGACAAGCGCCTGTGATTCGGCTTTGAGTGTCAAGAAATAAAACACCAGCTGCCAATGATGCAGAATTCCATCTCCTGTTTTTCTATGTTTAAAGTTAGAAGAACAATAGATGTGACATTTCCATATCATATGGTTTGCTTTTTTTCTGTATGCAAAGAGCTAGAAAAGTGCTTTGACATTGGAATAACGCAATTCTAATAATGTTTCTGCGTTTTTCTTGTTTGCGTTGGACATGGATGATAGTTCCTAGGATGCTGTGGTGAATTGCCAGCATGTTCTTGTTTTTTGCACTTCTGATTTACCACAGCGCATACAGCTTGTTAGATTATTCAGCATGCCGATAAACACGTTTTTTATTTTTGACATATGCTACTACGATGCTGCCAAATACAGAAGCTTGAAACAAAATTCTAGATAATTGAAACAGCTTGCTTCAATAGAATGTTTTTGAGGAGCTGCTTTTACTTTTAAATTAAATTGTATTCTTGAGATTATATATAGTGTGTATGTTTAATTTTTTTTAAAGAAAAGCCATTATGTTCAACATGGATGCTCTTCTGCTGACATACTTTTTCTTTTAAAAGTAACTACACATTTCCTGGATGTTTTACTTTATATTCCGCGTGCATATCGATAAATGTATGCACCAAAGCATACACATGGTCATTTGTTGATGCCATTATTGAGTTTTCTCTGCTATTTTGGAAGCATGTCTATTCAACTCTTTTATATTTAAGCTGAATACACGGAGAGCTGCTGTCAGAAGATGCCACACATGGCATCCATTTATGTTTTCTTTGCCTTTACATTACACAATTAAAGTAAGCGGCATGAACTGACCACAGAGTGTTGTACGCTTTTCTTCTTGTCCAGTCAGCATATGTGCTGATTTTAAAAGCAGAAGTGTATCACTCTGTACTTTTTGTCAGCAACAAAAAACGAGATGGAAAATATTCATTTCAGTTCATATACCCACATGCTTCATTCATATACAATCACGCAATGTGATGCAACAAAATCATGCGTCGGTGGAAAAGGAAAATAAAGAAAAGATGCAAACAAATAAGAAAGGCTATGCACCGCAAACGAGCAAGCGGACCAGACATACGCTGGCCGCTATTAACGCGCTGCGTATCAATTAATCTAATCTATTATAGATTCCAACAAGCCCTAGACACGCTTTTCTAGGGTATACTTGTTTATTTGTTCAATCTATAGGCACGGAAAATGAAGTTTCCCATTGCTAAAGGCTCTGGAGCTAAAACAAACAACAGGGAATATAAAAATTTACGGTATATGTGTGCAGCAAACACAAGCAACATGAATAACCATGTAGATTGGCTTTCAAATGGACAAAAGGGAAAACATGCTCAAAGGCAGAGAAGTGTGCCAAAAAGAAGAGAATAAGAGCTAGCATGTAGCTAAGCAAACAGGAGCACACAAGAGCAACATACAGAAAAGACGAACCAAACCAAAACAATACAAAATGTGCAGCTCAGGCAAGGAGAGAATGCGACGGAGCACATGCACAAAGCATGTATGCGTGTGTTTCTCAATCACTGAGTGGAGAGATACCCATGCCTGAATACAAACAAAACAGGAACCCCTCATTGTTCTTTGCGGTCATACCTTACTCGTCGCTTTTTACATTTTCTGTCTTGTAGGTCATTGGAAAATGGAGGCGTAATCCGAGTTGCATTTTCTATTTGTATTTGTATTTATAGTTATATTCACATTTCTCTTGCGAACAGTCACCATGTTGTTTGTCTTTTATGAGTGTGAAATGAAACAACATGTAAAGCAATTTAAGGGATTGTGATGGTAGACAAAATGTGGTGGCAGCGAGACGTGGACGAGGCTTTAGATACAGCCGATCTAATGCCAAGACGGACTAGAAACGCCCCGCGATTCGCATGTCAGAATGTCGGTGCTATTCTGGTTCATCTTTGACAAGAAATTACACATGACCAAGCTGGCAGTGCTTAAGAAGATCCAATACCGACGACAGGTGGACAAACACAAAAAACGCATTCTTGTTTTGTTTAGTCCTTTCTATCATTATTGACCTCGGATTGCAAGGTTGTGCGGACATATGAGAAGCGCCCCCATACAAAAACTGTACGTGATCACTGTTAGAGAACAAAAAATGGTTATGCTGAGTGCTATTGCAAATGCCCTGTTTTTCTTGTCCATTGTGCATAGCTTTTACCGTTGGCGTGTATAGTCAGCAGCCACTCAGCCGACGGTAAACGCAAATGTGTGAATCAAGGTGGCTTCTGGCTGATGAGGAGAAGCATGGAGGAAGGGTTTATTTGGAGGGAAGAGACGTTAGACAACATTTAACACATGTTGCCGCCATTGCAATATTTTTTCATGGCGGGTCTGCTGTTCCGTTTGCTACGCAGCAAACAGAGCACACGCACAAGCCATGTTATCGGCAAAAGTGCAAAAAAGGATGTTGCCTTGTAGGTAACTAGGCATCTTATCTGACGTCATCTTTGCCATTGAACTGCTCTGTCCATACGTACATTTGCTGTGGGATGCAATGCGTTCAAGGTTCAAACAGGTGGAAACGCAGGGTTTCGGTTGTGGTTGGGGTTGCTGTGGAGCCAACAAACGTGACGCTGGTCATATATGATATGCAGGAATCACAGGAGAACGCTTGAGAAGAGGTGATCAAATGGAGGAAAGGCGGTGGTCAAATATGAAGAAAAAGAAAACAAGGAACGATATTAAAAGAAGCGAAAAAGGAAAGGACCTGACCACGACATCTGGTCGTGTTTCTGTCGGCAGTTGGAAGTCGCTTGGCTTATGACTTCATGCTTTGCCGCCTAAATAACAAAAGCATATTGTATCTATTCCATTCTGCCATTCTGCCATTTTGACCTTCTAATGACTTGAAATGTGTTCCTGGGAAAACGCAATAGAAAGCTAAACATTTCGCGAAACAACCAGTTGCATTTTGAACAAAAGGGTTTGGCTGGCAATTCCCGTACATGCTTACAAGGAAGGAACGCAGAGGTGGGCTGCTAGCCCATGCAGCACCTCTTGGCTGCCCACCCCCTACTTCACTGAGATGCCCGTGCTGTGGGCCCAATTTGAGGCTGTTTGCACAGTGCACATCCGTTATATTTTGAAGTATGCTTCTCCTGCCAATTTTAACCGCCCTAGGATGTGCTTTCCGCATATTGGGAGAGCGTGCTGTGTCGTTTTTTCGGGCATTCATAGCCAGTCCATTATTTGAACGATTCCAATTTTGCCTTATTTTATTCTATTTTGCTCTTTGGCTATTGCGCCAAACATGTTTCTAATCTGCCTATCCTGTGTCTATCATGTTTACGTTCCAGGTGCTCCATGCTCATTCATGCTTCTTACACCGCAGCACGTATGCCACAGTCGGCACTGCTTTTGGGTTGTGTTGTTGATGTTGTTGTTGTTTTTGCTTCTGCCGCTGCTACGCTTCTATTTAGGGCGTGCCCGTGGTAGCATGGACATGCGGACACTTGTATATTGTATGAAGGGCACAACAACCTATTTAATAAGGGAGCAGCCCTCTCTTGGTTCTATTGCGCATCCTCCTTTTTTTCTTTCTTCTCTTACATACATACCTTTACGTTACTCTTCACCATTCCCCTCGTTTCCTTGCCTTTCCTCTTCTTAGTCCGTAAGAATTGCTTCTTGTCATAAACAAAGGCGATAGCATCTGTCCAGAGGCTGTACATTTTCCCATTTGTATTTCAGACTTTCTGGCAACAGTGGACCGTTAATACGCTCTTCTCTTGCTTGCTTCTCTTTCTCTTGCGTAAATTAATTCTAGCTATTCTTCTTGTATAGCTAACTTGTATCGGTTCCAATAGTTGAATGCCTGGTGTCCGGTTGCGCTGGATTGCCAGAAATTCTATCATCTTTGCGGGAAGTCCAACAAGTCCTGCGCACACATAGACTTGTAGCCGTCTTTTGCTCTACGCCTCAATGGTCTCTCCCTCGTAGATTGAACAAAGAGTTCACGTAAGCGAGGTCAAATAGAAGCAGCTTATAATCATATTCAAGACATACTCAAAGAACATCTCAGCTGTCATGGACAGAAAAATTGCGCTTCCAAGCTTTCGCGAGGTTGCGGGTGCATTGCACAGTCCGACACTCGCGCACAGCACTGGCTCAGTAACAGTGAATTCAGTGGGTCCTAGGCCCATTCCCTTTGAACGCTCTACAAATAAAAGTCCTAGCGGCCCACACTCACTTATGGGGGCCCGGTATAGCATCCACAGCGAAAGCAGCGGTGCTACAGTCTACAACAACACTGGCAGCGACGCAGCCAGCACATACCAGCAGCAGCAGCAGCAGCAGCGGTATCTTGCTACACAGCCCTCATCGTACCCCGGCCAGACTGTGACCAGCAGCACCTTTCTGTCAAGGTCTCCACCGGCGATCAGAAGCCATGAGCAGCACCAGACAGCATCCGCGTACGACATGCACAAAGGCAACGCTATCTCGCCCCACAATGGCTCTGTCGCACACCAATCTCAATTGCACAGCAACAACGTGTTCCGAGTGGCGCAGGTGACCACGGATCCTATCATGCAGCAGCAGTCTTCATTTATGCACTCTCCGCCATCGTCGGCATCGTCACGCTTTGCACCCTACCACATGCCTAGCTCATATTCACTGCCGACTGCCTCAGCCGCTGGCGGCTTAGTGCGAACATCAGCATCGCCAAAGTCCAGACACGATGCCCTTGGTAGCAACAGCGGCGACTTTTCTGTATCGCGGGCAGCAACAGCCATCTCCTCGGTTGCTCTGTCCTCGCCTATCTCCCCAACAACCCCAGCACCGCTGGCAACAGCAGCACCGCGCAAGCAAAGGACCGCACTTCTTGCAAAATCAGTGCCATCGCCATTTCAGCAGAACGGACAGCTACAACAACAACCACAACCACAGTCACGGCAGCAGAGACGGACATCATTGAACTCAAACTCTCCCCGCTATGGCGGCGTTGCCCTTACTGGGCCAGGCGGTCCCATCATGGCACCATCTTCATCCGAAGTATCTGGGTCATCTGTCGCCCCTATCATCATCCCTCGTCCGCCGCCAATGCTTGGACACTCGCCGCCATCGCCGCCAGTCATGCCAGGCATGAATTTGACGCAGCAGCGCATGGGGCACCATTCGCTTCCAGAACACATTGAGCATGATGATGCTGACGATATTCTTGACTGCTACGACGATGCCTCTCAGACGCATGGCGCAGATGGAACAGTAATGACAACAGCAAAGATCCGTACAATTCACAAGCTTGCCGAGCGCCGTCGACGCCGTGAGATGAAGAATCTCTTTGACACGTTGCGCAAATGCCTCCCCATCGACAAAAGCATCCGCCTGAGCAAGTGGGAGGTCCTCAAAAAGGCAATTGAGGTTATATCCGCTCAGGAAACCGAGATCCACATGCTCCGTTTGCATATAGATACCACCAAGAACACCGTGTACAAGGAATCGGTGAAATAAACGAGAGCCATCATTATTGGATGCTCTTTATTGACCTACACCGTACTTGCTAGGAGGCCTTTGTCTTCGTGTTCATGGCCTGGTATCTGTCTTTCACACCCTTTTTTCTGCATCTCTCAACTGTTTAGTTCTTCTCCGTGTTATGTGTATAGTAATATGAAATATATTTTTTTGTTTCTGTGACCGAAAATCTGATAGAGCTGTTGTCAAATTGCGTGGGTGAAAAAGAAATTGTGGATTAATTTAACAAAGCGAGATCGAAGCATGGACCACGTTACCATTGCACTTGCATCAATACCCGAGTTCTTCTAAATTTTCTTGCCTCGCATTGACAATGATCTCCAGGCCAGCACACATGTGAAATGCTTGTTGCTCGCTTTGAATAAAGAGAACAAAAAAAGCAGACACATAACGAGAAGAAGAAGCAAAATTGAGCAATAAGTGTGCAGCCTCCAGCAAAATTCGTTGTTGTTGTTTGCCTGCATATGCTTTTGTCTGCTCCCTTTTTCGTCCTAACACAATGGATTTTGCCTATTGCTTTGTACCAAGTGCCTCAATTGCGACATTTTCTCGCCACGTGCCAGCAGCTGTAGAATAACAAACGTCAAAAGCGTTCTATGCAATATGCATATTCACAAAAAGAAAGCAAACAGACAAACAAAGAAACAAAAAATGATAACGAATGTGTTGGAATAAGGGACAACAAGAACAGGCAATGAATGTAGGGTACGTGATTCAACCACGCAACATGTGCGCTGTATGGAGTGGAGGTGGTACACAAGGAACAATTGTTGTGCAAACAACAGCTGAATCGTTAATGGGAAAGGCATTCTTAGAGTATGCTTGGGGCTATTAGTTGGAAAAGGCCCAAAGCAATCATTCATTATTCTCAATACCAGCCGTCAATACTGCGCATACACACATTATTCACGTTTGCTTTCTTGGCAAACAAAGAAAGGAAAAGAAAAAAGAAAAAGGCAAAGTTCACTGATGTGTCTGGTCGTCGCAAATGTCCTCCACACGGATCTGCAGCTCCTCAATACGCTCGCATGTGTGCTTCAAACTTCTCTGTTCATTATCAAGCGTGTTTCGTATATTCTCCAGTGCTGCGCTGGACAGCCGAGAAGTGGCCATTGTTCTCGATGCAGCAGCGGCATCTTGCGCACGCGTGGCCGATCTTATCAATGTGTGCATTTCATTGACGCGCTCGTGAAGGCCATCCACCGCTTGGCGATATCCATCAGCGCCATTAACGTACATTTCCATTTCCCGCACCTCTTGCCCAAAGATGCGCTCGGCAGCCGTCAGCTCCGGCTGGTAGAAGCTGAGCAACTGACGCAGCGCCTGATCAACACGCACGCTCAATTTGCGCGTGTTCTCTTGCAGCGCATCTATCCGCAGTTGCGACTGTTGCATCTGCTCAAAATGCTTCTGAAAGCCTGAGGATATTGCCGCAAGCTTGTCGTGCTGGCGTTTGTGTTCCAGCACCTGCAAATCCATATGTTCGCGCATACTTGAGTGAGCATCGGCAACCACCTTCAACTGCGAATGAAGTTGGCCAACAACAGAGCCCAGCAACTTGAGCTTCTCCTCACTGATGTTATCGCCCTCGCTAACGGAGTTGTCGTCACGAAGCACAAACCGTGGCTGCTGCACAGCAGAGCCATCGCCGCTCAGTGCAGCCGGCGACTTGTATCCGTTCTTTGGCAACCGCGGCACATACACCACGTCTTTGGTCCCCAGCGAGAGGTCAATACGGCGACGCCTATTACCGGCATCATCGGCATCCTCGTCGACCTCGCCCAAAGAAGCATTCTCATCATGATCTTCGTCTTTATCATCATCGTCATCGTCGTCATCTAACGCGTTACTGGGCAACGGCAACGAAATGCCAACCAGCCGGCACGGAGAAACCAGCGCAAGTAACGAATAAGAAAGATAAATGTCGTCAATCACAACAGCGCCTACAACAGGCATGGCTGGTTGCGATGCACGTGGAAACGTATGCACAACACACTGCACACACCTGCGCGCCAAAGCTCCTCGCTCGCTTTCGTCGCCACCGTTACTCCTACCAGTTGCGCCAACACCTCGAGCAGACGACATGCGTCCACGCCCATCCAGCATGTATAACAGGTTCTCCAGCGCTACGCGTCTATCCTCGTCATCTCCAAGACCAATTGCCTTGTCCAAAAGAATCGCCCACTTCCGGACGTCCACTCGATGCACACCGTGCTGGTGCAGCGCATAAAAAATAGCAGGGCTCAGTGGATCTTTCTGCAGCGTTACTGTCGCTCCCACACCCTTTTGGCTGTGGCGATTGCCGTGGACATCCGGTGCATTGTCGCCTTCGCTTGTCAGCGGCGCAACAGTCAGATCGATGCTGGCCAGCGTAGCAAGAACAGGCAGCTCTCGCGACCGCGATCCCTTGTTAAGAGGCATGGACCAGCGACACATCACTGGCTCGAGATCAGCAAAAACCTCGACACGTGCATCGCAGTACGATATGGCCACTAGTCCAGCACTCGCGCCATGGTGGTTGCTCCCTGGCTGCAAGTATATCACATCACACGCATCTTCAGGATCACAGCCGCCAGCATAGGCGTCATATCCCCCGTCGGAGCCATACTCTGACAAACTGTCCTCAGAGTCGAGACCAGACCCCTCTACAGACTTTGGCTCGGGCTGGAACAAGTACGGGCCCTGCGGGACAGGCGTTCGAACAAGGCTGGGTGGCAGATTCAGGTATATACAGTCGTGGCCAGACGCAGCGGCGAGAGAACCAAGCGACGCAGGACGCATGGGCGCCGCCTTGCCTTTGCTGAGATCAAGAACCTGATTCAGCCACTTTGCAGCCGCCCTGGCATTTGCAAGCTCAGGCGGCGTGAATACACGCCCGATAGACTCGTACTCCTCAGCCTGCCATTCACGCACATCGAGCTCTGCGGACTCGAGCAGGCTCTCAAGCCACTCGCCCTCAACGCAGCATCGACGCGGTATCACGGGACACAGACTGTATAGCTCGCTAATGTTCGTAAGCACAAATATAGTCACCCGTGACCATCCTGCAGAAATGCTGCTGCCCAGACAAAAGCTTACAGCATGGCTCATTGCAAATGCAGAGCTCCCTGATGAGCTTGCGCCAAACAGAGACACAATCTGTTCTGGGGCGTCCAGGTCCTCCGACACATCAAACATCTTTACCGTGCCAGTTGCATGGAGAACGAGCAGATGGGAGTCGTTGGCCGATAGCGGATGCCACAGGACGTCAACAACCCGTGTGCGTACAGACCAGTTCTCTGCCACCGACATGTCTGCTCCAACTCCTGACGAACGCCTTTTGCCTGCTCCGTTTCCTTTGCCCTCCGCAGCCAAGCCCACCAACATGGACCTACAATCATACCAAATACCGTGCTCCCTGGATTCTTCGCCATCGGAATCCTCATGGCGTGCCGCGCCAAAAGCACCGCTGGCATTCTTTTTTGTGGAAGCGCCTGGTGGAGGTAGCACAACGACTGCAACGTGGTGGACGCCCATTGCCACAAGGAGCTTGCCGGACTGATTAATCACCAGTTTGTTAATATCGAAAGACAATGCCTCGCACCCCAGGCGGTACCAAGGCACATTACTGACTGCGTCCTGTTTTGTCTCCAAGTCCTCTGCACTCGAAAACCCGCGTATCCCCATACGCTTGCTTTCATACCGAACGAATGCGTCCTTGCATGCTTTCAAGTTGATCCAACGCATCTCCTTTCCAACGGCAACAAAGAGATCAGTTCCTCTAACGGCCACACACTGACGACGTGTCGAGGAGCCACTTTTAGCCGCACCGCCAGACTCGCCTACATTAGCCCTGTGTGTCGAAGAGCCTTTGGGCTCGCTGAATACTGAGTGTTGTGCGAGGATTTGCAGCCATTCGTCGGTCTCTACAAGTACTCCAGATGAAATTTAGAAAACAAAGTGTGTATTGGTGTTTTATTGTTAGTTAAATGAGCCATATTATCATAGACAGGCCTTGTGGCTAACAATACAGTGCAATCCAAATTCATACCCATTTATGTAAATGCGGTGGTCCGGATAAACGCTGAACAGCAATGGGTGTGTACTGTAAAATAGATTTGTTTTCTATCAGATTGCCATAGAAAAGAAAACAGAAAATGAATAGCTGAAATATCTGTGGAATTAAAAAACAATAAATGGAAGAAGCAAAAATAGCGAAAATAAAGTGTGACCGCAGTTCCAAACAAGTGAAAAAGCATTTTTCTTGTTTACCCATAAAATTTTTGTTTTGATAAAAACATGCCTCAATTTAGTCAAGACAAACCAAAAGACAACCGTTATTTGCACAGGCAGAGTGACGTGTGTTTTTAAGGTGCCATGAACGAGTTTTCTTTCTTCTTTTACAGCCAGACAATTAATATTTCAAAAGCAGCTTGTCTCACAAAATCCAATAATCAAAATGTTTCATGACCTTGGGGTGATACATCACTTGTATCTGCGCAGTCAAATCATATAAAGTCATAACTGATACATATTGCACATCCTGGTTCTAGCTGATGTCTAACTGTGTTTGTTATTCGAAAACACCAAGGGAAAAAAATTTTTTGTCATTTTAGAAATGAAATGAAGCAAGGAGTTTAAACGAAAAATCATATCGAAAAAATAGGCAAAAAACAAAACATTATAAAAGAGAGAAAGAGATTTAGAGAGGAAGAAAGGAAACAGAGATAAGAGATGGAAAAGGAGGAATTTAGAAGAACCAGTGCATTGGCAAAAAAAAAGATCGGAATAGATCTCTCTCGCCAAAGTCAAATCGCTGCTTCTTGCAACAAGGCGATATGTAAGAATGTTTCCTAAGCACGTCATAGGAGAAACAGAGAAAGCAGACGCTTCAACGTATACGTGTCAATTCCAGACACTACGAGAGCATTCGCGAGAGAAATAGAGAAGAGCCAATGAAAAGGGCAATGGCTACTCTCCCAAAAGAATCATGAAAAATGCCAAAGAATGAAGCAGCAGAGCTTCAAGATCTTGAAGAGATGGAATGTGGGTAAAGTACACGTCTATCAGATCAAAAGAGATATGCGAGTATGTCAGGGAAAGGGGCAGGGAAGTCAGCTCCCCAAATGATGATGATGAAAGTCTTGAGATGCAAATGGTGTTTTTTTATACCGGCGAATGTGCAAAATAATAATGCATGCAGATGTTTGTTCAGCTCAGGATCAGAAGATCGAGAGATTTATGCAATGGATGGCAGAATACCTAAGCACAGATGGGTGTACTTAGGCCAGCAATGGCGAAATGAAAGACCTGCTTCAATTGAAAAAAGACGCTGAATGTACCGTGGCCTGCTTAGAGCGGGTTGGCTTCCGGATCAACCGCGCACAAAGCTGCGGGATCAATTGTGTTGGTCTTTGTAGGGCATTGCCAGCCTGAAAGATCCTGACCAAAGACATTCATAAGCGAGGCCGAATCGCGAATCATCTCGTCGTAAAAAGACATGATCCCCGAATTACCATTCCCATTGCTGCTGCTATTGCAGTTATCTGCACTCGCCGGCACCATTGCATCGACAGCCATCAACCCTACGGAACGCGACTGCTGCTGTTGGTGATGATGGTAATTGTGGTGCTGGTGATGAACCTGATTCTGATAGCCATCAGTGGAACCGTGGTTTGAAACCTGAGCAACACCAACGTTCATACCGCCCATATTCTGAAGCGGAGCATTCATCGAAAATTCCGTTGCTGCTGTAGTTTCATCATGCAGATGAGCATGAGTTGGGGCAGGAATGCCAGCTAGCATGGACCAGTCCGCGGAGGATGCGCTGACGTTGTTGTTGTTGTTGCTGGCACTAACATTTACGCCATGGGAACGCCCTTCAGCAAACATCGAAAGACCAAGATCTGAGGCTTCAAGACCCATTGGCATGTCAATCTTGGCTGGATGCTGGTGATGATGGGCGGATGCGAATTCCTGTGTCATGCTATCGGGACCATGCCACGAAATTCTGGATGGCATATTGGAGCGGCGCACATTATACATACTGCTATCACTGCCGGTGGTCATAATCGCAGCAGTGTCGGCAGAGAAAAATGCAGCGCCCTCGATACCATTCACAGAAGCTGCGTCGCCCCCACTTCCAGAAAGCGGGCCGCCAAAGAAGGCACCACCCATAGGGTAGCTTGCAACGTTGCCGTCGGCGCATGTGGTTGGCACAGACCCAAGGTCTATGGCTGACGGAGGCAGAGGGACTGAGCAAGGTGAAGGCATATGGAAATGAAACTGGGTAGACTGGCTCAACGGCGAGCGAGTACCAGCAGTGCTTACAACGGACATAGTGGACGAGTTGATAAGCCCGGGCGATGGAGCAAACAACGGCGTCTGGGGGTACGAGGATACCGCCGAAATGTTGTTGAACGTGCTGCTCCCGGTGCTTGTATGTGGCATAGGTGTCTCCGACAGCGCCGATGCCGGGATGGGCAGTGTTCCAACGCCGCTGTGGCTCTGGGTGCTGGACACACGCATCTTCTTTGCCGACGACCGGCCGAGGGACATAGTTGCAGGCATTGTGTCGCTATGCGAAAGAGCACAAGGAGACGATGATGTAGGATTGCTTCCCGCTGGCATAGATGTAGTGTCAGCTGTGTTGCTGGATCCGTCCTTTGGGGCCGAAGATGCACCGCACGCACGGGGGTTGCGTGCTTCCTTCGGAGGAAGGCTGTGTGAGCGCTTAAGAGACTTTACGCCCTTTACAGAACGGCTTGTCTTCTTCTCGGCCTTTTTGATGCCAGAGGAGGCAACCTTCCCACTACTCTGCTTTGTAGGGACAGCAGGGGTGGCAGTACTGCATGTATCGCTAGTGGCGTTGGAACCGTCGTTGCCTTCGGAGGACGATGAGTGGGCTTTTGCTGCGGCGAGAGCGGCAGCGGCAGCAAGAGCAGCACGACCAGAGCGGCTGCGGATGGGCTTGAAGTGGCCGCTGTTCAAGCAGGACTCGTATCCGGGAGTAAATGTCCAGAAAGAACCCTTGCCTGGATTCGCCTCGTCGCGCTTCATCTTCATAAATCCCTTGTTCAGGGACAGGTTGTGTCTGATAGAGTTCTACAAGGTGAGCGCCAGCCAAACGGGACCAAAAGAAAGGTGCGTCCGCATGCAATGCTTGTGATTGTTAGCATGGTTTGTTCCAAAAAAAGAGGCGAGCACATCATCGGCAACAGCATTTTAATCACAGACCCAAAGCATGTGCTGTCAAAAGGCAGAAAGCAGAATGAGATAATAGGACACAGTGCAACACGAAAATGGCGAGAATATGGTGGTGGTGTTGCTGTCACCCCCATTATCCTGGCTTGCGATGCAGGCGGAAAACGCACGTCAGCGCTAATCCTTCTGTTTTGTCTTCCTTTTTGGCAGACGCACATCAAAAATGCCAAGAAACTGGAGATGCTGCTGCAGACCATCTTTCTTGTCATTCTGTCTGCTGCTGCAGCTGCTCGGGTACAAGGGCCGATGTGCGAAAAAGCCAGCCATCCAATGGGGGTGATTGATGCGGTTAGGGAGGGAGACAAAAGCCCGGAGGCGGGCTGGGCGGACCGCATGCATGATACGGCTGCAAATCCTTCCTTGCTGCTGGGCCAAACTAGTCTCAATCTACTCTTTGCGTTGATGTCAGCTGCACCCACCCTCTTTACAGCACCACATGCCCAGCCTTGTTTCCCTTTACCCAGAAAGCGCATTCTCAGAGATGGCAGCTGGAGGAAACAAGCGAAATATAGCCAAAATACCGAGGTGCCGTTATAGCTAACGGACACAGCATGAGTAGTCCCCATTACATAAAACGCATTGCAATTGCGCCAGTAGCCAAAGGAAGGCCATGTGTGGGTGGGAGAAGCGGAGATGGAAGACGCGGCCTTGTGAGCGAGAAAGTGCGTGAAGAAGAAACGCAAAGGAAAAGCAAGACATGAAAGGAGAGGAGGGATCTTCCAGAAAAATCATAAAACGGCTATAGTCACAAGCACAAGCATAATTGCTGCAATTTCCCTCTTCCCTATTTGGTGCGGAAGAGCGTTGCAACAGGTATGATGGACCAGCAATATTGCTCCAGCAAAAAAAAGTCATATATGCATGTAATTTCGTGTTTCTGTCCACTTACCTGCCAGTTCTGGCGTGTGCGATAGTATGGAAAATGCTCCTGGATCCACTCGTAGATGCCGTTGAGAGTCCTACGCTGCAGCGGAGCTTTCATAAGCGACTGTGCGATCAGCGATGCGTACGAGTATTCAGGCTTGTCGGGGTTGGGGGTTTTGGACTTCCCCGACGCTGGGGTATTTACGCTGGACTCGCCGGTATCTGAGGATGGTGCACCGGTCTCCATAGACGGCGCAACACCAGTAACGGGTACAGACGATACGTCCATTGGTGTGAACTGCTGATGCTGCTGTGGATACTGCATGGCGACTGGCGTGGCCGAGAGTGGCGTGGGATATCCCGACGCAATGTTCATGTTTGCAAAGTCCATGGCTGACGGCGAGAACGGCCGCTGATGGAACGCGTCCTTCAGATGTGCAAAGTGGCCACCGCCGATTTCAATCGCGGTTGTAGGCGTGACAACATCCATGGTGCTCATTGACAGAGGATATTGCAGTGTCATTGACGCTGGCAGATGCATGCTGGATGCTGCAAGCTGCTGGTTCGGCATTGGTGCAGGAGAGTGCTGTTGTGAGCGAGAGGGAGTGCCAAATTCAGAGTTCATGGCTGTGACAGGTATCCGTGTAAGAAGGATGAAAAAGTATTTGAGTGTAATGGACTTTGGTTGGGTCAAGGAAGAAAAGAAGACGGACCCGGCTGGTTCGTAAAAGAAATAGCGACAACAAGAAAAGCTAGAGGGGAAGGGGAAAAGTTAATGACGATGAGGCACAAAGTATCGTGAACGTAAAAGGATGAGCCGAGAACGAGGATATAGAGAAAAAGGTTAAACGAGAAGTAAGATGAGAGACACAACCAGTTAAAAAAGAGAAAAAGGGGGGAACCCGGTGATATGCTTCTCTCTTTGCAGGCACGTAACAAACGCAATATTTGTAACGAAAAGGAACAAGCCTTATATAGCAACAAAAGCAGCAGCACGTACAAGTAGCCGAGAATAAGAGATGTTACGAGTTGCAAGATCCTTATTAAACCGAGAATATGGCTGGTCCACAAGATGCGTGACTAATGCTATGCAATGTTCAAGCAAGCAGACGATGTGTGCCAAAAGAACGGCTGAAAGAGACAAGGACCGATGACTGACAAGGGGTATATTCTACAGACAAGACGGGCTTATACAGATAAGGCGCAATCTTGCAACGAGGGAGCGTGTATGTCAAGGGTGAGCGTCACAGACCGTGTACAGGGCGGGGGGTTCGTTTGGACTATCTCCTCTAAGGAATCTCTTCTGCAAGTAAAAAGGAACGGGATGGCGTGAAAGAACGGAGAAAGGTAATGCTAAGGTTGCAAGAACGCGACGAAGACGATGCGGTTTATAGCAGAACTGAGGTGAAAAAGCAGGTCGTTATAAGCGTATTCAGCTGAGCAGGCAGCAGGAGGCGTGTAAGGAGGGTGTAGAAGGGGAGGGGCGGGGATAAAGGAAAGGGGGTGTTTGTTGGAGTAGAGTGCAGAGGAAGAGGGCGGCGTATAGGTGTTGCTTAGAAGAGAAAAGAAGGGATGTATAGAGAAGAAAGAGAAAATCAGACAAAGGCTCTGCTTGCTGTCGCCGTCTTCTTATGAAGACCGCAAGCCGGGAAGAGGGAGGCTGCAGCATGCAGATTTTTTTCTCTTCTGGGGACCCCCAAGCCTTGCCCATCCAACCCATCATCTGCTCAGTCTGGCCAGTCCAGCCCACCCAGGCGCAGTAGCGGCTCCTCCCCCATTTCGTGCTGGCGCCTGCTGTGCTCCGCGCTCTAGCCTTCGTCTAGCACAGGCATCTGACGGCAGCATCCGCCATCCCAGCAATCAGTAGCATCCCCTCCCCGCCTTTTTAACTGCTCCCCGTAGAGCGCTGGCGTCGTCTGCGCGACTGCGTCGCATGTGCACAGTAGCAGCATCCATCGCAATCTTCATTTTGGACCCAGGCAGCTCTTGCCACAGTCTGCGCCTTCCAGATGTCCCCCAAGGCTGCACACAGGACACTGGGAAATAAAATGTGGCGCTTCTTTTCATCTTTGGTCTCGCCGGCTCCAGGCAACAACAGTCGCCCATTGAGCCAGCAAAGCCTGCATGCTGGGTCTTTCTACGCTCTGTTGAAGCGTGTCTAAACTCCGCCCCATTTCTAATTTCCTGATTGCCCATTTTGCGCCGAGTCTGTTGTTGCTCCCTTGCACTATCTCTCGCCAGCAACCCAAAAGAGCTGATTGTGGTCCCGTCCTGTTGCCTCCCAATTGTTCTGGCCCCTTGTGCCTTTCAGAGCCATTATCGGCAGCATTTAGATCCATTAATGGATAAACGCTGCAGGGCAAAGAGAAAAAGGAGCCCATGTTTGACGAGCCAAAGCAGCAAAAAAATTTTGCGTATCATTCATTCACTGCCTCTCTTCTGTCTCAGTGAATGTGGAAACGGTGTCGGAACAACCCAAAGCCGTACACACTCCCTAGTTTCATGTTTTGTCCTTTCTCTCTCCTTTTCTCGCTCTACATGTGTTGGCGATCGTCGCCGCTTCGTTCTGATCCTTTCTCCTGCACACGCCGATACATGCTATCCCTTCTCCCTTTGCCAGGCATATCCTTTTATCTGGGATTCTTTTGCCAAAGAAAAGAGCGAAATTACGCGCACATATGCGTCAACCAACGCAGAACAAAAATAGCCAAAGATCTGGAGCGCACAAGCAATGAATTAACAAATCAACGCCTTGCTGGAAATAGACAACCTTTTGTTTGCGTAAGAGTCAATCTGAAAAGCGCAGACCGTTTGCAGATGCGAAGGTTTCACAAATTGTCAGCCCGCCAGAGAAGCCATCACATTCTGTTCGCCCGGAAATCTGGCATATGAAGACTGTTGCTTTGTTAGCAGCCATTCAAAAGCAGCTTTACCTCCGCGTTGCCAGAAATGCTATTGCAAGCAAGCTCTATTGCCATGCTTGCCAGCTTAAGGCCCGCACTTTATCTGGGCAACCATTGCCTATTGCACGCATATTATTGTTTGTCGCGCAGCAGTATGCCAGCTCCTGTGATCGGTGATGTTGTGCATACAAGCTACATTAACCTGGCTTTACGATTTTCTTTGTGCATGGAATATTAATTCCATGTAAAATATTCGCACCATCCGCTCAGCCAAATGTATGTGTTGCCTCTAATATTGTCACGAATATACAAGCAGAACATTCTGGCTATCTGGTACTGCTGACTATACTAGATTGGAATTACTTTTTTTCGTCATTATATTAATTGGTAGAGCTACCGTGTTTTCTGCGACATCCAATTTCCTTCACTCTACCCCAGAACGCTTTACTGCACATTGGCTCCATACCATGGCTTTGTCATGTTCATACTCGAATGTACACACAAAAATGGCTGTTACGCATGTATCTGAAAAATATGGCAAAGATAAAAATTTAATGGCCCAGTCTTTACAACCTGCTCTGGACCGCCAGCGAATAACAAAGAACCGGTCCGCGATGCAGAAAATAATAAGCATTGCTTGCATGAGAATGGGGGCAGAGGGAAAAGGATTGCCATTTTCTGTAGAAATTTCATTGGATTTGCTTTATAAGGGGGTAGAGGGCAAGGACTAGATACCCACCCCTTTCCTCTAACTAGCACAGGCTTTTCTACCTGTTTAACTTGGCAATCCGAACTTGTTCTGATCCCTTGGCCTGCTTTATGGTAAAATATACCAGATGGCGAGTTTTCCGCCTTCCCTGAGAGCAGATCACTTCCTTGGGTTTTTAGGGAGGGTATTTTATTCACGGATGGATAATGTAAAATGGAAGAGAGCAGCTTCGTTACGCTCTTTGAATGAATCACAATGGAACCAAGGATCCACAAGTAGAGCCTAGCCATCCCTTGTGAATTTTGCATTTACGCAACAAATACCAGAGTCCGGCCGCTCATCATCCATCACTATTTGGCTCTGCCACATAGTTCCTAGATGTGTTTACTATGCCTTCTCGTTCTTCCTCTTTCTCTCTTGTTTACAGGCGAAAGGAACATTGACTGCCACCTATTATGCACCATTGAATATTCTCTTTATGGCATGCACTACTTTCTTTCATTGTTCATCGGCTGTTCTAGACAAGCAAAACCAATAGTAATTACGCCAAATGCAGCCTGTTTTGGCATTTCTAAATTTAGTCTATTGCCAACAATGGTCTTTGTCCACTTTGTCCTTTTAGTAGCCATGATTTTACATCACAATAGCACTGCACTATTAAAGCCTACTCATCTTTTTTTTTATTTTTTTTCTCTGTGCGGAATAAATGCGCACACATCCAGACAAATGCCGCAATTGCTTATTTGTCGCATCCAATTGTTTGCAGGTCAACGGTCCCAACTGTCGTGATGTTTATCAAATACGTCACATCTAGATTCTTGCTCTTTAATAGTAGACATAATGTTTAGGTATTTTGCCAGATGTTGTTCATTGTGAGCGTTGCTTCAAGCTGGCTTGTATCGTCTACATCAATATTAAAGTAGAATGGCCAGGCATAGCACACTATTCTACGTGCTATCACATTGCAGAAGCAAGCAATGCGATTCAGTAGCACACAAACATTTGTAATTAATGATATATTCTTGGATTCTTAATAGCGAATGTTATTCTTGGCACAAAAAAAACAGAGCAAAATGAAAAAAGAAAACTGAGCAGAATAATTGTTTTTATATCTCTCAGTAGCTTGAAAGGCGCATTATATTGCCTTCCCAACCCAACAATTGTTAGTTGGCTTTGCGGCGACCACGCTTTTCCTTCTTGTTGCTTCCCTTGATTGAGGCAAGCCCCTTCTTCATGCTCTTGGGAGTCAAAGGAATGTACGCGAATGGGTCAACATTGCCGCGCTTGACATCGCCCTTGCCCTTCTTTGACATGAACTCACGGCCATACGAAGCGCCGCTGTTAGCCTTTCCACGCTTAGCGGGTCCAGCAACAGCCCTCCCGTCATTCTCGCCGTCGCTGCCCATTTCCACGTCGTCGTCAGAATCGCCTGCTTTGCGCTTGTGGAATTTGATCTTTTGCCCTGGCGTGCGGTAAAAGCCATCCTTAGACTTTACCGACTCCAGGTAGTAGTTCTCGGTTGTCTCATCGCCACCCTTGCTTCCATCCTTAGCAACCGCAGCAGTCTTGATCTTTCGAGCTTCCTCCTCAGGATCCTCAAATAGCAGCTTGCCATCCTTCATCTTGGGAACGCTAATGGCACGGCGAGGCTTCTCTGCAGGGCTGGCTGTGGCAAAATGCGTAAACGCCGAGCGGTCCAAGAAATCCAGTGGACCCTCAGTGTCCTCCTTGATCCACGCACCCGTCTTGTTAGAGCCCTCCTTGTCGCCTTGCTGTTGCCTCTTTGATTTGCTGTTCTTTCTTCCGTTTCTTGTAGCCCCGCCAGCGCCCTCATCGTCGGAATCGTCAAGCTCACTCTCGCTGCCATAGATAACATCCTCGTATGCATTTCCATACGACTTTTTGGCCACTGCAGACGATGCTGCTCCAACCTCTTCTGAGAGACCACGTTCTTGCGCGTTCGCACCCCCATCGCCGTTCTTTGCACGCTTTGATCGTTGTTGCCGCTTGCGCATATTGGCCACCAGCTTGGCGTGCTCCTCAGGAACAGCATTTGCAACAATATCCAGACCAAGCCGCCTGGAAAGCCTGTCAAGGATGTGGCGGCATTTTAAACGCAGTTGATTCTTATACTCGTGCGACCATTTAAGAATAGCTGGCACAATCTCCTTCAGGTGCGGCTCAAGAAGCTCCTTGGGTAGAATGACCGCAATTACCTTGACAAAGCCAAGTGACGACTTTGCAATTTCGCGGTTATTGTTGACAACAAACATCAGCACAGTATCCATCAGCTCAACAGTAAACTCAGCATCCAGCTGCTCATGGAACTCGAACAAGGCACGGGAGATCGATGCAATTGTTGCGCTAATCATATGAGGCGTCTGAGCGGCAAGACCAGCGGCAATAATCTTAAAGTATTCCAATACGCTGGCCTGGTATTCTGGCTGCTCGGTGCCGTCTGGATTTCCGGCATCGCCAGAAAGAGCCGCCATATCAATAGCGCCGCCCTGGGCCATTCGTTTGCCCATTACCAGCAATGTGTCAAACGCAATTGCACGTGCTCGCTCATTTGGCTCTTTTGTTCCCAGAATGACTTCTGACAGCATAGCCGGAATAAAGTGAAGCTGGCTAGTGGGAAGATTCCGCGAGAGTCGCGAGATCAGAGCCAAACGGTCCCGGCGCGAGGACAGTGCAACCGTCTCGGCTGACTCTAGCAGCATCGGAATCAGCTCAGAGCCAATCGACGATTCAATAAGCTGGTGCGCCGGTGAGCCAGCAGGCTGATCTGCAAGGCGAACAATAGCCTTATATCCCTTCTTTTGCAGCGTAGCATCGTCGTTCTGCCGAGCAAGTAGGAATGCCGCACGCGCAAGCATCTGTGCACGGTCGCTATCCAGGTATGGAGTCATTGTCATGGCCAAGTCCACCATCGTGTACGCATGCGGCGGTGGATGTGCCGCCAAATACTTCTCAGTCAGCTCGGACGCCGCAGGAGGCGTATGTGTCTTGAGAACATCATCCAGCATGGCACATACTCTTACAAACGTGGCGTTGACTTCGCTTTCTGAAATTACTGCCAGAAAAGCAGTTATGGTGTCCATTATGTATCCGCGACTAGCGCCTGGCGACTGTGCAAAAACGTTGAACAGTTGAGAAAGAAAGTCCTGTGCAAACTGTGCCAGATGCGCTTCTGAAGACAGCGCCTGCTGCTTGGTTAGCGAGCTGCTCGCCACATCCTCGTGCGCGAGCTGATGAACTGCAATAAGAAGAGTCGAGAGCGCTGCACATATAGACGAACGCAGTGCAGGATCTTCTGCAATCTCTTTACTAAGACGTACCGCAAAATCCGGTGTAAACGCTTCAATAACGTCAGAGGGAACGTTACAGAACCCTGAAAGAAGCGCCCATATTTGCTGGCAAAGCGCAGCAAACACCTTGGCCTCGATTTCACGCCCCTGCGATGTGAACCTCAGCGACTGAGCAGCAAGATTATCAGCAACAGGTAGCAGCTCCGATATAAAGTAGCCGAGTGGTGCGTTGCGGATATGGTTCTTCATCAGAGGCAGTAGCCAGGCACGTCCAGTTTCGCCTTGACGACCTGTAGTGTTGAGGTTCAGCGGAAGAACCTCCAAAAACACCTGGGGCCCAATTGCTCGTATGGCCGCACCTAGGACAGCATCTGCTTCATTTTTGAACTGGAACTCAGGCTCCATACGCATACTTGCAATCTCAACCAGAAGCGCATCCATTGAGGGGTGTGCATAGCTGCCAAGTCTCTGAAAAAGCGCAGCAATCAGCAGGAAAATGAGTGCCCATGATTCACGGTAACGATAGGACAGCCCAGATGTTAGTGCTTTGACAATTTGGTTTATCCCCTCGGCTCCAAGCCTACTGGCGGGAATACAGTCCCGGATCAACGCCCAGGTGCACTGCGTAGCGGTTCCCTTGATGGACTGCTTTCCAAGCTCAATGTCCGGCAACAAAAGCTCAATGAGATCAGGCAGGGACTCAAAGCACATTTCAGGGCTAATTGACGCATATGCAACATACCCATTCTGCACAATCTTAAGCCATGCCTCGCTTGACAGCGGATCATTCACATTAGGCTTGAGATCAATAATTTCAACTAGCAGATCGCGGAACTGCTCTTCTTCTAGAGAAGATGCTGCGCTCGAAAACACTGCTGCAAGCGCCTGGAAGGACAACGAGGTTAAAAACGGGGCGTTGAGCTTGGGCAACTGCATAAGAGATTCGCAAAGCTCCTTAAATGCCTCTGGCGGCCAAACCATGTCTGTTGACTTTAGCAGCTGCAGTGTGTACATGGCCGACTGGTTGTCAGCCTTCGCGTTGCCTAGCATATCAAGAACAAAGCGTACCACAATTGGCGCTGCTGGATGTACTGTCGACGGTACCGGTGGCTGGGATAGCAGCGTTGATACGGCCTCCTGTGCACGCTTTCTAACTTTTGGTTTGGTATCCACAGACAACGCAAGCAACGACTTGAGTGTGCCCTGAGAAACAGGCTGGTTCCATGAGCTAGCATCCTGGCTTTGAAGGACGGTTTCTAGACATGCGATAACCGATCGTAACATTGCAATATCAGCAGACTCCAGATCCAGCGACTGTGACAAGACGGCCATCATTGTCGAGAACTTTGCGCGCAGAACATGTGTGGAAACGTGTGGGAGGATGATGCTCAATAGATACAATATAGCATTCGAAAGCCCCTTTGATCCAGCGCTTGCTTGTTGCTCTAGAAGAGTCAAAAGGACTGCAAAGTAGCCCGATGGCTCGGCTGCTACGCCCTGTTCGCTTATTGTCTCTTCTACTGCTAAAAGTGTCGCTGCGTGCTGCTGCTGATGAGCGGCTTTCGAACTGATCTGCTCGCGTAGCTTGCGCAGCTGGTTCTCCAGTCCGGCGTCCATATTCCTCGAGGATGGCGCAGTGGCGGTAAGGTGCTTGGACAAGAAAATAATAAAGAGATATGTAGCAATATGAAAACAGGCAGTCCACCCCACTTGGCAACAATGAAATAACAAAAGAAGGGAGTAGAAAAGGCAGAGGAATCGACGAGTCTATCTTTATTTGCTTTCTGTCAGGCAATAGAGCAATGCTTTTTTCATAATGTGCTAGCAAGCGCAACAATTTTCATGACTAAAAAAAAAAGTTTGATGTTTTGATCTGATCCACTTGCAGGATTTAATTGTCATGCGAAAAATATTTTTGAAATGATCTGAAATCAACCAAAAAAACCTTTGAAAATGGCACCCAAAAAAGTATTCACAATATTGATTATTTCGAGTTTGCTTTCTGCTTCACATACTTTATTTCATTTTCTTTGCTCTTTTTTTGAATTACAAGCAGCAGAACGGAGTTGTGTTATAACAGCTTGCTCTAGAAGAGACAATATATTATAAACCGTAGGCTATTCCGCTGTTCAAATGTCATCAAGCTCTGTCGCAGCAGCCAGGGTTTCTGCTTCAAACACCCAGAGCACGAAATCTAAACCCAGCAAGAAAAGACATGGAAAGTCAGACGATAGCGCTGAAACTGACCAGAGCACCGATCATGCAAAGAAGAAGAGCAAGAAGGATGTTGACGAGAGCGAGAGCACCTCCGATGTAGAAACTGACCATGAGGGCGACCAAGGTGCAACAGAGCTTAACTACGCCTTTGATGCGCTGCCGCTAACTGAGCAGACGAAGAAGGCGATCGAGGAGATGGGCTTTACCAAGATGACCGAGGTTCAGGCGCGGACAATACCTCCGCTTCTGGCTGGACGCGATGTGCTCGGAGCTGCAAAGACCGGTTCGGGCAAGACTCTGGCATTTATGATTCCTGCTATCGAGCTCCTTTCGAGGCTGAAGTTTAAGCCCCGTAATGGCACCGGTGTGATTGTCATTACTCCAACGCGCGAGCTGGCGCTACAGATCTTTGGTGTTGCTCGCGATCTGCTTCGCTACCATTCACAGACATTTGGGATAGTGATTGGCGGTGCGAATCGCAAGGCTGAGGCTGATAAGCTGATCAAGGGAGTCAATCTGCTGATTGCAACTCCTGGACGGCTCCTCGACCATCTGCAGAACACCAAGGGCTTTATTTTCAAAAACGTGAAGACGTTGGTTATCGATGAAGCCGACCGTATTCTGGACAATGGATTTGAGGACGAAATGAAGGCGATAATCAAGACTCTGCCGCAGGAGGAGCGCCAGTCGATGCTTTTCTCTGCCACACAAACGACAAAAGTTGAGGATCTTGCTCGCATCTCGCTGAAGCAAGGGCCGCTATACATCAATGTGGATGAAGGCAAGGAAAAGGCGACTGCAGAGGGACTGGAACAGGGCTACGTTGTCTGCGAATCCGACAAACGGTTCTTGCTTCTATTTACGTTCCTTAAGCGGAACCTCAAGAAGAAGGTTATTGTCTTTTTCTCGTCATGCAATTCTGTCAAGTACCACTCGGAGCTTCTGAACTACATTGATGTGCCGGTTCTAGACCTCCACGGCAAGCAGAAGCAGCAGAAGCGCACAAATACGTTCTTTGAGTTTATCAATGCCGACAAGGGCATTCTTCTTTGTACCGATGTTGCTGCTCGTGGCCTCGACATTCCCGCAGTTGACTGGATCATTCAGTACGATCCACCGGACGATCCCCGCGACTACATTCACCGTGTCGGTCGCACGGCACGGGCAGGCAGCCAAGGAAAGTCGCTGCTTTTCCTACTTCCGTCAGAGCTTGGATTCTTGCGCTATCTCAAGCAGGCCAAGGTGCCGCTAAACGAGTACCAATTTCCGCCAAACAAGGTTGCCAACGTGCAGTCGCAGCTGGAGAAGCTCATTGAGAAAAACTACTATCTCAACAAGTCTGCGCGCGACGGATACCGCTCGTATCTCCAGGCGTATGCATCGTACCAGCTGAAGAACATCTTCAACGTCAACGAGCTTGACCTGAAGAAGATAGGAAAGGCGTTTGGGTTCGTTGTTCCGCCAAATGTCAACATTAGCATTGGCGAGGCGCGGAAAACCGAGCACCGCAAGCGCAAGGCGTTTGTTGCTAAAAACTGAGTGGGAGAGGTAAAATGTCTTTTAATTAATTCTTTATTTCCTTCTTTCTTTTGCTTACAATCCTATCAATTACATGTGCAAAGGCTACTCTGAAAATTCTGTTTGAGGACTTTGAGCGCAAAGATGGTTTGAACATTGCACACAATTTGATCTAATATATGGCGCCAAAATACTTGTTTCTGAGAATTCAAGGGCAATGTTGTTTCTATGAGTTTATCGAAAGGTACAGGGCATAATAAAAGGATGAGAAAGCTGGCGAAAGTTGGCTGTCATCAACGATGTTAATAGACGTTCAAAAAACAAACCAAAACTAGTATTTCCATCCAGCCAAACCATAAAGAAAAATGCTAAGGTAAAAAAAGTATAAAAAAAGGAACCAGATAAGCAGGCAGCGGTTACTCGTAGGCTGCGTACTTGTTCGCAGCATAGTAGACAACAGCAGGGGAGACATAGCCCGGGATTCTGTTGAAGCCGTCAATCATGTCGTGCACCTGCTGGCGGAGCTGCATGGCATAGGTTGCGTTGAGGTTGTTGTGTGCGTACCACCAGTCGGGAAGCTGGGCAACGTAGGGGATCTTGCGCTCCTCCTCGGGAACCTTGGAGAGGTCGACCTTTGGAAGGTTGAGGATATTGAAGACGTCGCTAACGGCGTTCTCGGCAATGCTACCAACGGCCTGGAGAGTCTTGGTAAGACCTTGAGGCAGAACCTGGACAACATTGCTAAGGCCGTTGACTAGGTGTCCAACAAGTCCATCACTGCCAAGCAAGCCACCAGCAAGCCCGGTGAGGATCTGGTCGAGATTCAGGCCATGAACCACCCCGTCGTCCTCTCCTCTACGCACAAGCGTAGCAAGGCGACGGCGGAAGAAGCGGTGGTGGCGGTTCATAAGAGCAGTTGCCATATCCATGGCGCCGTTGCCGCTGAGCCCGTTAAGTATCGCGTTCTGCAGGAAGTTCATCTGCTGGCCGTGCAGCGCTGCCGATGCAGCCCCACCACTGTTTCCAGACAGCTCGGAGACATTGGTAGTGAGTGCGTTGAGCTGGGCGGCAGAGTCAGCAGAAGGAATGCCGTTGCCGGCCAACGATGCTGCGCTTGCAATAGATGGCGGCGCAGATACTGGCGGCGCAGTAGCAGGAGCAGGAGCACCACCAGCGGGCGTGCCAGCAGCGGGAGATGCAGGCGAGCCGGTAGGGGGAGCACCACCAGCAGCAGCGGCAGTCTGTGGAGATGGCGTAGGAGCACCACCAGCCTGCTTGTTAATCTCCTCCATGAGTCTCTTTGTGGCAGCGCCAGAGCCGGAGTCGACATAGACATAGCAAAGACCATTGCGCGGGTCAAGAACATCCTTGACACGCATGTTTGGATACCCAGGAATGGTGTCCTCGGGAGATACAGGGGGATCGCTGTAGTTGACGTTGTCGTAGAGCTGGAACCGCGACTCAGGCGCCATCAGCTGCCAATCGTACCAAAGCTTGTCAATCATCAAATGATGCAAGAAGAAGAACGGGTCGTTTGGAGCAAACATGGTCGACATGTCGCCGGAAATGCCCAGGTGCACCGCGCCGTGGCAGCCGTTCTCAATGCCGCTCGACAGCGCGCCGTACTGCGTACATGTCTGCTGCATGCTGAGAAGCGCCTCAGGTGGCCAGAATGGCGCTATTTTGTCGCCCTGGTTGAATTTTCGAGCCAGGCAGTGCGTGGTCTCGACGGTCATCTCCCAGTTGGCAAACGGTCCGCTCTGAACACAATTCTGCGGCCCCACGCCGTTGCCGCCGCAGTACTCGTCGGTGAATATCGGGCTGCTGGCCGGGTCGGTGGCGTCGAGCGACCAATCCCAGTACGGAACAGGCACGCCAGGATCAACCTTGTTCAGCGCCGAGGCAAAGTCGTTGGCAAACAGACGGTGGAAGGCAAGAAACACCGGATGTCCATGGATGGTGTCTGCGTTGTCCACGTGCATCTTCGACAGCCTTGCAAGCTCGCCATTCTCGCGCAGCTTTGCAGCGGCCTGGAAGAATCGGGCACGATCCTGGGGAGACAACGAGCGTATCTCAGACCGAGACACCGGTGAGCTGCACTGCCCGCTTACGCTGGCTGCAAGTGCCAGTGCCGTCAGGAGAACCGTGAGCTTCTTTGTCATGAAGATGGATAATGTAAATGAAATGAACGAACAAGAAAATTGGGTGGGGAAGATCTCGCAGCTTCACTGTAACCTGTGCAACTGCGAAAATGAAAATATAAGAAAGGAACGTGACCTGGCAATGGCAATGTCAGAATAGTTGCACGCCCAGCAGGCTATGTAAATAACGCGATGGTGGAAGACCAGCTTACTATGATATCGGAGGAAGAGATGGGAGGACAAGTGAGGATGTTGCACGATGGGGATGAAGAAACAACAAAAAGAGATGAGAAGGAAAAATATACGCGGAATGACACTGCTGCTGAGCAAGATAGGAAAGGAAGCCCAAGATGCAATGTTACAATTTTAAGCAAAGAAAGTGCGCGTTAAATAAAGGGCGACGAGGGAGTCCGAGGTCATAAAGAAAGAAAGGAACCGGTCCTGCTGTTTGCAAATATAGAGCTTGCACTAAAAAGCACAACACTTTTCGGGCATGGAAAAAAGGAGGCTGAGTTGGTCTATGATTCTTTTTCTACTCCAACAATGGCAACACGCTATTGTGGATGGTCTTTTTGTATTTGTCTCCAAAAATAGTCAAGATTTTGAAGAAGAAAAAAGACAAATCCTTGTTTGCCAAACAAAGAGTCAACAATAGAATGTCTTCCCAGATAATTGCTGTTTACAACTAGAAAAAATGAAGAGAAGGCTGATAGAATGGCAAGACGAGGGATTACCAATGTGGCTTTCACACTGTCCAAGTGAGAAGAAATACAGAGAGACAGAGAGCGATAGTCACCGGGCTGTGAAAAATAAACAAAATGGAATAGACAAAATAAACAAGAGTATGAATCGAAAAAGGTTTATGCACTTCCAATATGAAGAAAGGAAACCTATTTTAAAACCTTTCTTTCTGCTAGATGTTTCCTGGGTGATTACAAAAAATAAAGAATTGAATAAACAATTAGCTTTTATATTTTCAAAGAGAGAGGGGAAAAGATACAAAATGTGTTTCTCGATTAGAGAGGTGTTCAATCCCAAAAACGCACAGTGAACGCGACAGAGCAGAATACATAGAATGTGGACGAGGCGGGGAGGCGAGAGAAATAGTATGAAGACCAGGAAATGTTATTGTTTTATGCCTTTGTTGCACCCAATACTTCTGACGGAATCTATTACGCACTAGCGGCTAGTGCAACAGGAGGAACGCAGTAATCTCGAAAGTACACCAACACATCTGCGGAACAGGTTAGTTGCTGAACCAGTCCGCTGTTGAAAACATATTAAATACATTCCGTCATAAAACAGTAAGCCTCATTCCCCATTTTCGGTCTGAACAATCCGAACCTTCATTGAACCGTGCCAGCTCGCAACTCCACACCGTACACTCACTCGGCTTCTTTTTCTTCTGTGTTAGCACTTTGTAGCTAGCTGTAGTTCTGCGAGCTATTTGCTTCAAATGTAAAAAGGGCTTGGAGTTTATTTTTCTTTTTCTTTCAGATCCGTGCATCAGTAAGAACATTAGTCAACGGAAGCACGGTAGTCAGAATGAAACACAAGAGGCGGAAGACGCTACTCTATTGCCATCCTCCGTGGCGTGCGCATGTAACTGGCACCAATTTTTGAACATGCAAGGGGTAAAACAATGCAATATTCAATAGCGTTACTTTGGATGAACTCAAGTATAAACATACCCACAGTCCAGCAGCTGTGCCACAATACCAAGTCACGGAATCTAGCTGTGACTTGTTTGAATTTTGAGCTTTTTTTTATTTTCTTTCCAGCACCACGCATTGAAACAAAAGAGGGGCATTTGACTAAAATTGTTCTACTGTGTTGTATTTTGTTCTTGCTTTTGCTACAGCCATCTATTTATAGATATTTGCTGTCGAACCGCAGAGCTAGACATTCTCGATGAGTGAGTTAGTGCTTTGCTTCATATTTTCATAAAATTCGGCCTGTTGACAAACAATAGAATAAAGACATTTCCAATGCATATTACTGCTTTATTATATATAGATTTTCAGCTGCAGAAAAGACATATTTGGCCAATTTCCAATGTACTAGAAACGGCGGAGTCAAGAGCCGCATGCTATCTTGGACTGTGCCATTTAGCCGGCGCCCAGAATTCCGCTTGCTCCGAGTTTCTGTCCGAGCCTTCAAGTAATGAATTTTGCAAGCTAGCTGGCTAATATGTAATGGCGTTATTTTTGCGTATTATGTCGGGAATGGCAAGGCTTTTTGACGGGATAGTCAATGTTGGTTACACCTTCCAGCATATACACGAAAAGTAACATCTATTAACCACAACGCAAACGAACCTTACCTTCCACCCAGAGCAAAGAATAATATTACCTAAAGGCCAACTCTTTCAATAAACACGGTAATATGCAATTTATGCTTTTTAACGAAGGTGGGTACTATAGCGAAAGAAAGAAGAACACTAATGGAGATATAAAAGAGCGTATAAAATCTTATAGAAACAGGTTATAGGGCAATGGTGGAATTTACCAGCCAAACAGGATATCTAGTGCACTTTGAAGCAGACCGTTTCTAGGTCGCGGAGCCGTCTGTGCCCTCAGCACAGATCCAGATGCGCTAAGCGATGTGCTTGTGCCTGTTGTCTCACGTGTCCCCAACCGATTCATGCTGGAGAATTGCTGTTGTCTAAACGGAGAGCTGGAGCCGGCCTGCCGACCATTCCTGGTCATCTCAGTTTCACGAATCTTGTCAATGCGCAAACCGCCATCGGATGGATGTGCTGAGGAAAGAGGCCGTTTCCTAGGCGACTGTGCGTAAATGGTTTGCGAGAGAGTAAACGATTTCGTGGACGGCTGGGCAACGGACTCGGGCACCGCACGACCAGGAAACACCTGCTTGAAAAGAATGGCAATGCTCTCAGCATCGGCCCACGAGACTGATACTACATTGTGGCTGCGAATAAGAATGCGGCCGGCATTACCTCCCTGCGCAATGGCGCGCTGTGCCTGCCACGGCTCTGAATACAGGATCGCCAGGCTGTTTGGCCCCACTGGGGAAACAGCAAAAGCCAGTATCTCGCCATACACTCGGAACTGGTTAAGAACGCCTGATTCAGATTCAGCGGGAATCCCAGCAACAATAATTGATCGCAGTTTGACATCATCATAGTCCCTGTCGCCGCTTGTAGCTTTTCCAGCACCGTCGGCAGAATTAGGGCCGGTTTCCGCGGACCTGAACTCCTGGATGCTGGCAAATGGATCGGCAGCAGCAGCAAACGAACCAGCGTGACCATTCTGTGTAGCGGCGCCGGTATCCTCGTCACTTAAAAACGCATCATGCTTATCCTCATCCATGTCATCCAGCGTCATGACAGGCGGAGCATCCTCAAGCGATGCCGCTATCCCGGACGCGCCTCCACCGCCAGCAGTAATTGCAGACGATTTGTACGCGCTCGAAAGCATATCGTTAGACCCAAACCCACTTATCCGCCGAGAAACGCGAGGGGATATAGGATGGGACGAAAGCGGCAGTCGCGCCGACGAAACAGCCGACGGAATCCCATACACTGAGGACGGCGCCTGAGAGGCCGTTGTCAGAGCTGAGTCTGGCTGAAACGGCGTGGCGCTTGTAGCGGGCTTTGCAGTCTGCGTCGAGCCAAGCAAGAACGAAGGGAGCTTCTTTGTGGTTTTGTGGGGCGACACTGAACGTGGAGCGGGAGATCTAGGCCGTCCAAACGGGGTAATCGGCATATCGTCGCCAGTCATGGCCGAAGACGTACCGTCAAGCCCAAGCGTGGATGGGTCGCCACCGTAGAAGGTTTCGGTCGGCCACGCACCGACTCCGCCAATTCTGTCGTCAAGCATTGACGCGGCCGCATCCTCGCTGCTGTTGCCTCGTGAAAGCGATAGACGCAGGCTCGGTGTCTTCTCCAGCCCCGTGAGATAGCCAGCACCCTTGCCACTGCGCAAGCCGGTCCCTAGCCCCGTAGTGTTGCGTCTGGTAATGGGTCTGGAGCCGACAGGAGATGCCGCTCTGTCTGGCCTTGGCGTAAACGGATTGACGCTGGGCTCTGGGTCGACGCGGGCGGTGCGTCGCAATACTGTGCGGAATGGCGATGACACGACTGTATTTGGTCTCGCGGGCGTAAAAAGATCGCTGTTGCTCCCATGCAGCCCAGACGACCGCGATGAGTCTGACTGTTGCGGGAAGCGAATACGGTCGCCAACAGGCTGTGCGGGCGCGCGGGACATGGAATCACCGATGCAGATGGCAGACAAGTAATGGACAAATCGAGAAGAGTTACAACTCAGAATGAGAAAGCGTGAATGGAATATAACAACTTCTATATAAATATATAGGACCTGGTCTGTTCTATGGAGTGTCTAGAGGTATTGCTGTTGTGGACGGTGTAAAGGAGAAATAAAGAAAACCAGTGGTGCGCTGTTGGCCTTTCTGAAGGCGTCTAGAAGGAAAAGCTAATACCGAAATAGACTGAATAAGGAATGCTTCAATTTCCGACAACGTAAATTAAGAGGTTGCAAGTGAAAAAAGTTCTCTAAAAGAAAGAAGAAAATAAAGCGACGTAAAAATAAATAGACGATATTGAGCAAAACTAGAAGCTTTTTTTTCTTCTACACAAACGCGTGGTGCAACGAGCGCGCTGTTGTAACTGTCCAAGCTGATCCAGGGTGCTAATCTGGGGGCATTCTCTAATCTGATGAAGGGAAGGAGCCTAAAGGCAGGCCATCCACAGCTTGTTTTCCAGAAAGAGTGGTGAACGGCAATTTTAATATTTATGATGATGGCAGTGACAATAAGACATTAGAGAAAAAGGTAAGGAGGTGGTAGAATCTACGTGGATTTTGGTGTTTCCTTGCGCTCGGCGTTGATCTGCGCAACGACGCTGCTGACCAGATGCTGCATGCGCGCGGCCTCCTTGAGGTCGTAGTTCATAGATCTGAGCCAGGATGGATCCATGGGCTGCGGCGGTGCAAAGTCGGCAACAGGAGCAGATACGTTTGCAAGGCGACCAAATGCGCCGTAGTCGCTGTCGGGGGCTGCGGCTGCGGCAGCCTGGTCGGGCGGTGCGTAGAAGGCAGGCTGGACGCCGCGTCTCCGCATGGTCTTGAAGAAGGCGGGCGGGCTCGGGACGTCATCGTAGACATAGCAGTATCCGGGACCGCTTGTTAACAGCGTGGTTCCAACCTCCTCGCCATAGAACGGCATGATGGATTTGGCTGTTACTGGCTGGCGCGCCGAGTCGAAGCCGTCAACCTCGTGGAAGCGCTGCTGGTCGCGCGACTGCCACTCGGCCCAGATCTTGTCGATGGTTGCGTGATGGAGGAAGAATAGGACATCAACGGGCGCCCACATGGTCTCAAAGTCGCCGCCTAGCCCCAGATGCACGATGCCGTGCGCGCCGTTCTCGATGCGCGACCGGAATTGCGCGTGTGACTTTGACGTATTCATGACGTCGCGCACGGCACGCATCGGCCAGAACGATCCGGTCGATGTGCCATAGCGGTACTTGCGCGTCAGGCAGCTGCGCGTCGGATAGTTGCGGCCCCAACGTGCCATTGCGCCGTCAACAACGCAGCTATCGCCCGCGCGTCCGTTGCCGCCAAAGTACGACGCGCCCAGAACCGGATCTGCCAGCGGGTTCTGCCAGTACGTGGCCCAGTTCCAGTACGGCAGCACTACATCTGGGTCGATTTCTTGCATCAGCACCTCAAAGTGTCGTAGGAACCGTCGGTGCCACGCAAAGAATTGGTCGTTTCCGTGCACTTGATGTGAGATGTGATCATGCATGCTGCCGAATCCGTCCATCCACCCACGTCGGTGCATCTCGTGTACCACATGGATGAAGCGCTGCAGCTCCGCCGGCGCAAGCGTCGTTATGTCGCGCCGCACTGATGTGGTCGAGCATCCCGATGTCAGCTGCGGCATCGGAAACACTGATTTTGCTGCTGCCGAGCTAACAGCCGCCGCCGCCATTACCACTGCAATGCAGATGTACCCAAGCATATCCTTGTATATTTGCTGTGTCGATGCGGGTTGTGAGTGTAAATGTAGGCGATTTTTCTCTTTTCAGCTTTTTGTACTATATTTCAAGGCAACAATCGACTGTGTGTGCGCCAATAAAGCGGCATAAGAAATCTTTCAAATGTAGAGAGCTGGAGAGAGGGTTTTTGAGAGACGAAAAGGAAATTTAAAGATAATATAGACGAAAGGGGAAAAGGAAACACGAGTTTGCTTGCAACCTTGGCAAGATGTCCATGGAATAAATATTGCCATTCGCTTTTGTCGATGCTGTTTTCGGCTTGTTCAGCCGCCTAGTACCCGTTCCTTCTTAGAACAGACATGCTTGTTCAAAACATGTGGAGAAGAGTAAGAATTGAAAGTCAAGAATCAATTCAGCAAAAAAGGGAAAAAGCTTACAGCCGCAGACGCAATATCTAGATAATGCGCACTGTAGCTTCTGAATAGGAAAAAAACTGAAGTATTCTTAGTCATGAGTGGAGAGGAGAAGGTGTGCAAGTGCATTTATAATGCACCATATGGCTTTAGAATTGAAATGTGGGGAAAGTATAGAAAAAAGAGGGGGAGTATTCTATATTATCTCCTTGTTATAGAAATCCACATGTGGGTAAAGAGCTCAAGCACCCTGCAGGGCAAGCCATACGGCAACATCTCCTTTTTCCAGGTTGGAGATGGGATGTTGAGCAACAAGGAAGCAAGACCAAGACTGGTCGATATTGTTTTCTGGCGTAAAAGACAGCGGCCACTATCAGATTATCCATGCTACTATGCGTCACAATACACGAGGCACGCGTGCCTTGCCGTTTGTTGCATGGCCCACTTGGCATACAGTATTGTCTAGGCACTCTTGTCGTTAGATCGCAGCACATGGCGTGCACCGGGAACACTAACAACAAAACATACATATTCTCCATGTGCTAAGCAAGAGAGAGTGAGCATTATTTTTGGAAGGCGTATCTGTTAGCACCGTAGCATATGCATGTTGCAGCCAGAAACATCTCTTTTCTACAGAACATTCTACACCAGTTCCCAATCTGCCATTGCAAAAGGGGCCAGCGCGCAATGCTCAAAGATCGATAGCCTCCGCTGCTTGTTCAATGCAATGGCACATTATGCTCTTTGGAATTTTCTGAGAATTTTGCAAATGCAGGGGACCACGTAGAAAAGAACGTTCTATTCAAGACCAAAGCATGATTTAGCCCAAATTGTTATCATAAAGTCGTAGGAGATGTATTTTATTAGTCTTGTGTCACCAAAAAAGAAAAGAAAAGAAGGATACCATCCAACGGAGAGGGTTGGCTATGGTCGGGTAAAGGAGGCAGGAGTAGATAACAGACCCCCGCCCATCTCTCTTCCATCTTCCAGGCCATTTCAACTCCCCCCCTTTCTAAACAGCATACGGCGACAGATACCCAGCCTTGTTGAGTGCCTCAACCATTTGACGCGCACGCTGCTCAACAGCCTTGACCTCAGTGGAATTGTAATGCATCATATTAAGCCACTTGTCAGTGAGCGTCGAGAACATAGGCATCTTTCCGCGCTTGCTCTCGTCGGGCTTTGGCGCAACAAAGGCAGCGGCGGCAACGGTGTCGGCCGCCATCGGCTGCCCAGGAAGAATCGATGACATTTCACTCTCAAGAAGGTTGTTTGAACCGCTGGCAAACGAGGGATAGTACTCCTTCAGCAGATCTGGAGGCAGCTCCTTCACGGCCTGTGTCTGTGCGCTTGGCCGCCTGATGCACTTTTGGCGCTTGGAAAGAGCGTTGGCATCGCCGTTGGCGTCCTTAATGGTGTCGTATGTGTAGCACATGTCGCCGTATCCGAGACGCATCACAGACACCACAGGCGCATCCGAGAGCAGAACATTGTCATCCAGGCTGACTGTTTTTCCGCTGGTATCGGTGCCGTCATACATGTATGTGCGGTCGTCGGGGCTGATCGCCTGCCACTGTGCCCAGTAGCGGTCGCAGTTCGAGTGGTGCAGCCAAAAGACCGGATCCATTGGCGAGTACATTGTGTTCATGTCGCCACCCATGCTCAAGTGGATGATTCCGTGGATGCTGTTTTCAATCGATGCACGGATGTCCGAGTAGGTCTTTGACACTTGTATGGTGCTGGTGATAAACTCTGGCGAATACCACGACGGGATGTTACCACCGCCGGTGAACTGGCGCTGGAAGCAGTGTGGGTCCGGATACACGAGCTGCCAGTTGGCAGCAATGCCATCAGTCACGCACTGTGTGTTGGAGTCGCCATTGCCACCCAGATAGTTGGGTCCCAAGGCTGTGCTCGTCGACGGGCTCTGGTAGTCGATGGGCTCGTTCCAGTAGGGAATGGCTACCGAGGAGTCGTATCTCCTCAGAATGTTCTCATAATCGCGCGTAAACTTGCGATGGAACGGGAAAAAGTTGGAGTTTCCATGGGCTGTGGTTGCAACCATCGTGTGGAGATAGCCGAACCAGTCGACCCATTTGTCCTTCTGCGACTTGTTCACAGCGCTCTTGTACGCCTCCCACTCTGCCGAAGAAAGCGTGCGCACTTCTTTGCGCACAATGACTTCAGAGCAGGCTGTATAGGGTGCTGCGTTTGCAGGCGGGGTCAGGCCAACCGCCTGCTGAGCGCTGGCAAGCACAAGGCCAAGAACAAGTGTAATCAGTTTCATTAGTGCGAGGAGGGGAGGAATACAGGTGAAATGTCAATTAAAAACGGCGAAAGGAGATGATATAGTAAGGGTGGGAGGAACGTGATAGCAAGTGATGTTAGGGAGAGCCTGAGAGCTACTGTACAGCAAGCGGTGCAGGCTATACAGACAGCAGCTACGCTAGAGAAATAAGGAGTGGACGCAAGGGGAAGAGAAGGGTATGAGGCTGGAAAGGACACGCAAACAAAAGCGAAGATGTTGTGCTTAAAATGCAAATAGTATGCGTTCCAGCGCAACTAGATATTATTAAGACAGAACGCTTTAGAGAGATAGAGTAAAGGGAGGTATAAAGGACGTAAGAGATAAGGTGTGGAAAGTAGACCCAGGTAGAAAACAAAAGAAGAGGAGATGCGTCGAATAAAGTAAGAGGGCGGCTCTAAGATTAGAGGATATATACGAAGAGAAACCAAGGAACAGCAGGAGAAAAAAACAAAAACCCGAAAAGAGAAACCCGATCATATTCTTCTGGGTATGTCTTGTTTTGGTCCCTGACAAGGTTTGCTAACGGTTTTTCCTTTCTTTCTTTTACAGCTTGGCAAGCAGCATTTGCTCCCCCTCTCCCCATCTCTTTCAAAGCGTCAGTCTGTTACTTTCAAACTCTAACTTACAAAGAACAAAAGGCCCACAGATGCGTAATTGCGCTCGCTGAGGGAATGTCGTACGTTTTCATGACCATGTTCGGAATATCATTTTTTCTTTCTCAAAATTTGTAAATAAAGATATGCAAAGAAACGCCCAGGCTGCCTTTCCTGACAACTAATCGCAACCTAAAGGCTGGCAACAGGAAAATTGGGATCTTCGTTCTTGCATTGCTCTTGTTTCCTGTCAAGTCTTTTGACTGGAATACCACCGCATGCCTATGATGTAATTGGACCAATCTGCATATGTGGTCTTTTTTGTTTTAGCAAATCCGGAATTTTGTATTACTTTTTTCTTGACGGTCTTGGTGATGGTGGGGGATCTTTTTCAACTGATTGAAAACAGTAGAATGAATGAATGGATGGATGGACGATGGTTTCTAGCAGTTTATGCTTAAAAAGCCAGCCTCTGGTCTCTGGCATGCTGTCTGGAAGTGATGTGCCATCGCAGAAGGCAAAAAGCGGTTGCTTCATTTTGTATGTATTCGTAAGTTCAGGCCGTGTTTAAGAACGTAAACAGGATATTTCGATTGGAGATAAAACTCACAATAAATAGACAGCGTATGCTCGGCTTTGTTTCATTTCCGACACCAGCACACTCTGAACAACAAATAATGTTGTCTGAAAGATTGGCAAATCCGACAATCGCTCCAGAAGGAATTCAGCAGCCTCAGTATCGTGCCATATTGCCAACGACATATCTATATGTCGCGCTTATATTCAACAATACATATTTTGTTATTCCATCATTTTTATTGCCTATAAACACTACTTCCTGGCTTGTCATTTGCTGTGAGTGAAATGTCAAAGAAAAACATAATTGCAGGCATTTCGGATATAGAAGCCGCATGTGTTGAGTCAATTGTTTGCAGTTGCGGAAAACAAAATCAAATACATGAAAGGAAGATGTCATTTCCACGACCTGCAATGAGAGCCCATCATCATCTATGAACATTGTACAATCTGTACAATAGCAGCTCTTGGCAAGGCCATGGAACACAAATGATCCACAGCACAGTTGATGGCTGTATTCGGGTTGTTATTCATGAATTCGAGTGGTTATTATATGACTACAAATCTAGTTACTCTATTGCTTTTCTTTCGTTTCGCTAAGAAGCATATCGCGTACATCAATTGCAGCAGTCTCAAAGGCCTGTGCAAAGCGGTCCGAATCAAGGCCATAGCTGCTGCGGATGCACGTGGTGTGTATAATAAGGCTGTCCTTGCGGATGTTGTAAGCGATACCGTAGCCCTTTGGCGTCACCGCGCTCCATCCGTAGCTGGTGAAGTTCTCGCTCGATATCTGCGATGTCGACAGATACCAGTGCGACGAGTAGCTGTACGCTGGGTCCTCAAACACTTCGGGCTTCTGCTCGCCCGGCCGCAGAACCATGCGCAGGCCAAGCAGATGCCTATCAACGCCGCGTCCTGCAACAGCCTCGCGTGTGAGTCTGGTGTGCTTTTCCAGGGCCAGGCGGAAGAGCCGGATGCGCTCCTGTGTGGTTGTGCTGGAATCTGCCAATGCGCGACACCACGCTGTGCTCTCGTTGGTGACAGACCGACACGTCTCTGTGCGGCCATGCAGGAATGTGCGGGTCATGCTGGACTCGTAGGTCGGCCTGGCAGCGCCATGGAGTCTTGTGTAAGCGAGCTGGATCACCATCTGAATAAACGCATCAGGCGAGCATCCGAGGCTTTTGATCTGCTCCTTGCCGTACGTTGCAAAGTTCAGCACGTTGAGGTGTTGCTTGGACACTCCAGCACTGAATACAGACTCGGCCTTCTTTACAGCATTTGCAACTGCTGGAGATGTGACAAACGGAAGAGGTGCAAAAGGTGTTGCACACATGGCATTTGATCCAGCCCCCTCCTCCTTCTTATTCTTGTAGCGGATAACATACTCGACAAGCCGCAATGTCGGTGTCCCATCCATCATCGAGTGCTCGCCACAGAAGCCCGCCCGCGCATTGTCGGTAACAACAAACTGACACGGCTTGTCGGCCCAGCGACTGCGACCGTCACCATGCCAGATAGCGCGGCTAAGTTCCTCACGAGTCACCGGTGTGCTCTTCTCCAGCGAAAGAAGAAACGCTGACGATTCGATGGCGTCAAGCGTCACTGCGTTGACTGAAGACGCCTGGAGAAGAGCCTTCCGACTGTCTGCCCACGAATCCCGATAGTCAGCAGTCAGAATTCCTACTGGGACAGCAGCGTTTCTGTCAGCAGCAGCAACAATCCGATCCAGGGTTGCTTCTATCTCGGCCATGCTCAAAGACACGCCGTTGTGACTAAACGCAAAGGAGAAGAACTGCCCGTTGCGCGCAACCACCACGGTCTCGTTGCCGCTGTATTGCACGATGCGGCAGTAGTCGGAGGGCTTGTCTGGAATGCGGCAGGCATTGAACATGAACTTGTAGCTATGGCTGCACAACGGCTTGTCCTTGGCCATCTCTGGCTCCAAACTGCCATCGGCTAGCATTTTGCGGAACGAGATGACTGCACAGATTATCTTTGCCGCACGCTGGTTGGGCCTCACGCACTCGGGGTCGTCGTTGAACGAGTAGTGGTAGCTGACGTAAGGAATCAGCGGATCCCGATACCCCATGTAGCTCAGATTGTTCCACCACTCCTCCAGCCAGTTCGGAATGCTAGGGTCGCTTGCGCGTGCCTCGAGTCGGCGTTGGAGCTCCTTTGCCAGTGCTGATCTGCCAAACTCTTCGATCACACGCTTGCTGTGTGCGAGCCTGTCTGCGGAGAGAAGGGGCTCGAGCGACTCTGCATATTTGGCAAGCGTGGCGCTGAGCTCGGGCACCGGAAGTCTGGACATCTGGGCCTGGTACTCGAACAGCTTCCCGTACTCGTCATCGATGCTTCGTGAGCTTGCGGGCATCTTTATTGTCGGTTGCGCAACGGACAGGCTGCTTAGCGGAGAGGAGGGAGCAGCAAAGTCGACTGGGCAGACCTACAAGTATTATCGTCAATGAATCAATGACGCAGTAATGGCAATATAGACAGGCGGGATTGTTAAAGCAAGGGTGCAGTCAAATTAGTCCCTTTAGTAATATATAACGGCTTATTTCGTAACAAACAATGAAGGAAAAGCATAAAACAAAGCGCAGAACAAAGAGAACTACCCCCAAGAAGAAAGGGGATTCTGAGCACAGTAAATAAATGCAGACTTACGGATTAAAAAAGGACCGCTATCCATCCCTCCCAATATCTCTCGACAAGAGCACATGATTTTGCATGCGCAGTAGTTTAGGAAAGGGTGGAGAACACATAGTGAGCCTGCCAGCCATGAGAGCCAGTTGGAACTTCCCAACCACCGCGCTTTCATGTGACAGTCGCTGGCCCAGCCAGGTCCGACTCAGAAAAAACAGACGGGGAAATGGGACAAAGCTAGTCTAGAAAGTATGTGCACACAGCCATCGGTCTGTTTGGACTTACCTTGTATGCTGGCAGGTTCCTCAGCCTGCGCGTAGACAGAATCGCAACCTTGAGCATGATGGATGAATGACGTCAAAAGATAAACGATAAGATATTTAGAAATTGGAGTGAAAGAGATCAGGTTTAGAGGAAAATTAGATCCCCTGATTCCTATTCATCCGAGAGGGCACAAAAAAAGCAGGGAAGTAGGGCGAGCAAATGAGCTATAGTAAAAGCCAGTGCAGGTGATCTTTGAAGTTGTTGTGCGCAGACGACTGATATTACAAGTTGCAAGCACCAGACGCAAGTATATATAGTTTATTCGAATGGGCGGAGGAGCTAGCGGAAGAGAAGGAGTGGTGGGAAAAGGAAGACCATGCTTGCTGGCGAGAAAGAGGAGCATGAATCTCCAAGGCCTGCGGAATGTCAATTGTCTCTGCACATGGCTGAACAACAGTCGCCGCTTATCTGCCTATCTGCCAGTCAGTGGGTCATACTCGAAACAACGACAGAAGCTTGCAAACGACAGAGACACAATGGCCAGAAGACGCAGGTGGCGTCAGTTGTCTGTCTTTCACATGAGCGGTGCAAAGAACTAAACCAGCAGTGTTCTTGTATACGATGCCATATCACATTGCCGCTAAATGCTGAGGCGCCATACACTTGTGCATACATTACATGCTGATTCTTCAGTTCTAACACACTATGTACCAGTTGTAATGGTGATTCCGGGCGCCTTGTGCTGCGGATCAAATTTGTGACATTTGAAACAGATCATTTAATCTAACGATGCTGAAAAGAAAAAAAAAAGAAGGAAACCGTCTAGTGCAATTACAGCTTCGGCTTGGCAGCAGTCTCGCTGAGCTTGGCAGCAACAACAGCCAGACGCATCTCACCAAGGGCCTCCTTGACAAGGTGGGCCAGATGGTCAGAGTTCAGGCCAAACCTGTTCTTCATTGCAGCAATGTGGAGGATGACAGAGTCCTTGCGGATCGTGTAGGCAACGCCGTAGCCGTCCGGAACGACCTCGCTGAATCCCCAGCCCTCAAAGTGCTCGCTGGACAGCTGCGATGTCGAAAGGTACCAATGCGAGGACTCGGCGTATGCAGGGTCCTGGAAGATCGCTGGCTTTTCCTCGCCCGGCTTGAGAGACAGCCGTAGGCCAAGCAGATGGCGGTCGACGCCCTTGCCCTCAGAGCAAGCCTTTGCATACGACCCGTGGGCCTTGACCGCAGCCTGGAGAGCAGCAACCTTCTCGCTAGCGCTCAGCAGCGGGTCCTCAAAGCTCTTGCAGAACTCGACGCTTTCGTTTGAGACAGAGCGGCAGGTCTCGGTGCGGCCATGGGCAAACTTGCGAGTGGCCGCAGCCTCGTAGGTGGCGCGGGACTGGCCATAAAGCTTGAAGTAGCCAAGCTGGATGGCCATCTGCACGAATCCGTCGGGCGAGAAGCCAAGCTTCTTGATCTCGTCCTTGCCAAAGCCCTCGTACTGGAGCACGCGGAGCTGGTGCTGGTCCACAACACTCTTGAACCGGCTACCTGCCTCTTCAATGGCACGCACAACCGGAGGCGGTGTCACAAACCTCAGCTGCTCGGGTGCAGGCAGACCGGCGCGAACGGCACCATTGCCCAAATCGACCTTGTTGTTCAGCGTCTGGTCAAGTATGTAGTCGTTCAGACGACATGTAGGCGTGCCGTCCATGCTGGAGTGCTCGCCCAGGAACCCCGCCTTGCCGTTGTCACATACGATGAACTGGAGCGACTTGTCGAACCAGCGGTTGCTGCCATCTCCGTGCCAGTAGGTACGATGGTATTCCTCACGCGTCACAGGGCGCGTGCTGTCAAGGCAAAGAAGGAATGCAGAGCTCTGGATCTTTTCCAATATCTCGGCATTCTTGGGAGACGCTTCGGAAAGCAGCTTGTAGTTGTCGGCCCAGAGATCGCGGTTGTCCGACGTAAGAATGCCAACAGGCACGGCGGCATCGCTGTCGGCTACCTCGACGACCCTGTCTAGCTGGCTTTCAATCTCGGCGGCAGACAGGAGCTGGCCGTCGTGGACAAGCTGCAGGTCAAAGAACTGATTGTTGCGGACAACGATGATGCGCTCGTTCTTTGCCAGGTCGTAGGTTGCCTCGTAATCGGATGGCTTCACGGGAATGCGGGTGGCATTGAACATGTAGCTGTAGCTGTAGCTGCACAGCGGCGTTGTGCGTGCCATCTCGGGAGCCAGCTCACCGGTTGCCACTTGGCGGCGGAACTCCCACGCAGCACGGACAATGGCTGCTGCCCGCTTCGTGGGCTCACGCCGCAGCTTGTCGTCCTTGTAAGCATAGAAGTAGCTGACGTACGGCACAACGGGATCGCGGTAGCCCATGTAGCTCAGGTCGTTCCACCACTCCGCCAGCCAGTTGACACGCCCTGGCTCGCTTGCGCGCGCCTCAAGGCGACGCTGGAGTTCCTTCCCCTGTGCAGACTGTGCAAACTCCTCGACGGTCTTTTTTGTCTTGGCAAGCTTCTCCTTCGAGAGCAGAGGTTCCAGCGTCTTTAGGTATTTGGGGAGGGTCTCATCCAGGGATGGCACGGGCAAGCGAGGCAGCTGCGCCTGGAACTCAAACAGCTTTCCTGATGTGCGATCGGACGGCTTCTTTTGTGATGTGGCTGATGGCATGGTTGTAGACTGCGAGCGAGAGAAAACAAGCGCTGAGGCCGGCGCTATCTTTGAGACTGTGGTGAGTGGACGGAATACAGAGGAGGAGGGTTTGAGTGTTGAAATTGCCTTGTACATTTCGAGACAGGCGTGAAAGAACCGGAAGAAAAGAAGAAACAAGAACGCAAAGCACTGCTAGTAGCGAACCAACAAACCGGGTGCTGTGGAGATGAAAGAAAAAGAAAAAAGGTCTAGCAGACAGGATGTATAGGCCTTTTATATGTTCTACGGAGAAATAGACAGGCGGGCGGGCGGGCGGACCAGACGAATGTAATTACAAGCTGTTAGCGGAGGTATATAAAATGTGTGTGAAAAACGGGGAAGAGATAAAGAATAGAACGTGAGCACAGGGACAAGATTCCAAATGAAGAACGTGAAAAAAAATAAAGAATAGCCGCACCACCGCTAAATTCCTATTATTTTCCGCGCACTCCACAAACGGAGGACCAGAAAAAGCCTCATGCCCTTTCTATTGTTTTTCTGCTTGTAAAGAGCCAGCAGAGGCCATTCATTGATTGGAGAGGCAGCAAGCGTGCTTACTTTGGTTTCTTTTTCTCTGGTTCATTACAGGAGAAACCAGAGTCTGGGAGAAAGCGTATGTTAAACCTCGGAGATAACGGATGTCTGATATTCGCCGCTTTATTGATCAGGAAAACCCGAGGACATCATGCTTTTTACCCCTTTGCTTGTGCTTAAAAGATAACGACAGGCAAGCAAAGATAAATGGTCAACTCCATTGATGACGAACCGCTGTTATCAGCACAACTCTATAATGATATAGGAGGTTGACTGTACAAGTAGCTGCCACGCATTATATCTGTATCTTTTCTTTGCCTACAGAGATGTTCAGATACCCAGATTCTGTGTTTACTATGTTAAATAAACATATTGCCATGTTCTTATCTTTGACAGCGATTGCAGTGCATGGCGATGAATATCTGTGCAGATAAAGACTCTAGATAGCTGTTAGAATGACGGCTGGGCTCGATCACAGGACCATCCACCAGGCCCCATCCGCTGGCACAATCGCCTACACCACCTCACCTCTAATGGCGGCTGACGCCAGCTCACTGCAGATAACATATAATCAGTTGCGTGTCTCCAAAAGAAGAAAAAGAAATTGAAAAAAGTCAGTCTTGATGTATGTTCTTTTTATTTTTGCTACTGACCAGACAGTATATCAGTCTTCATAGACAAAGAACAGACAAGGGGAGAAAATGAAGACAAGAGGATGTTTGAATAGACAATCTCTACATCCATATCTAGAGCTCGTAGCCCTCCGACTTTGGCTTGCGTGCATGCAAGAACGGAACCCCAAGTCCGCTGAGTAGCAGGCGACCGCTTGGATTGCGCAGTGCCGTGGTTTTGATGTTGACATAGAAGCCAGTGATCAGAGGAAACATGTCATAGACCATCTCCATCTCTGGGAACAGCCCGATCGCGGAGTTGTCAAACCCAAGAGTGAAGTTCCCAGCACCATCGCCAGAGTCCATCCGCAGTCCATTATACTCCTTCATTCGCGGCAAAACCACCTCAATGAGCTTGTCCAGAAACTCGTACATGCTGTCTCCCGTCAGCTCGACCTTTGCCGAGATCGGCATCCCCTTTCTGAGCTTCCAAGGCGCCGCGTCGTTCTTCGCCTTGATGACCTCTCCGCGCTTGCCCGTCAGCACCTGCAGCGCCATCATTGCCGACAGCAAATGATGCTTGTTCTTCAGCGCCTCTTTGCAGCGGATATGCACCGTCACCTTGTCCACATACGGCGAGTTGTGCGCTGTTGGTTCGGGAATCTTTGGCTTTGCCCGCCTTACAATCTTGTGCTTTCGCAACGGATTCGGCGGAGTGCCGGTCATGTTTTCCTTGAACTCCTTCATCCGAGCCTCCTCTGCTGCTTCGGTTCGTGCGCGAACACTTGGTGGCACGTATTGCAGAATCATCATGTCGTCACGCAGGGTGTTGTGGTAAAACTGATTCAGGCGAGCCTGGTACCCTTGCGCTGCGCTTGTTGTGAACAAACGTCCTGCTCCTGCACCAACCACCACCCTACGCAATCCTTGCATGCCAAACATTCCGGGAATTTGCTGTCCACTCTCGCGCTGCTTCTGATTAATGCAAATAAAGCACTGTCTAACACGTCTGTAATGGCAGAATCGACCACGAAAAAGTAGATAAATAGAAAGAAAGAAATAAGCACCTATGCTAACAACCAGAGTTGAATTCGAAACTAGCACAAACAAAAAACAGACTTTATCTCAATTTTTTAGCTGGATCCATGTAAATGTCTCGATCAACTCCAATCAGATCTGATTACGCTGTTATTGCACTGAAGAACACGCGCCCAAAACACCACTGCAAATGAACCAGCACAAGTCCGCTAAACCAGGGGTTCTCCAGAATCACAAACTCTTTTGCAAAACGCATTATTTTTTTGCTGCCTCTTTGCTTGTTTTTCTGAATTGTTTTTGTTTATTTATCGGGCTTTGGGGTTTTTGGATTTTGATAAAGTCGCATTTTCAACTTGTCATTTATTTATTGTACACGCACGCACCAAGCGCGCACTTGTTTATAGACAGCCTAGCGCGCCAGCATACTTTTCTGTTGTATCTTTTTGGTTTATTGCTACTGCCTTGGGCTGGTTCGTGTGCACACTCTTTTTCTGCTCTTATTTTTCAATTCAATTCTCAAAATCGGAGCATTTCGTCAATAGCGCCCTTTTCTGTATTCTACTTTATAAAGAAAATAAGCTTGTTCTATACCAACCTCTGGCTTCTGAACCTTTTTTGTTATTTTTTCCTTGTTCTCTCTTATGCTTTTTGTTCTTGTGCTGGCTCACGTAACAGTATCGACAACAACAACAACATTATATATTCACATTCGATAGTTGGTGGTTTCCAATAATGGACACTACTATGACGGCAAAAGACCAGATAGAAAGATTGCGGCGGGTCAGCAGCGATATCGCCGTCTCTCGTAACCTCCTTGAGCGCAGCTACCAGGTTGCCCTTTGTCTGGACCGACGCGGTGAATGGCCTTCCTACTTATCTGCTGCCGAACTACCATGGCTAAAAAGAGCTCTAGAGTCCCAATCGCTTTGGGAACAGTTTATATCACCACAACCTGAGCAATGGCGCTTCCATGCACCACCACCGCCGATATTTGAACTTGAACAGCCAAGATCGCGTGGCAGTTCGAAACAGGAAGCTGCAGGGTCGGGAACCAACTCTGTAAGAGCAAAGACGCCGTTATCCACTGCGAACCATGGACGGTCAGACGGTCATCCAACAAAGCGCGCATCACAGCAGACCGATCGCGAAAATGGCCAAGGCGAAGGCAGAGCTGGGAAGCCTGAGAAAAGGGCGCGTATTAATTCAGTAGTTTCCGGAGACTCGGACGAAGATATGCTATCGGTTCTGTCAGGCAGCGATATTGATATGGCGGTGTGGTCCAGGGAGGGCTCGATTGTCTTGGGCACAGGGTCGCCAGCGTCCGGGGCAGATGCGACAGAACCCAAACCAGCAAACAATGCACCTGCTTCCAACGACGTGTCTGCAGCCGAAAGTGCGATTACGTGCGTTCTTGCTGCGTTTCATGTCCGCACGGCGATATTTGAGCAGTATTTGTCGGTCCTGTACCACAGCAATGAATGTTCACAATGCACTCACCCGTCCACGGCTCTGACGGATCTTGTGAATGTTGAATTAGAGCTATTTGGAGACTCTTCCAAGAATTCTGGCGCGTGTTGCGATCTGATCGAGTCGTCAAATGCCATTGAACGGCGTGATGCAGACGCAGACCAAGCAGCCTTGGAGAGCAAAGTCGAAGCTCCTATGCCACTTGTCTCACGCGGTCTGGACGAAGATGAAGATTACGACGATGATGACAACGATGACAATGGCAATGGCAATGTCAATGGCACTGAAAAGAGTGCAAGTATTAGTGTCGGCCCAGCCGTAGATCTAGTCTCCAAACACAGCACCTTACCTCTGCAAAAGCCATCAGAAAATGCCAACGCCGATAAGCAGTTTCCTGGGAATTTGGATAGCGTCACTGCGCAGCTTGAGCATGGCTTAGGAATCTCCAAAACCGACTCTACAGGAGACACAAAAGTCTTTCTTGGCGGCGTTTTCCATACGCTTGACGAGCTTGACAATGTTGTATATGAGCACCAGGTGCGCGAGATGAATGCCAGACAGATAAAGGAGGTGATGGAGGAACGCGCAGCAGAACCAAAGGACATGTTGGTCAACAAGATCGGGTCGTTGCAGAACATGAAGAATCTTGCGCAATTTATCGATAGTCATCGTGACAGTGTGAATATGACTACGCGTGAGCTTAGCCACTTACTTTCCGAGGTGCGGCCCAAGCGTACAAAGTGGGCAAATGAACGGCGGATTGGCCAAGTGGAGCTATACGATGCGCTGGAGCACGTGCTGAATGAGCTCAAATCTATCGGCGAAGCAGCGGTTCCGTTTCTCAGCCAGGTAAAGCGTAAGGATGCGCCCGACTACTACAAGGTGATCAAGCAGCCGATGGATCTGGGTGCAATGGCCAAGAATCTTCGGAATGAGGCGTACAACAACAAGAAGCAGTTTATGGACCATCTGCAGCTGATCCATAGCAACTGCTACACGTACAACACCGATCCGGGCAACTACTATCGGAAAAGCGCTGACACATTGCTCTCGAAGGCCAAGCAGCTGATGGAGCTGGTTCCTGACATTGTCATTCGTGAAAAGGGCAGTACCGTGGACGATGGCCATACCGAGTACGGTGACGAAAGCGGAAACGAGTCCACAAGTGCTCGTACTAACTTTGGGAACCGGGAGGGATCGGTTGTGCCCGACGATGGCACTCCTGCACCTGGATCGGCGGATATGAGTATATCATTTGCCCATAGGAGCTCTACAGACGAGATCTCTACTGTGGATTGTGCTATTATCGCCAACGGCGCGTCCGTTGGAGAATACAATTCCATGCGCAACCAGAGAAAGATGTCTGCTTTGGCGCAAAACATACTGCGTGCGACAGAAGGCGGCGTATTTCCAGATAGTCCGATCTCAGTGCTTACCGACGGATACGAGCGGCCCCTGTACGAAAAGGTATGGCGCAACAGAGCCTCGCAACGCATTACCGAGTATGCCCAGCAAGCCGAAGAGGATGCGGAGAGTCTGTTTCCCGATCGTCGCATTATACCGCGCATGGCTACAAAAATGAGAGAGTTTTTTGCGTCTACCCACGATAACATCGAGCCTGTGGACGACCAGGATCTGCGTGTCATCGAACGGCAAGCGGACATGTCAGAACTGTGTACGGTATATCCGCTGGTCCAAGGAAGCAGTGACGCGGCCGATATACGCCGACGGAACGAGGAACTTGACAGAGAGAGAAAGGAATGGATACGGTGCGTGGAAGAGCTGCAGCACCATCAGTGGAAGTTTGTAAGCGAGTGCGAGCCGACAGCTGGGCTCCCATGTCTAGAGCCGCTCGAGGCGCAGATGAAGAGGGGCGGCGTTTTGTGCTGGCTTAACGACGACTGCGAGAAGGCCGTTGGTCAGACTCTTGGCGACACTGTTGGTTCTAATCAACAGCTGGATAAGGACAGCCGGCCGACAATAGAGGCGTATGCGGCTGGTCGTTTTCCTGATAACACAATGTGGCGAGAGATGGCAGACAGCGTTGAGAGGCTGCGAAGCATCCGTGGGATTGACAACAAGATATGGGCGGCCAAGCTAAATATCCCTATTGGGTACCTTCGGTCGAGGGGAGGTGCAAACGGTGGCGACAGCAGTCAGATGGTTCAGAATGAAGAGGATGTTGACGTTCGAACCGTCCGTGAGCTCCACGGGGACTATCCCACACGGCCAGATCCAAAGATCGCCCTAGAGGTTGGCTCGGCTGGGGCATACAAACTGCTTCAGCGCACTGTCGCCTTCATGCTGCTGCATCTAGGCTTTGAGGCAGTGACTGCGCCAGCAATGGCTGCTATGGTCGAGTTTTTTGTTGACTACATAACCAACCTGGGGCGCACATTGCGGACGTACATAGACAAACATGGGCGTACAATGAGCACTGAGGCGATACTTGCACACTCGCTCTACTCGAACGGCATCGAAGAGCTAAGTGAGCTGGAATATTACATGCGTGGTGAGCTGGGCAGATACTCTAACAAGCTGGAGGATCTGGAAAAGAAGCTGACAAAGTCGTACCAGGACACTGTGTCGGATGGGCGGCCGGGAACTTCAGCTGTGGATTCAGCAGCGCTTGAAGGAAGCGATGCCTTTGTCACTGGGATGATCAGCGGGCTTGGCGATCTTGGCGAAGACTTTTTCGGCTTCAAGGAGCTTGGACTGGACAAGGAGCTTGGACTTGAGCATCTTAGCGTTCCACAGAGGCTGTGGTATGGCAGGAGTGCTACACAGGACGAATCTGCCACGCAAGTGCCGCAAGAGCAGCAGAATGCAAACTCGTCGCCCGATGCCTGGGAGCCTATAACCGGGACCGAGGGCCATATTGGGCTGCTGCATTCGTTTATCAATGAGAAGCTCAAGGCTGCTAACAGTGTCAGCTCGCCTGGACCTGACGAGAAAGCAGGCGGCGAGGATGGCAGCGACTTGACGGTTGCTGCGGGCGAGGAAACAACCAAGGATGATGCCTCGGCACAGCAGTCTGCAGATGTAGAACGAAAAAGACACCCGATTCCAGAGGACGAGAGCTTACCGGTCAAGGCTCGTTTCGGCGCATCGCGACCAAAGGCGCCACCGCCAAACTACCTGACTCATCCGCGCACACACATGCATGTGGGGTCTGGAAAGTCAGCAGCCCCGGCTGGAGGAAGCCGGTCGTCGAAGAAGAAGCCATCCAAATCAACGGCTGCAAGCAAGACAACAGGCGGAAGCAAATCGGCAAAAAAGAAGGCTTCGGCCGCAGCGTAAAATGGCATATATCCTGCTGATTTAAAGACCAGCGTATCAAAACGGGAAATTGTTTTTAAGCATTCATTAACGCAATAAATATAAAAGACAAGGCGGGTAAAGCAAGTTAGCTGTAGAGAAAAAAAAACACTATATAAAATCTTTGGTTGGAAAGCCAAACAAACAGTTACTGTACTGGACATAAGACAAAATGATAATAATGTTAACGTTATTTACATCCGTGTGTCAGAAGACATATGTGTAACATTCAGCAGATCAGGAATGCTGTGCCGGATAATGGTGGTTTTCTGACTTTAGAAGCTGCTGCTGCTGTTGCTGTTGCAGTACCTGGGGTTCGCCTTGGCGAGACGGCAACTGTGGATGCGAATGCGGCTGGGGGTGTGTCGGGAGCACCGGTGGCTGTGGCGACATTGGTGTTGGAATGGTGCGCCGGCGACGCTGGATATTGACAATTCCGTCGGGATAGTCCCGCAAGAACTGAGGATGCGAGAACATCCACCAGAGCTTGCCATCGGGATCCGGAATCTTACGGCGCTGGTCCGTAAGTCTTGTGAAGCGGTAGTCGTTGAGGTTCTTCTCGATCGAATGGTAGTTTTGTGCGCGGAGACCAGCGGCCTGCAAGCAAGAAAGCAGCTTATCGGCAGACGAGAACTTGAATGCCTTCCCGTCCTCGCACCAGCGGATCCACGACTCGTTATCTGGATTGCTGATGATGCGGTGGAGAAGAATGGGGAACAGCGGTGTGTCGCTGGTGCGCTGCCGCTGCGCGGATGTGAACGAACGGTTGCGGATGTTTGCATTTCCAAGGACATAAGGCAAAGCGCTGCTCTGGGTATATGCGTCGTTGTTTTGCATGCTGTCGGTGCTCTGTGAGCGGCGCCGAGCAACGTTGACATCATCCATCGTGGCAGGGAAGCTGTGGGTGGTTCTGTGAAGGCTGGCAGATGGGATGCTGTCTGGTGTGAGCGCAGCGCCGCTGATGGGCTGCGAGGGACTGCCGGCTGCTACATTGCCATGGATCGGGTAGCGTGCTGGCGGCTGCATCTGAGGCTGTGATTGGGGTTGCATCTGCTGCTGGTATTGATAGTGTTGCTGCTGTTGATATTGCCGCTGCTGCTGCTGCTGTTGCTGGCTGTGATATGCGTACTGGTGCGGTGGCGGCTGTGAGTAAGGATGCATGCCGAATCCAGTACCAGGCATGCTGTTCGTCCCGGTTATCCCAAGCGCAGGTGGAACGGTATGCGACGATGTCGAGTTGCTGGATGCCGTTGAGCTGTAGGCATCACCACTGACTCCAAAGCGTGGCTGTGAGTTTGGATCGTATTTTGGAACCGGTTGGGCGGCATCGACTCCGTGGTAGCTCTGCTGCTTTGGCGGACTAGCTAGCTCCATCAGCCCAGCCATCCCCGTAAGCTCGTCGTCGCGATACTTGGCGCTATTGGCAGGCGACGCGTGGATTGGCGGCAGCTGCGAAGTGTCGCGGCGTGGAGGTGTCGCTGATGTTGATGAGCTGTAGTACGCAGAGGCTGCATTGCCGGCGTACTCCCGTGGCCTATCCTCCGCTGGCGACAGCAGGGTGCTGACTGGAACAGAGCTAGGACCTGGGCTGCCTTCATCATCGCAGTCCATTGCGCTGCCACTTGTGACAGCCGTCGTAGTCGACGATGGTGATGTCAGAAAGTGGATTGTGGTGCGATAATCGGTCGTGCTGCTTGTAGCGCTATTGGGAGTGGTAACCATGGTCTTGTCTGCCAAGGGTCTTTTTTCAACCACAATATCGCTGCCGTAGCTGTTGTTGTTGTTTAAGTTGTTTCTGCTATGATGCTCGATTTTAGAATCGCCGGTAGCCATATGCGGGCGATCGTCGTTCATCGCAGGGCGGCCGTTGTATATGTGGTAGCGGTTGTTCTATATTACAGTATGTATATATTTGAATGCAGCCATAGAGCAAAAGTGTATACTGTTAGAAATGAATCCTGTTTCCTGTGATGACAGCGCAGATAGCCCCATACCAGGTATAAAGAACAGCATGCAAAATCGCTAGTAACAAGAAGGCAAATATGTGGTTTGACACGTATATGCACTGTAATAGTACTACTCATTAATGCTGCCAGCAAGAATTCGTGGTGTTGGTTGACTAATCAGTATCCAAAGCCTCCCTTCATAGCAGCAGCAGCAGCAGCAGAAGAAGAAGAAGAAGAAGAAGAAGAAGAAAAAGAAGAAAAAGGGCCAAGCAATGCAGAAGCCTACACGGCTGATGTGCAGGTAGAATGTGATCTCGGAAGAGTCATGCAGAATAAAATAAAGAGGTGTGGGAAGTGGCAGTAGACAAACAGGCATGGCAGGCAAGGTAAAAGAAGGTCATCAATTATATGGCTGTACGCGGCAGATGAATGAACTTTCTCTCTCTCTGAATTATCATTTGGATATACATAATACAATGGAGAAGAGAGGCGTGAGCGAGTGACAAGACAAGTCATACTTTGCTCTCTTTTCTTCCAACGTCTTGGCTTTTTCTTTGTTTTACCACGCAATATTAGCACACCGTCATCCCATCACTAATAGAAAACATGTAAAGGATCATTCATCTCCACATAGCCACCCTAGCATTAACAAGCAATGCAAAAAATATAGCCACCACAGTACGTCAAATGAAGGGATTGAAAATACTGGACAAGCTTGCTGCATGCAGCTTTGACAAGAAAAAAAGAAACAGTTTCCCTGCGCTGTTCTCATTCACAAGAATAGCAGTTGCTTTTGGATTTATTCATCCAAAATCGGAACTGGATGAGAAGGCCATGTGTTTCCGTTTCTTATGTTTTTCCCTGGCCATTTTCTTGTTTCTTGGTTTAAATGCACAACAACAGCGTGATCACACGCCTATCCCCCTTTCTCTCCCTTTTATATATCACAGTCGGGATCCTTTTCCTATCTCTTCGTCAGATAGTGAAGCTAATGTGGAGCGAGTGACGCAAGATCGTGTTTGCATATCTGCGTATGCGGCAAAAAAGGAAGGATGTGCAGCCAATGTGCATGACATAATTGCTCGTCAGGCTTGACGATGCACACTGTGCAAAAGAAATAAAGCAATGCACGAGCGAAAGAATGAAAAAGAAAAGGAGAAATAAAACAGGTGCTCGCTTTGGAAAATGAATTATACAACACATAATCACCTCTGCACATTGGTTACTTTGTTGGTAGGAGGGGCATGGAGAAAAGAAAAGAAACAGAACAAAGGAGCATAGAAAACCACGAATGTTTCACTTACCATTGGTATATAATGCCGCAGATATGTGTTGAGTTGCGTACGCTCTGCCGTTGCTATGTTATTCTCTGTGGATAGAATAGGAAAAATCAAGCGCAATAGAGAATGGTATTAGTGTATATGTTAAGTAAGGAGAGATCTTGTTCTTGTTCTGCAGTCCTTTGCAAAACATCCAGCGTATACCAAATATAAAGGGTGTCAGCAAGAGAAAAAGCGAGGGGGAGCTGGTTGAACCTGCAGGGCTACGTCTTGACAATGGGACAATGTCGTCTTCCTGTTCTTCTTTTTCTCAGGAGTTGGATATACCTTTACCGGCGATTGACGGGGGAAAAGGATATTGTTGGGATGCTGTTCTGAAGAAAGACAGATGAAAAAAGTCGAGGCGTTAGTGCAAATGCTGTGGAGGCGTCTCGGACGATTGCAGACGACTTTGCTATGTTTTGCCTTCTTCAGGAAAAAAAAGATGATTACTGAAGCGTATAATTGCAATGGAGAACAATGGCAATGGCCAAGGACGCTACTGACGATGTGTTACTGTTGGAGTTTTTAGGGCTTGCAGGCGCTCCACAAACAAAACAAACAAAATCAATATGAAAAAGAGGGAAGTCGTGCCAATATAAATAAACAAGAGTGGATAGAAAAGAAGCGTAACGACTTTTGCAAGGCTGTGAAGGAGTAATAGAGTAATGGAGAAAGAAAAGAAAGAAGAAACAAGTGGATTAGACTGAGAAGAACAAAAAAGAGGGATTGAATGCTGATAGGCGGGATGAAAGCGAGAATCTCTTTTTCATGAAATGGCATGGAAGCACGAAGACAGGGTAGGAAAAAAACAACCTGCAAATGTACAGAAATGGAAGGCAGACAAAAAGAAGACATAAAATAAGAGGATACCAAAAACAAGAATAATGAAGTCAATGAGAAGGACATACAGAGAAGAAAAGAAGATAAAGCAGATTTTGGTGTGATATTGTTCTTGTCCGTTTTTTCACAAGTATGAAGCTCAGTTGCTCTTCTCCGGCATACAGAACACATGTAATGCATCGCAGCAAGCAGAGAAAAGAGGGGATAGAAATTGCATATGAAGCCTGGTGGTACTGTTCGGCGGGTCACCTGGGCACAGACACTGTTTTTCTTTGCGTCAAGCTTTTTTTACTTACTGGAATCAGCCTGGAAGTAGCTGTCTGCAGATGTGGCCTACGTCTGCGTCTTGCTCGTGTGGTTCTTGGCTGAGAAGTGGAGAACAATAAATAAACGAATAAATAAATAACGAGTGTAATGCTGACGTTTGGGCAGTGGGGGCGTGGTCTCTTGTTTAAATGCTGCTAGGAACGAGAGAGGTTCAATCCATGTCTTGCTGTAACCTAAGGCAAAGAGCAAAATAAAACAGGTCTGACGTGCAATCCGAAACTATCTGCTGCACACGGAACTAGATGCGTGTAATAGAATGCAGGCGTATGCGACCCTGCTATTCTAGCTATAGAAAACTTGTTCGGGCTTGTCCTTTGCTTTTGAATCCTGCGATTGAGCTAAAGGAAAAACAAGACGCTAAAGAAGGGATAATGCCTGGCGGGATGACACCACCAGTAGTAATGCTCTTGGTGGAATAGAAGAAGAAGAAGGTAAGAGGGGTGGAGGTGCCAGAAATGCACGCAGGAAGCCAATAACGATTTATGAAGGCGTGATATGTGAAGAAGAAAAGCGCTTGTGACCTCCTTTCTTGGTGGCCGTTGTTTCTTTGTTGTTTGTTGTTTGTTTGATTCTATCCCACAGAGCGCCCAAACAGAACAACCAAAGAGACGGGGTGGTTAGCCGCAGAAATAACAGTGACTTTTTTGTAATTTATCACGGGTCTTTGTCAAAAAGAATATCTGCGTCCTTTTTGGATTGTCAGCACCACAGTCAAATCCAGAACCTTGATGAGGCAGGATTATGAGATGTTGGAAATCTCCGCTTCCCCTTTTTCCTTATAGAAAAAAACAATGTCTGGTTTTCTGGGATGTGATTAGGCGTGATAGGACGTGATATGGCAACTTTTGAATAAATGTATCCCTCACGATTGCTGTTTTTTTTCTAGTTTTAGACAAAAGAAAAAGACGAGTCTGGCGAACAGAGCTAATTATGCACAGAGAGATAAATGGCAGAGTTTTGTACACGAATAGCCCAGGATCCCAGATGAAGGAGGAAATGTTCTGCTTTTATCTGCAACGCCGACGGTGTGGGTAGCAAAGAAAACAAAACACCAGGACTTTGGTATGCGAAAGAGTGGATATGTGGCAACTACAAATGCGGTGGGGGGAAATGTTAGGAGCTGTGGCTGGCAAACAAGGACGAGCTGCTATTTTGGGGAAAAGAAGAATGAGAACAACGCACTCTAGACCTGATCGGGAGTGGGAAATAAGGCGACTAGAGCCAACACCCAAAATGAGTATAGGAGGTGCCTGACTACGGTAGCGTGAGCTGGAAGCAATGCCGCTTGAACCAAGCGTGAAAGGGCTTTTTTTATTTAGCAAGTTGGACACAAGCCTTCCGTGCCGTGTAAAAAAGAAAAAGAAATGAAAAGGAAAGGAAAGAAAAAGAAGAGAAGGAAAAGAGGAGAAGAGGACGACAAGCAACAAGGACAGAGAGACAGAACACACAAGACACGCCCAGCTTTATTTGGAACGACGACGAAGTCGACGGTGTATGAAGCAGCCAGGTGACGCTGCTGCATTGTAGTACATCAAGCGAAAAAGAGAAAACCCGGGTCCACAACGCCCCATCTCTGCCCGCCAGCCAGCCAGCCATAAAAAGGGCGGGAAAGAGATCCAGGATGAGCACAGCGAAGCTGTTCAGAACCTTGAATTGCGCCTTCCCGGCCCTGTCTGCCTTGCTTTGCCTTGCTTCGCCTTGCTTTGCCTGGCTGCCGCTCTGCCGTTCTGTCTGTCTGCTGCCGCTGCTGCTACTCTGCCGCCGCTTGTTGAAAGTTGGTTGTTGCTTTCAGGTGCCATCTCATCCGCCCCACCCCAATCGCACACTACTACTTCCGTGCATCGTTGTTCTTCTGTCCGCCTCGCAGACATATCCACCACGTCCTGCTCCATTGGCGATGCTGTGTTTCATTCTCCCTCCCTTTTATGCTTGTTCGTGCCAGCGCTTCAAGAGCCTTTCTTGTCGGCAATCAGGCGTGTCAGCAGACAGACGCCATTGCAGATATTGCAGCTGACCATATTATCCCTTCCTTTTTTCCTTTGACTAAAAAGAAAAAAGTCTCTGGAATAGAGGCGGATGATACATGGCATCCATTAATGCTTTGCTTTTTCCTTTTCAATTTCATACTCAAGCTTTCTTGAATTCCCTGTCAGCCATGCCGCCTTTGGGGGGAGTGCTCACACATACATGGCAAACAAATGTTGATATCAGCGACCCACACATGGACATCCGTTGTCCAATATGCAAAACACTCAGCATTGTTGCGTTCTGTCAGCCCGCAACTTCCACACTTGATTTTGGTCGTATCAAGGTCTGATGCATGGCATTTGTCCACTTTGGCTGACATGTTGTTGCATGGTGCTGGATGAGCTTTCTTAAATGTAACTCAGGAGATGGACAGAATAAGAAAGGGCATACTTTTTCAGCGTATCGTTTCCTCTTGTAAACATTCTCTCTATGAATGCACATATAGCGGGACACATTTGTGCATTTGGTCACGCTCGTCCCCAAGTTGATCGCTGGCATTGGGACCACCATTCAGCGCAATTCAGAAGGTGTTGACACCATAAGTGATCGGGCTTCTTATACAGCTGGCCCGGTTCTCTGCTGCGCACTTCGAATACAGCAGCCTTTCCTTTGCTTTCCCGTGCTCACACCAATCAATCAATGTATGCCGGCAGTGCGTTTCCTGCTTATACATGCACTGACCCTTGATTGTTACTTTGGTACACGTGACTGGGACACAAAGCATGCATGTGGCTCTCGATCGCTTGTGAATGGCGGGGGATGGTACCAGTTCACATCTGACAAGATACATTTACCTGAAGATGTTAGGATACTATTTTTTATGTGCGTTATATTCTTGTTTTTTTTATCTTATCTTCTTTTGCCGGTATTGTGAATTTGTGCTCGGGTCAAATGGTAGAAAAACTTCAAATGCCAATTCTCCTCCAACCCCCCTCCCTCCTCATCTTTCTCCAGCGACCATTGTCAAAACACCCGCTGTTGGCCGACTATCGCGCCACACATGTCGCCTCAACTATTGTTCGGCATACCATCTTTTTTCCGAGATCTTCTTCTGTTCCTGGCACCCCCTCTTTCCCCACCAGCTCATGCTCTTGTGCTTTCTTTTTAAAAGTCCGAATCACCATTGACATGTCCTCCATTCAACGGCTCTCTTTTTTTTTTTACACCGTGTTGATTAATGAGAAAAACAGACAAAAAGATAAAAAGAAATGAGAGCACCACTGTGGAAAGATAATGTGTGCATGCAAGGAGAGCGGCAGGCAGCTAGCCAGCCAGGCATCGCCAGCCACCTACTCGTTGCGGCTCTTGAGCTGGCCAAACAGATCGCGCTGGAGACGCGCCCGGTTCCTCGCCTCGTTGAGGTCGGAGGCGGAGCGTAGACCGTTGACAATATCGTGCGTCTTGCTGAAATAGACCTCCTGCAGCGAGTTGCGCATCTTGAACTCCATATCCTCGACCATGCGGCCAATGTTGACAATGTGGGCAGCCGCGTCCTCAACTGGAAGCTCGCGGTCATCCTGGCGCGTGAGCGAGCCGGACAGATTGATCTCGTTGAGGCGATCGCCCTTGGCGGCAGAAGCCACGGTGTACAGCATCACGGTGCTTGTCAGCTTGTACCGCGCCTGGCGGCCCTTCTCAACAACCTCGATGACGTGGATCGAGTCCCACGAGCCCTTTGACCGCACGGTCCCGTCATTGACCTTCTTTATCAGCACAACGCCCGCAAACGAGTCGTCCATGTCCCACAGATACACCGACGACACGCCGCCCTCGTAGTACAGCTCCTTGTATGTGGCAAAGGCCTCGTTTGCGGCCATCTCCAGCTTGCGCAGACGATCCGACGGGGCGCTGCCGTCGGGCAGTGGTGGGTCGTACTCGTTGGACCACGGCGACCTGTATGAGTCACCGTCCCGGTTATAGTCACATACAAGGTACTCCTTGCCCTCCTTGGCATCCCGCCGCACCTTCAGCGGCTGGTCAACAGCAGACAGAAGGTCCTCGGTCAGCTCAGGCATGACCTCCAAAAGCGTCGCCAGATTCTCCTCCACATTCTGAGGCGGAAGACGGCGCATCAGGTCCAGTGCGCAATCCATCTGCTGATCATTCTCATCGTAATCGTCCATCTTTGTGCAGAAATAAACAGAATGGTCACAACAGGAGAGAGAGAGGGCTGCAGGCACAGAAGGAAGAAAACAAATATGCGTATATGTGTGTATGTAATGTACGTGTGGAAGAAATAAGGAAAAAAGAGGAAAGGGGGAAGAGGAGTGTGCCGCCTACCAGATTAAGCAATGGGCAAGGGGCGGCTGTTTGCTGGGCTCGCTTCTATGCGCTTAAGTATGTTATCCCATGAAGAGTGTGAGAGCTTTTTTATGGTAAACACGATTCTGCTTGGACGTTCTTTTCAGAATGGTTCCTTCTTTTTAGTGGGATTGCGTGTCAGCGCTTTGAGGGAGTTGGGCTTTTTGCGTCTCTCTTTCTCCGGAAGAGGCAGTTTTATTTATACATATTTATATACATTGTGTAAGCTGTTTAGGCTGGTGTTTTGTGCTCCTTCTTCCCGCTTCTGCTCCAGCACCTTATTATATATTTATTTCTCTCTCACTTGCTCTTGCTATGGGCTCCGCCAGCAAAAGATCGCTCAATCCGCGGACCACGCACCGCGAGTTTTTCGGCGTCCCCGGAGCCGTCGCAGTAATGTGCACCACGGTAGCGGTGGTCAATGTGTGGTACTTTTCGTGCAACGAGAAGGCCGGATGCCAGTTGCCAACAACGCGCCAACAGTGGAGCGCCATCATGGCGAGCGCCAGCAACTACCCAGCGTACGTGAGCGCCGATGCAATGGCAAAGTACGTGCTGTGGTGGGCGTGGCTGGCAATGCTCTGTCTGGTGGTGCCGTGCTCGTACGTACAGGGCACGGTTATGCGCAACGGAAAGCGGCTGGTGTACCCGATGAACGGGCTGGCCAGCATGGCGGTGACGGCAACCGCAGCGGCACTCGCGTACGCACGGTATGGGCCAGCACCGTATCTGTGGGTGGCCGACAACTTCTTCCCATTGGCGATCGCAAGTATAATATTCTCCACGTCGCAGGCGCTCTTTGTGTACGCATATTCGTTCCGGCGCTCATCGCGCGACACACCTGCTGGATCCGCCGCCGAGCCTGTGCTGTTGGCGCTGGCCGGAAACTCAGGCAACCCGGTGTACGACTTCTTCATAGGGCGGGAGCTGAACCCGCGGGTGCTGGGACTGGATCTCAAGTGCTTCAACGAGCTGCGGCCGGGAATCATGGGGTGGGTGGTACTGAACGTGAGTTTTGCCATCAAGCAGCGCCAGACATTTGGATCCGTGTCCAACTCGATGTGGCTGGCCATCGTGCCGCAGATCGCCTACTGCATCGACACCCTGCTGTTTGAGGACAAGGTGCTGACCACAATGGATATCACCACCGACGGCTTCGGGTGGATGCTGTCGTTCGGTGATCTGGCCTGGGTGCCCAGCATGTACTCGCTACAGGCACGGTATCTGTCGTTTCATCCCGTGCACCACTCGCCGGTCGCCGCCGCGCTTATTGCCGTGCTCGGCGTGGGCTCGTTTCTGGTCTTCCGTCTGAGCAACAGCCAGAAGAACGCTTTCCGCACAAACCCCAACGATCCGGCTCTCCGCCACCTCAAGTACATCACCACAGAGTCCGGCTCCAAGCTCCTTGTCAGCGGCTGGTGGGGCATGGCGCGCCATGTCAACTACTCTGGCGACTGGATGTTCGGTCTGGCGCAGTGTCTGGCCACCGGATTCGACACCCCGATGACCTACTTCTTCTCCGTCTACTTCCTTGTGTTGCTGCTCCACCGTAACTACCGCGACGAGTGCAAGTGCCGCGACAAGTACAAGAAGGACTGGGCCAGGTACTGTGAGCTGGTCCCCTACATGTTTATCCCCTACTTGATATGATGTGATATGAGCGGATCGGATAAGGATCCTTCTGCGCCTTGTGCAACAACCCGTCTGCTATGCCATGCCTTTTTCTTTATAAAGGAACTTTTCTTTCCACAGCAGAAACAACATTAAAGCAAACATAAACTCCATCAGTTGTATGATAAAAAGGACAAACCTAAAAGGACGTGATGAAAGTAAGCAAGACTGATAAGAAGAAAAAGGAGGCACGTGAAGGAATAGCAAGACGAGGATCATTAGAAGATGGCTGCTGCGGCGACAACAACGGCCATAGCGCCAACAGAGAGCTCCTTCGCGGCAAAGGCAGCGCCCGAGGTGTGTGAGTCCAGACCAGACTCGCTATCGTCGGACTTGCCCGACGAGCTGCCGTCGCTGCTGCTGCCATCGCTGCTGCTGCTGCTGCTTCCGGGGTTGCCGGTGGTGCTGCCGGTGACGTTGGAGCAGGACGAATCGCTGCTAAGCGACGGCTTGGTGAGCGAGGCAAATCCGTTAAAGTCGCAAGAGCCGTCAACGCCGCGCTGGCTCTTGTACCAGGCGTTCATGACCCATGACACGCGCTGGATTGTGTTGCAGAACGAGTACTTGCCGTATGTGCCCGACTGGCCATTGCCAATGACCTCGTCGCACGAAACGGTAGCGCACACAGTGCCAAAGATGTTGGAAACATCCTCGCCAAACTGCTTCAACGCAGTGGTGTCGGTGGGAACATCGGTGGTCTTGCTGACGCAGTACAGCGACTTCATCATGCACTCGCACGTTGAGTTCGACGGAGTCGGTGGCAGAACATCGCTGGCCTGCCACGAGTTGCTGGCGCTGACCTTGGGGCACGACTGCTGCTTGCCGCTGGGCGAGTAGCTCTTCATTGCCACGCCCGACGGATCAACTGCTGCCAGCGCCTTTTTGAAGTTGTCATAGTCCTCGGTCTTCTTCACTGTGCTGCCGCTGATGCTGACAAGCCCGTAGTTGTTGGACTCCTCCACATACTCGTACACGAATCCGCCCGAGAACGTGCTGTCCATGTCTGACCCGTAGATCGACGCTATCTCGGGGAATGTGCGTGGCCGGACGCTGTTGCATCCGTACTCCGTGAGCACTGCCGGCACGTCCCAGTTGGTAAAGTTCTTTACCACGTCTGCGTACCCCGATGTCTCGAATGTCGCGCTGGTACCGCACCACTCGTAGATGTTCAGCCCGTAAAAGTCTGCCTGCTCCTCCGTGGTCCCGCAGTCAAAGTACGTCTGCATCTGCCAGCGGATGTCCGCATCGTCGTTGGCCGCGTATCCTACGGGGATCGCCAGGCCCTTGGACTTGACATACGCCTTGATATCACGCAGCGCGCCCTTGACGAACGCCGACGCATCCGTGTTGTTGGCGCTGTTGGCCACCTCGTTTCCAGCAAGGAAACCAAGGATGTTGTCGTAGCCGCCAAACGCATCAACCTTGCTCTGGTAGTATCCCAGCAGATTGACGTCGTACGACGGCTTGTTGCGGTCGATGGACTCGTTGGGCGTGCCCAGATCCAGCATCACATAGATTCCTGCGTCCGCCAGCATCTTCATGCAGTCGTCGTGGTTTCCGTACGGCTCCGTCTGGTAGATGCGCACCGCGTTGACCCCCAGATCCTTCAGATACGGCACGTCACGTGTGCAAATCGTCTTGTCCGCCAGCGGGTCAAGATAGCTGCTTGTTGACGTGATGTCTGGCTGGTAGTCTACGCCCTTGACGAAGAACTGCTCCCCCGTTTTGCTGTTGAACCATTTGGAGCCCTTGATGACAAGCGGGTCGATGGCCTGTGTCTGGGACACAAGTCCAAGAATTGAGAGAACCGCAAGACTGGCGCGCATTGTGCTGGAATGACGAATCTGTGCTATTCGACGCTTGGCTATATCCACGCAAACGTCGTTGCAGCGGCTATGGATGAAATGAGGAAGATTAAAGAGTAAGCTGAGCGAAAGCACGAGGATGTAAGGAGAAGGTTGCTATAGCAGGCCTCTCTCACTTCTTGTAAGGATAAAGGGTGGGATGGGGGAGGAGTTAACTTTGGCCGAAAATAGAAGGGGATGAAATGGAAGGTGTGAAGGTGTTCTGCGTACCGAAAAAAAGAAAAGAAAAGAAAAGCGAAGAGGATAGATGGAAAAAAAGAAAGGAAGAAAGAAAAAAGATCTGAAAAAGACCGGCATGCATGCACTTTGGAAGGAATGACGGTCCCTCCTTATGTGGAATGTCGAAAACACCGGAAACCACAACAACACAAAGCAGAACGGCTGGCTGGCTGGCTTGTCACGGCTTATTGCAGCTTAGAACACAAGCTATAAGCCCACCAAAAAATAGCATCCGTCGCCTGTGTTCGCCATATAAAAGTAAGGTTGCCGGCAATTGGGCGAAATGGAAAAACAAGTGCGGACAATGTTCCCGCTGCCAAGCTACGCAATGCATACGCTAGACTTTTTCTGCTCGTCCTTGTTGCACAAGCAACAACCAGTCTGCTGTTGTGTGCCAGAGAAAGAACATTGTTTTTTCCTATGCAGGCAGAGGACACAAAGAAAGGCGAAGGCAAAGACAATGTGCGAGACGGCTAGAGCTGTAATGGTTGGCTCTGGCTCTTGTTTTGAATGCCTGATTGTGAGACCAGACAAGACGCACAGATAGGCGTGGTTCTTTTACAGATGCGCTAATGTCGACGTCTGCGCTATTGAAAGCGCGCTTTATTCACTCTCATTACAATGTGTCATTCCTGCAGAAAAGGATATGTGATGATATCGTGTCTAGCAATGTCGTTGCAGAGCGTTGCCGTCACTGCAGCATCATCTCGTTCACAGTTGGCGCAAGAAACGCACCCCTGAGAGCCAGACTGTCAACAGCCCACTTGCTTCTGCAGATTTCCGCATTCGACATGAGGAAACGCTCTCCTCATCTATTCCGACCAGACCACAGGCTGTTTTTTTCCGCACCGCTCGGAGTCTGGGGAGCGGGCGGTGTTATTGTTTGCGCTTTGTAATATCTTTTGCATCAACAAGGACTGAGAGACAATGCCCATGGCAGTAACATTTTAGACATTGAGTGTCGCTGACTTTTTAGGACAAACAGGTAAAAACGTTACTCGCTGAATGGATCCCCTCTCCCCGTTCCGCGTGCGCTTGGCCGCTTTCATTGCTACTGCTACTGCTACTGCTGCTGATGCTGATGCTTCTGCGCCACCAAACGTTGCAGCGGTCTTCTTGGTCCATCGCAGCTGCTGACTTTTCAGCCCAGCACAGATGCCCAAAGGAAGATGTGTTTCCAACTGATCATCCGTTTGCCAGAGGCGGACTTTAGCTGCACGACGAAAAAGGAGGGACATGCAGATCGGCAAGCACAAACGTGCATGGGCAGCAGCGTATCCTCGTGCAAACGCATCACCTTCCCTCTACGCCAATGCCAAAACTGCTGTGTTTGTGTGTGAGCGATCGGCAGCCTGCAGAACAGCCTGTTATGCAGGCTATGCGACTGGTCCAATGGCTGCTGGTGCTCTCACTCAGCAAAGCATCACATTTGCGTATGTTGGCATTTCATTATTGTTTTCAATGGCACTGTGCCAAGCGATGGGGAGACGGTTAGCTGGGTTTGTTTACTTGCTAGTCAATTTCTGGTCTCCCAACAGCCCAACTCAACCCAACCCATCTCAACTCAACTCAACATTTCCCCTGCTTGAGGCAGTTTCGACTGTTCCTTAAACGGAGCGGAGCATTGGCTTTGAGGGATGTGCCAGACTGTGCCGCACAAAACGGTTGGTCCTGGTTGGCTCAACAAAAAACTTTTTTGTTTTTGCCACTCTGCTTGTCCAATGACGAGCCAGCAGCCCGCCTGCAGAACTGAGCTGGAAGCCAGTGTCCCTTGCCAGAAAAGGAACTGGCGCCGTAGCACCACAGCCCTGCCCAACCGTCTATGTCCCTCATGGCACTACGTTCTCTGGCAATCGATGGGTGCGATGGGGGTGGAACGCTGGTGGTTTCCTTATCCCCTTTTTTGTGCTGAGAGAGCGGAGGAAGAGTCTGCTCACCGACAGACTCTGAAAGGGAGACTGGAGAAATAGACATTCACTCCTGCTGGCTGCAACGCATGACCAAAGTGTGGAATAAATCCTTGATCCCACAGACATGGCATAGAAAGACTATCCCGTCCAGCCCAGCCCCCAGCAGCAGCAGCAGAAGAAGAATGTCTGGTGGACCTTTCGTGCTGCATGCTGTGCAGACAAACCACTCACATTGGCGCCAGCCAACTTGGCTTTGTAGCTGCCGCACATCGCCTCCTATCCAAACCACCAAGGTCTTGCTGTACAAGCCTGCCGCCTCAACACCATGTTCAACTTTTTTCTTCTTCTCGTCCCTGCCCTGGGTTTCGTCTTTTGCTTTCCTTTTGCACGCTATCCTTTTTTATTTCTATTCCTGCACACCTACCTTCTCTATCCTAGGGTTTCTTGCATCCGCTTCCGAAACTGTGTTGCTTGGGCTCTACTCTCAGGCACACATTCCTCCCAACCTCAACCTCAACATCAATCGCTCTCTTCTCTCCCCATCCATCTCCCCATATTCTCTCTTGTCCCCCGTTGCTTCTTTCTGTGCTCTGCTCTGTCGCTCGGCTAGCGCATCCGGCCATTCTCGTCCAGATACGCACGTACGCCTTCTGGTGTGTTCAAAGGGGCTGCTGGAACTAAGCGCATTATAACTGGAAAGCAGGCCTAACCTTTATTCATTCCGATTCTTGTCTCTACACATCCTTCTTTGAGACAACTCTCCTTCTTCCTATTGAATACGGACCGCAGGATTTCGTTTCGTTTCACCTCTCTTCATTTCTTATATTTTCACCATACACGCCACTACCTCTTTGTGTTTCAGACTATCACTCTCTACGACTAGGGTTTTCGTTATTGCTATTTAGTCTGTTCCAGCTTTATCCGCAAAAAAAGCGCAGTTACCTTTTTCTTGCCACAGCCACACAGCGTTCCATACGACGGGCGGAGCGTGTCGATTCTCTCCGGTTTGGCGGCTTATTCTCTATTCGCAGACATAGAGACGTAAACAAACCGACTTTAGCGGTTGTTTCAAATAAAACGCAAGGGTAAGTGCACCACCACGCAATATGCTAAGCTCAATGCGGGGCGATTGTGACGGTGTATCGATAAGACAAGAGCAGAAACAGATGCTTAGTCTGGCATGATAGTGCTTGCGAACAACAATAACAACAGTAAAGCGATAAATAGGCATTCACTCTGGCCTGTTGTAGCTGTTTTCCCTTTTCACTATCGTGAAGCGAAAACCACAACACAATGCCCAGCCCGCACAAGCACTAGCAAGATGCTACACAATATGGCTAGAATTGTTGCGAGTCTGTGCTGTTCGCTTGACTGTGGAAAGCCATAGCGTGTTGTCTGCTGATGCTCGTTGGCTGTGTAGCAGTGCTTTATGGACTCTGCTATGTGGGACCTGCAATGCTCCATCCATCCATACTCCGCTCTGTTCTGTGGATAGTGTTTGCTGCAATGTCACATTTTCCAGGAATGAGCTGGCGGGCAAGCCAAGTCAGCCAGCCAGCCAGCCAGCCAGCCAGCCAATCTGTCCTTTTTTTCCTTTTCCTTTTCCTCTTTCTCTGCTGATGCTACTGCTTTCCTATATTTCTGGCACGGGCACCTGCTGGTGCTGGTGCTGCTGTTGTTGTTACCATTTTCTCTTCCTCTTTAGCATAAAGGGAAGGAAATAAGGAAAGAGAAAACAAACGCCACCATTTCGAGTCACAGACCGATGGCCAAATTACACCTCAGCTCAGCCCAGTCTGGGCATGAGTAATGCGAGGCGCCAAAAAAACATAAAGCCTTTTTTCCGCACACAAGCCAGCAGTGTTTAGCAGCGTGTTGTGTATTTTTTTTTTCGGAATTTTGCACAGCAGATTGCGGTAGCTTTGGTGTGCGTCCTTTCCAAGCGCATGTCGGCTTTATCCCAATCTGGGTTTGCAAGATGTTCCTGAATCCACTTTGCATCTTTTGCACGCTCATTCGTATTTCCTTCCTTCTCTGCCTGGGCTATATTCTTAAATTTGCAGCTACAGAGTTGGAGATCTGAACCACAATGGCTATCGGTACAACCACACAAAGCATCCAATATGCATTTCTTCTCCCTCCTTTCATCATTTTTATTCAGATATTGTTTGTCTTTCGCAAACACATCTCTGAGGCTTCATTTAGATACTGCCTTTTTTCCACTCCCTCCTCCTTGTTTGGCCTTTTGGTCGAACAACAATAATGAAGTTTTCTTTTAGTGAACCATCTTATTTTAGCCAGACAGTCAGTTTCTGACGTGCTGGCTACTTTCGCCAGAAAAAACAAAGTAGAGCCTGCTATTATTGGCGGTATAAAACAGTCTGCTCTCTCCTTCCTCTCCCCTCCCTTACATATCCTGCCTAGCTGATGGTGACCTGTTTTGTCTGCCCCCTATTTTCTCTTTCTTCTTGCAATATTATTCAACTCTATCGGCACGTTCTCTCTTTTTAAAATTGTCTAGCCGTCAGGTGACAAAAGCAGCTAGCGAGCGAGCGAGCAAGCAAGCAAGCAAGGCAAAGCCACATACGGCCAGCATATAGATACAAACCACAACGTATGTGTGCGCTTGCCAAATGACTTGTTGCATGCTCCATTATCCCCTGTGTAGTTTTTGTACATCTATTGCCGGACAAATGACCTTATAAATGAATGAATGATCTATCTGGTTCTGTCTTTTGGTGCACGCGTCCCTGGCATGTTCCGCATATACAGCTCTCCTTCGATGCATGGCTTGATAAATTATGTTGGATAAGGCATGTTGTATCCGATAAGAGGAGAAAAACATGTTGGCGGAGATGCCATGAAACATGTGGAACCAGCAACACGTCACGACCCTGCTTTTATCAATAGTGCGCGTTGCAGCATTATGATCCTCCGTTCCTTATATAATACCTTTGCCGTTTCGTTTTTTCCAGGCAAAGATTGCATACCTGGATCCGAGCTACTACTGCCCACAATTTCCTGTTTAACTTCTTTCTTTTGTTGATGTTGATGTTGTTGCTGTTAAAGATCCCCTTTTCTGTATCTTGTTTTTTTGGCATACTCTTGAGGCTAAATCCACTACACACGTATTTCTAAAAATATCTTTTGTTTTTGTTTTTATTTACTGCTTATTGATTTTTAATTATTTTGGTACTCTAGATAGGTATTGTTGCAAATGTCCAACAACGACAACAACAATAACAACAATTACTATGGCGGCGACCATAGGCAGAATGGGCAGTACGATAATGTCCCGCCCACCCAGTATCTGGGCAACGGCAGCAATAACGCCAGCCATGGCCAGCATGGGAACAACGATCCTTACGGCGAAAGCGCCTATGACGATTATGACCGCCCCGAGTCCTTTGATGTCTCATATTACACACGCGACGCCGAAGATAATGACAATATATACATGGCTAACACTGGCGGCCACGCAGGCGGTGCCGGCCACGATGATGGGCCAAGCTTGCTAAGTCCTGACGGGCCCATGCCGCAGGGGCCGATGATGGGCGACCTTCCGCCCCGCAGACGTCGCAACGGCAGGAACCGCGACTCTGACGTTGAGTCCGTCAGTGACGGCGTGTACTCGGTGCGTTCGTCGCTTGTGCGCACGCCTGCCTCCCATGCGTCAAACGATATTGACATATTTGGCGCATACCGCAGCAATGCCGCACCAGGAACTGCTGAAGACGGCCGGTACGCCTCGTATGCGCCGTCAACCGAGTCCCTGATCCACATGCTCGAGAACAAGAAGTCGTATCGTCCGACGGGCTCGGTGACTTCCTTTTCTCGCAGCGCATCGTGGGTTTCCAACGGCAACGGCGGTCTTCTCGAATTCCAGAACGGCGACGCATTTCTCAATGCGGATGCGCCGTATCCGGCTTGGAGCGACCCGAATCAGATTCCACTTTCCAAAGAGGAGATTGAGGACATCTTCCGTGAGCTGACGACAAAGCTTGGGTTCCAGCAGGACAACATGCGCAACATGTACGATGCCATGATGACAATGCTCGATTCACGCGCATCACGCATGAGTCCTACGATGGCGCTTCTTATGCTGCATGCCGACTACATTGGTGGCGACCATGCGAACTACAGGCGCTGGTTCTTCTCTGCACAGCTGGATCACGACACTCCTCCTGTGCGTGAGCACATTGATCCCAAGCAGCAGCACGAGCTTCTCGGTGAAGAAAGCGCCGACCCGCGCAAGGACACGCCTGCAGCGTTTGTCGAGAAGTGGCGTGCTCAGATGAATGCGCTGTCTCAATATGAACGTGCTCGCCAGGTTGCGCTCTGGATGCTTATCTGGGGTGAAGCTGGCAATCTGCGCTACACAGCTGAGCTTCTCTGCTTCCTGTTCAAGGTCGCCGAGGACTATGTCAAGTCGCCCATGGCCCAGCAGCGCGTTGAGCCTGCCCCCGAGGGCGAGTACTTGTGCAACGTTGTCTGTCCGCTGTACAATTTTTTGCGGGACGAGGGCTACGAGGTTGTCAATGGCAAGTATCTGAAGCGCGAGCGCGATCATGCCAAGACTATCGGCTATGATGACATCAACGAGCTGTTCTGGACTCCTGAGGGGCTTCGCACTATCAAGTTTGAGGACAAGACGCTGTTTATGGATGTAGCTCCTCACGAGCGCTGGGAGCGCCTGAAGGATGTTAGCTGGTCAAAGTCTTTTGCCAAGACCTACAAGGAGCGTCGCACCATGTGGCACTTTATGACCAACTTCTCCCGCGTTTGGGTCATGCACGTAACGGTGTACTGGTACTACATTATCTATGTTGCCAACTTTATCTACGATCCGTTCTTTGAGATGCACGATGTCCAGTCGACTGTTGGCAAGGACAAGGGCGTGATTCCGGATCTGCCTAACCAGGATGTCAAGCGCTACACACTAATGGCTGCCGGCGGTGCTCTTGCGCCGTTCATCTGCCTAGTTGGTGCCATTGCCGAAATGTTCTTTGTGCCAGTCAACAAACACAATCAGCGCGCGCTCTGGCTGCGTCTGCTTCTCTTTGTTGTTATCCTTGCCGCAGACATTGCGCCTACGTTCTGGGTGTGGACGAAAGGTGATGACCCCAACTACGACTGGTCCGGTGTTGATTACAGCGCTGTGTACCAGAAAGAGGCGCCTGCCAAGCTGGATTCTCCGAACTCTAGCGACGTGTCTATCTGGAAAGCTGCGCATGCTGTTGCTATTGTGCAGTTCATCTACTCGGTTCTCTTTACCATTTTCCTGACTCTGATGCCTCCGTCGCTTATCTTCAAGCCACGCAAGAAGAACCGCAACAGTCGTGGTCTTATTAACAGGACATTTGCAGGGAACTTCCCACCTCTCAAGATTGCAGCACGCTCAATTTCGCTGTCTCTCTGGGGCGCGATTTTCCTCTGCAAGTATGTCGAATCGTACTTCTTCCTTGCTCTGTCATTCAAGGACCCCTTCCGCTGGTTGTACCAGTTCCACCAGGACGGTTCTCTGTGCAACGAGAGGTTTATTGGAAGCAAACTTTGCGAGAACCAAAACTACATCACACTGGCGTTTATGCTGCTGCTGGATCTTGTGCTGTTCTTCCTTGATACGTATCTGTGGTATGTTGTGTGGAACACGATATTTTCGGTTGCCCGCTCGTTCTACCTTGGCATTTCCATCTGGACGCCCTGGCGCAACGTGTTCTCGCGCCTCCCCAAGCGCATCTACGCCAAGATTCTTGCCACCGCTGACATGGAGGTCAAGTACAAGCCCAAGGTTCTCTGCTCTCAGATCTGGAACGCAGTTGTCATCTCGATGTACCGCGAGCATCTTCTCTCAGTCGACCATGTTCAGAAGCTTCTCTACCAGCAGGTGACAAGCGATGACGATGGTAAGCGCACACTGAAGCCCCCAGCGTTCTTTGTGTCGCAGGACGACGCAGCCTTTAACCAAGAGTTCTATCCTTCGCACTCGGAGGCTGAACGCCGCATCTCGTTCTTTGCGCAGTCTCTTTCGTCTGTTCTGCCTGAGCCGGTTCCTGTGGAGAACATGCCAACATTTACTGTCTTTACGCCTCATTACTCGGAAAAGATTCTTATGTCGCTTCGTGAGATTATCCGCGAGAGCGACCAGTACACTCGTGTGACTGTTCTGGAGTATCTGAAGGCTCTTCATGCCGATGAATGGGATAACTTTGTGAAGGACACCAAGATTCTGGCAGAGGAAAACTCGAGCAACTTTGGCCAAGCTTCGGCGTACGGCCAGGCTCTGGCTCAGGATGCCGATAAGAGCGAGTCCAAGATGAAGACCGACGATCTGCCCTTCTACACGATTGGGTTCAAGAGTGCTGCGCCAGAGTTCACACTGCGCACGCGTATCTGGGCATCCCTGCGTTCGCAGACACTGTATCGTACAATCTCTGGGTTTATGAACTACGCCAAGGCAATCAAGCTGCTGTACCGTGTGGAAAACCCTGAAATGGTGCATCTTTTTGGTGGCAACGGCAGCGAGCGTCTTGAGCAGGAGCTGGAGCGCATGGCACGCCGCAAGTTCAAGTTTGTGGTGGCTATGCAGCGCTTCCTCAAGTTCAACAAGGACGAGCGCGAGGCTTCTGACTTCCTTCTGCGCACATACCCTGACCTGCAGATTGCCTATCTTGAAGAGGTTCCATCGGCCGAGGAGGGTGGCTTGCCACGTATCTACTCGTGTCTCATTGACGGGCATTCTGAAATTGGGCCTGACGGTCGCCGCAAACCCTACTATCGTATTCAGCTTCCAGGCAATCCGATCCTTGGCGATGGTAAATCCGATAATCAGAACCATTCGATTGTCTTCACGCGTGGTGAGTATCTTCAGCTTATCGATGCCAACCAGGACAACTACCTTGAGGAGTGTGTCAAGATCCGCAACATTCTTGGTGAGTTTGAGGAGTACAATCCTCCAACCGTTTCTCCCTACTCTCCAGCTGCCGAGCCACAGCCAACGCCTGTTGCCATTGTCGGTGCTCGTGAGTTTATCTTTTCGGAGAATGTGGGTATTCTTGGTGATGTTGCGGCTGGAAAGGAGGCGACCTTTGGTACGCTCACTCAGCGCATCATGGCAGAGATTGGAGCACGTCTTCATTACGGCCATCCTGACTTTGTCAACTTTATTTTCATGACTACTCGTGGCGGTATCTCCAAGGCGCAGAAGGGTCTGCATCTGAACGAGGATATCTACGCTGGTATGAACTCGTTTACTCGTGGCGGACGCATCAAGCACACCGAGTACTTCCAGTGCGGCAAGGGTCGTGATCTTGGCTTCTGCTCAACGCTCAACTTTATCACCAAGATTGGAACTGGTATGGGAGAGCAGATGCTTTCTCGCGAGTACTACTGGCTTGGGACACAGCTTCCTCTTGATCGGTTCCTGACGTTCTACTTTGCTCATCCCGGATTCCACATCAACAACATTATGATCATGATGTCGGTGCAGCTGTTCATGATCTGCATCATGTTCATTGCCGCTATGAACATCACAGTGGTTACTTGTGAGGGCGACGTTGACATGGAGAATCCTAATTATGCGCAGTACCTGACGCCAGACGGCTGCTTCCTGATCAAACCACTGGGCGACTGGATCAACCGTACGACGCTTGCTATTCTGCTTGTTCTTCTGATTGCCTTCCTGCCTCTGTTCCTTCAGATGCTTACCGAGCAAGGCTTTGCACGCGCAATCTCTCGTCTTGGCAAGCAGTTCCTTTCGCTTTCGCCACTGTATGAGGTTCAGGTTACCCAGGTGTACTTTAACTCACTGATGACCAACATGGCGTATGGTGGTGCGCGGTATATTGGCACTGGGCGTGGCTTTGCTACTTCTCGTCTTTCGTTCTCCACACTGTTTTCACGCTTCTCTGACTCGTCGATTTACTTTGGCATCCGATTGATGACGCTGCTGACGTTCTTTTCGGCAGCTTACTGGAAGTGGCCGGTTCTGTACTTTTGGATTTCGATAGCAGCGATGCTGGTGACACCGTTCCTGTACAATCCGCACCAGTTTGTCATGACTGACTTTATCCTTGACTACCGTGACTGGCTGCGCTGGCTGGGCGCTGGAAACAGCTCGGCTAACACCAACTCGTGGATCTCGCACTGCCGTCTTACGCGTATTAGGATCACTGGTTACAAGCGCAAGCGTCTGGGTGAGCGCACACCAACGACAGGGTTCATTTCACGTGCGCACAAGGCCAATATCTTCTTTACTGAAATTCTGCTGCCGATCTTCATGGCGCTTGTGATGCTTGTCAGCTATATGTTTATCCACAGTGTCAGCAATGTCACGGAGGCAAATGGCAACGACTCGAACCTGAACTCGACGCTTGTGCGCGCAATCATCATCTCGGTGGCGCCGATTGTAGTCAATCTAGCGATTACAATTGCGTTCTTCTTTGTGTCGATTGGGCTGGGGCCATGCTGCTCGATGTGCATGCCGCAGTTTGGCAAGGTCATTGCGGGCATTGTTCACGGCATTGCAGTTATCATCTACATTGCGCTGTTTTTCTTGCTGTGGATCCTTGAGGACTGGGCACTAACGCCGACGATCATGGGTATGGTGTGCCAGGTCTTTGTGCAACGTGCGATCTTTGCGGTTCTGCAGCATCTGCTGCTGACGCGCGAGTTTGGCGAGGACGAGACCAACGTTGCGTGGTGGACTGGGCGGTGGTACGGCAAGGGCATGGGCGGCTGGGCATTCACGCTGACGATGCGCGAGTGGCTGTGTAAGACCATCGAGTGCTCGGTGTTTGCGGCCGATGTGCTGACGGGCCATCTGATTCTGTTCTTCCTCTCGCTGTTTACGATTGTTCCTTGGATTGACAAGTGGCACTCGGCAATGCTGTTCTGGCTGCGGCCGTCGCGCCAGATCCGGCCGCCGATCTACTCGCTCAAGCAGCGCAAGCAGCGGAGACGCTCGGCCATTCTGTACGGAATCCTGTTCATCCTTATGTTTGTGATATTCCTTGCCATTATCATTGCGCCGCAAGTGGCCAAGCCGTCCATCAGCCTCCCGAGCCAGCTTGAACAGTATCTGAACGGACGCTTCTAGGATGCTTTCTGACGGAGATTTTTTTTATTACTTCTTCCTCCTCTCCTACACTGTGATTTCTACGCCAAACTCCCCTTTATTCTCTTTTTTCTGTTTCTAGTCTGAATTTCTTATATTCGCCTCAATATCATCATATTATTTGACTCAACACCCATGCATTCTTCCGTGCTGCCTAAGCCGTGGCTGCACAGACAGCAAGCCATCACGAATGTGGTGGCTGCAAAACGGATCCTCTCCTCTCTTTTGACTGGTTGCTGGTGCGGATGGAGAGGAAAGAGAGAAAAGGATCGGCTCTCTAGGCGCGACAGTACATCTTGTTTGTTGTGTGCAGCTACAAAAATGGGGAGACACAAAAGCGTGAAGAGGGAAACCGTCCCAAAGAATTAATTTGCGTGTGCTTGCTGCTTTTGCCTCATCAACAAAAAAAAGCCCTTTATTTTACTTTCGCCTTTCTATCGCTTAATGTCATTTTCTTTCTTTCTCTTTGCTGAGGCTTTTTTAAATAAATAAATACACACCGCCCGCTTCTGACGTGCGAGCAAGCTCTCTTTTTTCCCTTCGTTCGCTCTATCTTTTCCCTTATTAATACCGTCTTTCTTTTTTACTTTTCATTCTATCTTTATAAAATGGCCTTTCTGGATTGGGTTTTGCATCCGACAGAGCTGTGGGCAGGGTTCTGGTATGTGATGAAACATGCGCCGCCAGACGAGAAAACAAACAAACTGCAGGTATCGGGAGAAATGAAGCGCTGCTACGACTTTTTGGAGATGACTTCGCGTTCGTTTGCGGCAGTAATTCAGGAGCTGAATCCAAAGCTACGCGATGCGATTTGTCTGTTCTACCTTGTCCTTCGTGGTCTGGACACTATTGGTGAGTCTTCCTTTTTGTTTTTATGACCATGTTCTTTCAGTTGGTATTATATGCCTGGCTCATGTGCCAGTGGAGAAGGGGATTTATGTTGGTTGCAAAGGGACGAGCTGCAGCGTGCAACCAATACTGATAGTATATACTGGTACGTATTCTTGGTGGTCCGACTATTGAAAGACTGTAGAGGACGATATGACAATTCCAGGAGCAAAGAAGCGTCGTCTGTTGGAGACGTTCCACGAAGTCATCTACCAAAAAGGATGGACGTTCAGCGAGTCGGGGCCGGACGAGAAGGATGCGATCCTGCTTGTGGAGTTTGACGTGGTGATTTCAGAGTTCCTGCAGCTGTCGGCCGAGTACCGGGAGGTCATTGCCGACATCACCAAGCGGATGGGCGCGGGTATGGCAAAGTACACGCACACGCGCGTGGAGACGCTGGACGACTACAACGAGTACTGCCACTACGTGGCTGGGCTTGTAGGACACGGCCTGAGCAGGCTGTTTGCGGTGTCGGGGCTCGAGGACAGTTCTGTTGGCGAGCGGCTGGAGCTTGCAAACTCGATGGGGCTGTTTCTGCAAAAGACCAATATCACGCGCGACATCAACGAGGACGTCCTTGACGGCAGGTGCTTCTGGCCCAAGTCGATCTGGTCTGCTTACGCTGACAACGAGGACGATATCATTTCCAAGCGCAACCGTGAGAACGGCATGCGCGCGCTCAACGAGATGTGTCTTAACGTGCTTGCGCATATTCCAGATGTTATGGAATACCTGAGCCAGATCAAGGAGCCCTCGGTATTCAGGTTCTGTGCCATTCCACAGGTCATGGCGGTGGCTACCATTGCGCTGTGCTTTGACAACGCCAATGTTCTTGACGACAATGTCAAGATTCGCAAGGGCGAGGCTCTCAAGCTCATCTCGCAGGCCACCACTCTGGACAGTGTAAAGCGCGTGTTCTACAGATACATGGTTGATTTGGAGAAGAAGAACCACCCCGACAACCACGTTTACGAGCAAGTGCGCAAGATTACCCAAAAGACCAAGAACGATATTGCTGCGACACTCAAGGGCGGTGCGCCGGTCGACTTTACCATGGAGTATCTGGCCATTGCCTTGTTCCTGGTCACCGCGTTCTTTTTCTTTTACTCTTACTCGCAATCTAAACAGGAGCTTGTGTAGGGCTCTCCTTTTACATTCTTTTTCTTTTTTGTAGAGTTGGGAAGAAAAGAAATATCTTCTTTTGTTCCTGGTTACATAAATCGCCACTGTCTCTTGTAATTGGCAATGAAGATGATGTTTTTATCATACAAATGATATCAGTGTAGAAAAAGCATATTGCACATGTACATGTCTAGACTTGTCGTATGTAGTTCAAATATAAAATAAAAATTGCTTTGTAAAAAGAAGAACATATTTTCAGTATAACGATTACGAATTCATTTGTAGCATGTGTCCTAACCGCGCGCTTTATTAGAATAGTTGGGATTCAGAAGGCTGAAGTTTTATCTTTTTTCTTTGTCTCTTCTCTAGCTTCAGTTTTAATGTTTCTCAACTATATTTCTCTGCAACTACATACGTTCGCAAAACATGCATATCAACAGTCTACCAACAGAAATCATTCTTACTATTCTCGATCCCCTCTGCAAGGAAGAGTTCTATATCAACAGTATTCTGCAAAGACCTATGAATATTCTTTCGGTCTGCCAAAAATGGCGGCAGCTCGCTTTACCAGCGAATTTTAACACGATATTTATTATCTTCAGTGAAAACTTACGAACCAATATGGACGCAATGTCTGATGATATGAACTATTATCCACGTACTGTTGACATTAGAGTCAACTATATGAGTAAAGATCCTGTGGAATGTCTGGAGAAAGCTCTCGAGAAACTTCAGGCAAACAAGAGGTTCCTTGAAAGTGTTGTGAATTTAGTTTTGAGTTTTGATAATCCATACGAGTCTATTGATCCCGACTTGGAGAAACCAGCAAAAGATAGACTTGCTAGGATGGCCAAGGATATAAGCATATTGCTTCCCAACATTTCATCGATATTCAATTATCCTTATACAAAGAATAGGTCATTGCATTTTGTCTTCACTGCTTTACTCAAACTATATGCACCTCAACTAACACAGGTGAGCTTAAAGCCTTCATTGTTGGATTCAGATACAAAGTTAACCAATTCACTGTCCGATTTTAGACTATTGGGAGGAAGATTCATCAATTATTCAAACAATAAATGTGGATAACCTGACAAGACTAGAGCTATCAAGCGTTGATGAGTCGTTTGACTGGAGCGTCTTTTCTCATGAAGATGCTAATGGCTCTAATGTGCTTCATTTTCCGACTCTAAAATCATTTTTTATTGATACTGCTCAAAGGCATATGACAAACAATGAAGGCAATACCACACTGGTTGGTTCGCGCAATAGGCTTCCCTACATGTTAGATGCACCAAATATCCAGTTCTTGAATGTGAAAACACCTTGTCCGCTAACCTGCTCTTTAATAGCATCGATATCCACCCAAAAGTCTCTTAAAAAGCTTACCATATCAATTGTCAACGAGTTTAAGTTTGTATTCCATGGATTTAGTTTATCAGATGCTGTCAAAAATGTATTTGAACAACATTATAAGAACTCCGTCGCAAACCTAAAAGTTGATGCTTTTCAACTTGCAAACGACCTGCAAGCCATTGACGGGTTTACATGTTCTGCAGTGGAAATATTTGTAGAAGAAAAGATTACTACGTCGGACGTAGAGCGCATCTACTGGCCATAAGTAACAAGACTGAGTGTCTTTCTTTTAATAGATCTAGCTGACATCCTGGAGCTCATTAGATCAAAACTGCCCAATCTAGTGAAACTAGAAGCATATTATATTGATCTGAAACAGGAAAAGGACTCATCATATGTCATTCCAGAACTTCAGGATGGCTCTATTAGCCCAATTGAGTGCAAGCTCAAGTCGCTGGTGTATGGATATGATGATTATTTTTCAAAGGTTCCAAATAAAGTGCTCAAAGTGTTCGAAGAGTCAATGGCTAAGGTTGTACCGTCTTTGAAGAATGTTAGTTTTGGCAGACCAAGGTACGATGACATAACGCCTATTCGCAATTGAGCATCGTAACGTTTCTTTTCACTTTTTATTTTGGTATGGCTAAAAACGAAGTAAACGGACAAGCAATGGTTGAATGACAATGAAGAATTGAGTGCGAATGATGACGCCTTGCAAGCACTGATGAGAAATGGGCACGAATTCTGTTGCATCACAGGCAAATATTACTTGCTGCCCAATAAAAAAAGATAACACTAGAGGAAGGCGCCTACATACAGATATATAGCCCCAAGGATACCACCAAAAGATGGGAGTAGGCCGTTCTTTTCTCCTTTCTCCAGAAATATTTTCGACTTGTATCAATAAACTGCGCACACCTTAGGCTTTATTAATGGATATACATACGCTATAGCCTTGAACTATTTTTTTTACACCACAGTTTTTTGATGGTCATCCCTAGCACAGACGGCTCAGCTAGTCAGAGTCGCGGACGTCTGCTGTCGTCAGGGAATGGGCACAGCCCTGGAGAGCACGTATACGAGCGGGGAATGTTTGAGGACCGAGTATGTGCGGCACAGCAGCTGGCAACCGGGCTGCAGGAGCATGTCGGTGACCCAGACATTGTGGTTCTGTCGCTGAGCCGCGGCGGGGCGGTTGTAGCGTCGGCGGTGGCAGAGCGACTTGGCCCTAATGTCCCCCACTTTTACTACAGAGTGCGACCTATTCCATGCACAGCGATACCGCGGCTGTCTCTGGGAAGTGTGGCCGGCGACGGCAGCGTGCGAATAGACAACATGGTGGCCAAGAGCATGGGAATCGCATGCGATGAGACGATGGCACCACCACTCTCGACGGAAACCGTCAGCACCGCACACAATGGTCCTGGGAGCGAGGGCCACAACCACGCAACGGCCGCGCTGATGCAGGCGATAGACGACATTGATATGCAGCTGCAGGAGGAGCAAGGATCCTTTTGGCGAGCGCCTCCGTGCGCCAGCGACCTGACGGACAAGACCTTGCTTGTGGTTGATGATGGGATGGAGGCTGGTGACACGGTGCGCGAGGCCATCTTGCATCTGCGCCACTGCTACCAGCCGCGCAGAATCGTCGTCGCCGTGCCCATCTGTCTGGCTGACCTGCGGTGGCAGCTGAGGAGACACGGCGTGTGTGTGGTTGACATTGTGTCGCCGCTGTGTGTTGGGTCGATTGCCCGGTGGTATAGGCGCGGCGTGTCTGCGTCGGAGGCTGAGCAGGCGCTGCTGAGCCGCTTATTTGTTGGTCCAGCGGCTACTTTTGGCGAGTTTGACTATGAGTGATGGTGATGCCTCTGGAGCACATGAGGAAGTCGCAGCAATTGTTTAATTGCTATTTGTTTATTGGGTGAAAGAGGGTGGATGAAAGTTAGTCTTGGAGATACTGTTGGTTTAGCATCGTAAAATACAGAGCATGGAAGAAAAAAGAGTCAGACAAGCGCAAGGCCACAACAAAACACAAACAGCCGAGAACACGCCAAACATGGCCGCCCATGATGTATAGGCCTAATAATTAGTGTGCATAAGAGTGTCATTGACATATTATATCCACATGTTACGTGTAAAAAGGGAAAGACACAAGGATTTTCAGTCGCGAACATTATCATTCGTATATGATTAATGGAATGGAAGGAAAGCAGATGGTGTGGTATCCTTTGGGTGTCATGGCTGGCAATGGTGGTGATACTGGCTCTGTTGTCAACAAAGAGAAAAGCACAAAGACTACAGACACACTCTATATTTGAAAAAAAAAACCTAAACCTTTTTTCGGTTTATTATGTGGGACAACGAGGTGGGTGCAAATGATCTCGGATGAGGGCAAGGAAAAGCACAATGGCGGGCGTGGAGAGGGGCTTTTTTTCCTTTTTGCGCGCTTCCTGAAAATGGTTGATGAACAAGGTTGTTTGCGGCTGTTTGGTTCCACATTCATTCGCAGTTCATGCTGTCTGCCACACTCTCGCCTTCGCCGTTGTGTCCAAACGGCGGGAGAGAGGCGCTGCTGCTCATTCTTTTCTTGCTCTTCAATGTCCGCTGGTGTCGCGATGTGCCAATTGCCTCCAATGTTGTTGTGACAAGCAAGCAGGCAAGCAGTCTTGGTTTTTGGTTTGATTCTTCAATAAGAAAGTGGTTCTCTCTTTTTTCTTTCTTCCTTCCTTTTCTTTCCGCTCTGCTTGTGTTTGTTCGCCTACTTCTTCTCTTCGTTAATATTATTGTCTTTATTTCCAGCATTATTTTTGAGCGCCTCTTTTTCCTTTCCTCTTTCTCTTTCCTCCACGCGTAACTATCATATATTCAGCGGCAGCAGCAGCAACAACAACAAGAACGCAAAGAGCTAGAGCCCAAGCCAGGGAACGTTTGCTTGAATATTTGGGTGACCTATCCTAAAGCCAAGTGATTGATTGCTTGCTCACGCCCTGCCTTTATTCAGACTCATATTCCTTCCTGCTGCAGTGCACCCTTGATCACCTTTCCCCTCCTCCTATTTCTCCTATTACTCGGTGCTATTTCCGACAGGGACACACATAGCAGCTAGCTGACTTTTTTCTTTCTTTTCTTCTACCTGCTGTATATCTTGGTGTATGCGTCATTGCTCTCTTCTTTCTTGCCAGCCATTTGTTGAATAAGACTTTTGGCGTCTTCTATTTTTTATTCCGCTAAATTCAGGACATTGCACTGGGTACTTTGCGTGTTATTTATTTATTTATTTATTTATTTATTTCAAGCACTGCTATTGTTGGTTTGCGCGTAAAACAGCGGCACCCATCCATATAAACAGAGCAAGAGTCGACGGCTGTCAGAGAAAGGGAGGGTCTTTATCACAAAAAGATTGTACAATAAAGGTTGGTTGGGTTCACAGAGCACCAGAACACCGGGCCCGAGTGTCAGTGTCATAGCATCCAGCAAAGGGCGTCTCATTTATCCCCCCTCCCCAAACACATACTCACACGGTCTGTGCTACTGCATCTTTTTGCCATTCGTCAGGGACCGCTCAGTGCTGCGAAAGGCAACAGACAACCAAAAGCACAATGGCGTTCATCAACAAGATAATCCAAAAGACCAAAACCAAAATGAGCGAGAGGGACAGCGGCAGCAGCTCGAGCGGGATGACGATGGAAAAGCCGGCAATGTTCCAGAACCTCGATTCGCCGACAGAGCCCCTGGCGCTGCCAAACTCGCCAGCTGGCGGGTACCAGCAGAACTACATAGCCACGGCAGTTGCAGTGCCGCCAGTGACCACATACGCAACGGTTCCATCGCAGAGACACATGGTTCCGTCAAACGCGCCGGTGAATCCGACATCCACCAATGTGGCCACCCGTGCGGCATCGTTCTCGGTTGGCGTGCAAGCGTCTGGGAGGGGCACGGCTGCATATGCGGCGCATCAGCCGCAGCACCACCAGCTCCAGACCCAGGCTCAGTACCAGCAGCAGCAGCAGCACCAATACCAAGATCCGCACCAGCACCAGCACCAGCACCAGCACCAGCACCAGCATCTCCTCCACCTGCCCGAGCACCACCACAACCACAACCACAACCACAACCACGGGCTGTCGAACGAGGCACAGCAGCAGGCGATGGTCAATGCACTGCCCCCGGCGCTGCAGACAAGCGACAGGACACACGAAGATACACACGTGCAGTTGGACGGATTCGAGATATTCCGCACGGTTGGCACAGGGTCGTTTGGGCGGGTGCGGCTGGTGCGGCACAAGACCACAGGCAAGTACTACGCGATGAAGGTGCTGCGCAAGAGCCACGTTGTGCGAGCCAAGCAGGTGGAGCATGTCAACAGCGAGCGGCGGATCCTGGCGGAGTGCAACTGCCCGTTCATAGTGTACATGCTGGGGACGTGCCAGGACCACGCAAACCTGTACTTCTTCATGGAGTACGTGGTGGGCGGTGAGCTGTTCACGTATCTGCGGCGATACCACCAGTTTCCGTCGCCGGTGGCCAAGTTCTACGCGGCCGAGGTGCTGCTGGCGCTGGAGTACATGCATGCGCGCAACATCATTTGGCGCGACACCAAACCCGAGAACATCCTGCTGGATTCGACCGGCCACGTCAAGCTGACAGACATGGGCTTTGCCAAGAAGGTGGTTGACCGCACGTGGACGCTGTGCGGAACGCCCGACTATCTAGCGCCCGAGGTCATCCAGGCCAAGGGGTACGGCCGGTCGGTTGACTGGTGGGCGCTGGGCGTGCTTATCTTTGAGATGATAGCCGGGTACCCGCCCTTCTACGACGAGGACCACTACCGCCTGTACGAGAAGATCATGGCCGGCCGCATCCAGTGGCCCACGCAGTTCGATCCTGTTGCGCGCGACCTTGTCAGCCGCCTGTTGACCGCCGATCTGTCGCGCCGTCTGGGCAACCTGCACCGCGGGTCCGCCGACATCAAGGACCACCGCTGGTTCGCTGAGGTCGACTGGAACCGCCTGGCTGCCAGGGAGATCCCCGCGCCCCTGATTCCCACTCAGAAGGTTGAAGGCGACACAAGCAACTTTGACCGCTACCCAGAGACCGCCGAGACCTACGGCGACATGGTCTCTGAGGACCCCTACGCCAGTCTGTTTCCCGACTTTTGAGCCCTTTGCCTGCTTTTGACAATTGACCGCAAGCGGAGCGATGGGCGGAAAGGTCAACAAGTAAATCAACAAATAAATAAAATAATCAACCACCCGCGCAATCAAAAAAGGTGAAAATCAGAGCGCTATCAGCGAGATGTGTGACTGCTGTTTGCTGTTTGCTGTTTTCTTGGTGGTAGAATGGGAAAGATGGAAAGATGGTGGTGGATTTTGAGTTTGATTCAGACAAAGGAAGGAAGGAGGAATGCGGGATGATAAAGCCAGGGGCGGTCAGTTCTTCTCCGCAACGGTGCAAGAGTCTGTTTCTTTTCCTCTACTTTTTTTCCATTTCTTATTTCCGCTTTTTTGGATTCCAACTGTCTTTTATTAATTTCCTTCCTCTTTTGTCCTTTGTTCTTTTTGTTCTATTTCTTGCATCTCCTCGCCCGAGCCTTTCTTGCCCGCAAACAGCCTGCCCCGCTTCTGTCCTCTTTCCTTTTGGTCCGTTGACAAACCACTGCACATTATCTTCCCGGGTGTATGAGTACAGCAGGTGCTCCGTCGGCCCCGGCCACAGCAGCAGCAGCGGCGGCGGCGGCTTCCGCAGCGACGGCGACTGCTGGCCGGAGCCAGAACAACATCCTTTTCGCCTGGTTTGCCGGAAGCATGGCATCCTGCGGAGCCGTGACATTCACCAATCCATTCGAGGTCTGTATAGCAGGCACACCCCCCCCACCCAGCCCCATTCTCGCTTGACCTGGCGTACACGCACGGCCTGTTTGCTTCTCAATTGCAGATGCCATATGCAAGGGGGCGGGTGACGTTATTGTTCTCTGTCCAGCACCGCTTTTATGCTCTTCTGCCCCCGCTTACTAAGCTTGAAAAGCAAGCCAACATGCTGGCTCTTGATTTCTTTGTTTTGCTTCTTCTCTGTTTCTTTTTTTTTTTGCTCTGCCTGTCCCTGCGATGTAGGTTGTGAAGACGCGGCTGCAGCTGCAGGGGGAGCTTGCACGGGCGTCGCCAGGCATGACCAGGCCGTACCACAATGTAGCGCAGGCGTTCTGGGTGATTGGCAAGAACGAGGGGATCCGCGGACTGCAGAAGGGGCTGGGTCCCGGATACATGTACCAGATCATGCTGAACGGCACACGGCTGGGGTTCTACGAGCCAACCAAGAACGTGATGTACCAGGTGTTTGCAGGGCGGCCAAGCGACGCGACGGGGAAGCAGGTGTTGCCGCTCAATGTGGCCGCGGGCGGTCTGTGCGGCATGGCCGGTGCTGCGCTTGGGTCGCCGTTCTTCCTGGTCAAGACGCGCATGCAGTCGGCGTCCAAGTTCGCCGCAGTCGGGTACCAGCACAACTACACGAGCGCCGTCGATGGGTTGCGCAGGATCTGGCGCGAAGGCGGGGTTCGTGGTCTGTACCGCGGCATGGATGCTGCGATGATGCGTGCCGGCTCCGGATCGGCCGTCCAACTGGCCACCTACGACCACTGCAAGGGCTACATTGCGCGCAACTTGGCGCACCGCGGGCTCGATGGCAACAGCGTGCTGACGCACTTTCTGGCAAGCATGGTGACCGGCTTCTTTGTCTGCACCGTCATGAATCCCTTCGACGTCGTCAGCACGCGCATGTACAATCAGAAGGCTGCATCTGCCGGACACGGCGGTGTGCTGTACAAGAACCCGCTCCAGTGCTTCTACAAGACTGTGTCCGCCGAGGGCTTCTTCTCGCTGTACAAGGGCTTCCTTGCCCACTACCTGCGGCTGGGTCCCCACACCATCCTGATGTTCGTGTTTGTTGAGCAGATCAAGGCGCTCGGCAAAAAATACCTTTGATCTGATCAGGACAGCGGAATCGGAGCCTTGCACATGACCACGGAAATCCCCTCCTCGCATTTTCCGGCCGAGGACCAAGCCACTCCCGATGTGAGGATGGTGTAATGAAATCGCTTGTGTGTCATGAATAAAAATACCCACTGTTTCCTGGAGCGAAAGAAAAAAAGATAGTAGCTTGCAGCCGGACTGTCCTTGGCAGAAAAGAGAAGGCGGAGGAGAAAGAAGCCGCCTGAAGATCCAGTGCGGTTTCATATTTGCGTCCTGACCACATGCCACGGCAAGTCCTCCGACTTCTTCCCCACGTTCCATGCCAGCTGGCCTGTCTTGGTGTCTGGTTCCATGACGCTTCCTGTCCTGCCAATTGGGCTGGTCTGTACGCGACACCATGGTATGAGCAAAGCCTGCAAGGACAGCAAGCAGCAGCAGCATCATTGTGGTAGTCACTCGCTGGCGATACTTCCTCCACGCTTGTGCTAGTCCTGTCCCACGCGAACAGGTCAGCGATTTATGAAGCCGCAGCATGGACTTGAATTAATGCGGGTCATGTGGGGGATGGATGGATGCCTGCTGTAGTTTATTGTGCGTCTGATTTCAAGCGGGCTCTTCTTGTTTTGCTACTCCTGCCAGAGAGACGGATGTGTATGTGTGCCGTGCCGTGCTAAGCTAAGCTGTGAGGAGGCGAACACATAGCTGCCGAGCGAGTCAAGGAAATAGATAGGCAAAGAACAAGCGTGCCTGCCGCCCACAAAGAAAAGAAAGCAAAAAAGCCATACTTTTTTTCCTTATCCAGCCAAGCCTGCTGTTGTGCGTGAGGAGTAACGGGCCATCCGCTCATTCTCCCCTCCTCTCTCTGTCCTGACTTCATCAACTGCCTTAATTCCGTCATCACCTTCTGCGCAAAGACGATGAGGATAAAAGGAGGGAAGGGCAGAAATGGCGGGCGTAGAGGAATCGTAACATTTTCTTTCTGGAAAAAAGAGCTTGTTGGTCGCATAAAACCATTTTATTGCCTTTGCTTTCCCTTTTCCTCTTTTCTTTTCTTCTCTCCGTCTTAATATCATCATTATTATTTCTACTTTTCGAGCTCAACAGCGCACTTTTGTATTCCATTTAAAGGGTTTCTTTTCCTTTTGCTCTTATTCCTTATTTATACATTGCAGCTTATCCATCTATCTATTCATCCGCTAGCAGCTGATTCTTTGGCTGTCTGACTGACTGACCGGTGGCATACATTAAACCAAACCTTCTTTTGCCTCTTTCTTTTCTAAAACATCCTATACTAGGCAAACGCTACACCTTTTCTTTGTTGTACTTGTCCACATACTTTTGCACCCACCTTGTACTCCTATTCTGTATTAACGGCAATCACTAGCTAGGCCTGGTCTGCTACTCTCTTCAAGCTAAAGCTAAATATGCGTCTTGTCAGCACAATCACCGTCATTGTCGTGGCGGCCCTTGCAAACTCGGTGGCTGGGAACCCGGTGCGCAACACCGTCCTCAGCACCGCGCCTCTCCTCTCCAGCGTCGATGCGGATAACATTGCGGACAACTACATTGTCGTGCTCAAGGACTCTGCGGCGTATGGACAGCAGGCGCTGCAGAACCACTTTGCGTGGCTGACCAGCGACATCCAGCAGGCCAACGCACGCGCACCCGCCTTCCAGGGCGCCAACAAGGTCAACCACATCTACAGAGATACCATCGTTGGATACTCGGGCAAGTTCGAGGCGGAAATCCTGGACCGCATCCGCCAATCGGATGATGTGGCCCACGTCGAGAGGGACACGACGGTGTATGCGCTGGACACAGAGGTCAACGCGCCGTGGGGCCTTGCGCGCATCTCGCACCGCGAGCCGCTGGGCTTTGGCACCTTCAACAAGTATCTCTACGACCCCAATGGCGGTGAAGGCGTGACTGTGTACGTGGTTGACACCGGCATCAACATCGAGCACGTTGACTTTGAGGGCCGCGCTGTCTGGGGCAAGACCGTGCCGCTCAATGACATCGATGAGGACAAGAACGGCCACGGCACGCACGTTGCTGGCACTATCGCTGGCAAGCGCTACGGTGTGGCCAAGAGCGCGAAGGTTGTTGCTGTCAAGGTGCTTGGATCCAACGGCTCCGGATCCATGTCCGACGTCGTGGCGGGAGTTGAGTACACCGTCACCCAGCACCAGAAGTCTGTCGCTGAGGCTAAGCGTGCTGGAAAGGCACACCGCGGCAGCGTGGCCAACATGAGTCTGGGCGGTGGGCTAAGCCGTTCGCTGAATCTTGCTGTCGACGCTGCCGTGCGTCTCGGCGTGCACTACGCTGTGGCTGCCGGTAACGACAACCGCGATGCCTGCGACTACTCGCCGGCCAGCGCGCCCAACGCAATTACTGTTGGAGCCACCACTATCACCGACGAGCGCGCCTGGTTCTCGAACTTTGGCAAGTGCGTGGATGTCTTTGCTCCCGGAAAGGACATTCTTTCGACCTGGATTGGCAGCCGCTACCAGACCAACACCATCTCAGGAACCTCCATGGCCAGCCCCCACGTTGCTGGGCTTGCTGCCTACGTTCTTTCGCTTTCCAACTCGACCCTTACTGGTGCTGATCTCAAGGCCAAGATCATTGAGGCCGCTACAAAGGGCGTCGTTGAGAACGAGGGTACTGACAGCCCTAACGTGCTTATCTACAACAACCCTCCCAAGAAGTAAACCAGTATCTGTGGGGGGGGAGGCTGTTCTCTTCAGATCTTTTCTCTATTTCTCTTTCTTTTTTCTATTTGCAATCTTGCAACTGCAGCTCTGACTTGTCTGTATCCATTTCTGAATCGTTTTCTATCTTTTTGCAATATACTAAGAAAAATTCAATCTCTACAGCTGCAATGTTGCACATGTATTTACAGGTGGACGCAAGCATGGTTGTGTCTTATTTTTGCCTTTGCCAAACAGCCACTATGTTGTGTTTCCATTCACACACCCGCATGTATGCACAGACTGCCTTTGTATAAATACAGAGCAACAGAGGAACCATATGTTAATAATATATCGATACTGCATAGACATGTATAAAACGAGGCGTTGTGTGTGTCTTTAGCCTTACACGGCTTGTTGAATAATAGCTGCCAGCGAGAAGTGGTTGGTTGGGTTTCATATTTTTCTTGGCTGCGGACAAAATCTGGTGTGCGGAAAGCTGGGGATGTGGTGATGACGAAAGTGAGGCATAACGCTGGATCCACTTGGTCCTTACCGCCGCAGCTGCTGTAATCTGGTCCAGCCATTATCGCATCACGCTCTACAGACGCTGGTGGTGGTGGTAGATTATCTGTGGCAATGCACAGAACCAAAGGCACTGGGACTTGAGGCGGATCCCTGGAGGAGGTTTAGGTGGAACGGAACCGCAAACACCGATCTTCTCACAGCATGATGCAAAAGCATCTACATCATACAATAATATCACATGGTCACGAGACGCACTTTCGATTTACAGAACACTCTCTTGTCATCTATTCTCTCTTTCCTCTGTTCAATGCAGAATGTTAAAGCGAAAGCCGCTTTGTGGGCCGCGGGAGAAGGAGTTTGCTGTCTTTTTTTCCTTTCTGATGTCTTTGTGTGCTATTTGCGGAAAAAGGGACAATGTGGGAAACTCAAATCTTGTATTGCAAAAGCAGTAGGAGAGCAACTTATATTTGCCATTTCGTGTGCTTGTATGGCACGGGCCTTGCTGATTGACGGTGGATGGATAGGATATGGCTGCTGGGATGTTTGCTGCTGCGGTCGCGCCCATGGCCCAAAAAGCAAATTTCAAAATGTCCCCCACGTCTAGAACCATCTATTGGCAGCGAAAAGGCGATAGGTGGAGAGGGGAGAAGCGAGGAGGGGGGAGAGTGTGGCCGAGCCTCGCAAATAGAATATGGATAATGTGAAAAGAAAGAAGAGGGAGTGGGGAGTACGAGGCACGCAGAACCACACACAATTGCCTAACATTGCTGAATAAATCGCGGCCATCGCATTCGTCAGCACATCAGGCAAAGGGAAAAAAATAATAAAGAAAAATCAAAGCCCGTGATGGTTGGTCACGACAACCACTATAAAAGGTGCAAAATAAAAGGACGTGGCCATCTGGACTTTCTTTTCTCTCCTCTTCTTTTTCAAGCTTTTTACTACTATTAATTACTTTCTTTTTCCAGTAAGCGTAACAAACCAACCGCACTCTTTGAGAACACATCTTTCTTCTTTACAGTACCCACTACAAGCCTGTACTACTTTTTAACTTTTTGACAATGCAGATTTTCGTGAAGACGCTTACCGGCAAGACTATCACCCTCGAGGTGGAGTCGACCGACACCATTGATAACGTAAAGGCCAAGATTCAGGACAAGGAGGGCATTCCTCCGGACCAGCAGCGCCTCATCTTTGCCGGCAAGCAGCTTGAGGATGGCCGCAGCCTCTCGGACTACAACATCCAGAAGGAGTCTACTCTCCACCTGGTGCTCCGCCTTCGTGGTGGCATGTAAAGGGGGCAGTTGTTTCCTGACACTCCTTTCATGGTTCATGGTCTCATTTACTTGTTTGAAAGTTAAAACATGGCGTCTTCTAGTTCTGTGCTTTATTCTTTATAACAAAACAGTTTGCTCTTTTTTTTGTTCCGCCTTCTGTTCTCATCTCTTATTTTGAGCCTGAGGCTGATTAAATACAGTCGAACTTCTCTGAAAGCAACGTCTCTGAGTGCATATTTCTATAACAACTCAGAATTCTTCTGTCCCAATGTTGAACACACACAAAAGTCTGTTTCAATGGAGTTTCAAGTGGAATATAAAAAGTATGTTATTTACTATAAGGAAACCTATGGAAACTACTATTCAGGACAAGTTGTTGCTTTTATACTAAAGCGCTCATTGTCAGGAATAGCTTATAGCACCCTAACTATCATTATTGAGGAATGATAAGTGTCAGACACCGATCTTAAGTCATTGCCCATTGTTCCGAATCACATAACATTTGGAGGGCTGATAAGTGTCAAACGCCGATCTCCGGTCCTCACTCATTGCTCTCAGCAACATATATTTATCTTGTATCAGCATTTAATGTTTGTAAACCTGGATGAAGATTCCATAGAATTATGCCTATTTACAACCTATGCGATTTTCCTATAAAAACAGCATACTGTCTTTAGTTTTAGTCCTAGGGTTTCTTTAGTACTAATAACAACATTTCTTAACAATAAAATCACATTAAAAATAATACTTGAATAGCAGATATCGACATACTTCACACTTTTTTATTTTTATTTATTATTATTTTTATTCTGAATCATGGCTAGTGACGTTGACATACAGGTGTTAAGTAGTACCTTTGAATTATATTGTAGGGTTGAGATTTTTTTTGGAGCACATATTGAAACACATTGCTTACGATTCCAGTCATGCTTCTCGCTAAAAAAAGCGC